>OX421977.1:20337031-20662459 GCA_949128135.1 Parasteatoda lunata | reverse complement strand
CTCCTTTTCCTCAAAACGTTTTACTTTTGTACTTTAAGTATTTGTTGCAAATTAAATATTGAGATCCCAGAAGATTTATAAAAATTTTAATAGTTAATTTTTTAAAACTTTTTTTGAAATGAAATTAAAAATGGTGTCGCTTAAATAAATTAATAAAAAAACACTTTCCAGCATATATCCTTAGTTATGACTTAGAACCCTTAACCTTAATAAAAACCTTAATAACCATAAAAACCTTAATAAACTTATATTTGTAATAAGTATGAAATTGTATTTTAGGGTCTAGTTTCGGAGAAAGATAATGAAGGAAAACTGTCTTGGTGATTATATCTTTGACCAATATGAAGATTCTCTTCAATATTTTCCTGTACAGGTAACTATAAGACTCAATCTTTGTTAAATTTATTATCTTTTACGAATTACAATAAATGTTTTGTATTTTATTTTTGTCTCTTAATAGTTTTGTAGAAGTTATTTTTCATTTGCTTTTATAGACATTATTTTAATTTTTCGTGGTAAAAATAAATTACAATAGGCACTATATCATTATTTAATTGCATGGATTTTAAGATTTTGCTAGAAAAATCTTCATTTCTATTTTTGTAATGGGGGGGGGGAATATATATATATATATATATATATTTTTAGTCAAATACATTTCTGATTGACCCTTGGTTTTATGAAATACTTCTATTCACCAAAGTTTTTTTTTTCTTCTAAATATTTTAAAATACTTTCTTAAACTCCTATTCTTAAAATATTCTCATCAATTTTTTATGAATAAGAAAGATATTATCATTTTTTAAAAGAAATCACCTGAATCATGACAACTGAAATATGCGCTCAGAGAAAAGATCCTTCCTTAGGGCGCTTTTTCATTACACGATACCGACAAAATCGGGCAACAAATGTCTGAACGACAATGTCGTTGCCGGATCGTTCAAGCAATTGTTTTTTCACCTATCCGATATTGTTCGTCCGAGAAATAGAAATTATTGTTCATTAAATGTTTTGAGCAGTTTGTGTTCTGCTGTGATTTTTTTCTGCAAACCTTTAATATGTCGGATGATAATCGCCGTCTCAAACTTCTATACTTACTTTATTTTAGGAGAAAGAAGCGCGCAGTGCAGAAGCGTCTTTGGGTTCACGAACTGGTACTTACATATTAACGCCACCGCAGCTACGGATTTGGCAGTTTTTAATTGCCGCCAATGAACACCTAAAATTTTTGTGAGAAATCATAAAATAAAACACTTTATTTAAAATTAAAAAACTTTAAAAATTCAAAACACTTTATTTAAAATTAAAGCAGTCAGTTGGATTTTGGTGGAAAATGGGCCGATATAGAGTTTAACATGGATTCAAAACAGTCTATTTTCTTTCACCTAATGCTGACGCCATATGAACTCAGATAAATAAGATTTCAAATGTTGTCTCGCTGTCCCCCTATGTTTCTTGTTCCTCCATTTAGCACTGCCCTACATTCTCTCAACTGCTTGTGCATCATGAACTCCTGTATCAGGATCAATAAAATTGTATTTATGATAAACCTTAGCAAGTAGAAATCCTTCTATTCTCCTTGTTTGGTAACCTTTCCAACTGTCAGAATAAATTGAGCTACCATCTGAGTCCTACTTGCTCATCACACTGTCTTAAATTATATTTCCAAAACTTACGTTTACCAAAATAAAGTTTCATGCCATGGGAATTGGCACATTTTCGTTTTATTGGTAAAATATTTCGCTCCTGAAAAAATAAAAGTGCATCTTGTTCTGTTTTTGGTAAATCCCAAAAACACATTTTCCACGCACTAAAAAATGGCGCCAAAAATCAGCAAATAAGGAATCTAAAAGATAACTGAGTGCGAAAACGGGGATGCTGTGTGCGAGCAATAGGATTGCTCTTTATTGGCACATTAGCACAACTTCTGCAGCGGTGGCGTTAATACATCAGAACCCACGAAATAAATGAAGCAAGATATGTTGAAGAAGAATTTTATGTGCTTTTCCATAAGCTACAAAATGTCCCAATTTTTTTTTTTTTTTAATTGCGTCCGAATGAGCGAAACCAAGAAAAAGAGTGCTACTGAGGAATAATTTTTATATAGCTTTCGAATTGGCGTCTGCTCGCTAATTTATGTCTGTAATCATTTAATATTACCTAAATTCTTTAAAAGTTTCAAAGTATTAAAGTTTTTTTTAATCAAATTAAAATGTTAGTTTCATTTAGAATAATCATTTTAGATGATTTTTAAATGAGTTTTATCAAATTTATCTTCTTTTGAAGCAATTCTATCATGTTTCAAAAAATGTTTCAGTTGAATCAGGGAACAGATTTTTTATTCTTCAATCAAGCAGAAACCAGTAGTTAGATCGAGTTCTGTTTGAAATACATAAGGGTGTTTATTTGCCTTCTTATCAAACCATTACTATTAATATTGTCTTTTCATTAAAGAATATAATGGACTTATAAATAGTTTCAATAAAACTTTTATTATTTTTTAAGTCTTTCAAGCTCAGTATAATGTAAAAAAACAACTTCATAAAATTAAAAATATATAACCAGACATGAGAAGAAATTATATATTTATCAGAAATTTTATATCTTTTGTTTTCAAATTTTACATTTGACAAGATCAAATAAACGATTGAAATTGATTAAAAGAATAAAATGATGATATCACAAGAGGAGATAGAACAGGAAAGATACACCACAACAATTAAAATCGCCACGATTTGAGGAGAAACGTAAGTGCTTAACCGACATTTGATTCCGACAAACGATATCGTCTTGCCGGATACGACATAATCGTTATCGTATCGGTGAGTGAAGAAGCACTCTGTTGCTGACCATGTATTTTACTTGACTCTATGTCGTTTACCGACAATCGGATCAGTTTTGTCGGTATCGTGTCGTGTAATGAAAAGGCGCCCTTAAGAGTGGGAAAAACTTAATAATTATATGGCCTCAAAAGATACTGATACCTAGTAGTTAGTTAATATAAATAATAATGTGGCATTGTGGGATAATTTTAAAAATATAAGAGCATTGGGAGATATATCAGAAGAGGATATTGTACAAAGAATTTCTGCACTATGTAATTTCAAATGAATACACTCTGAGTAACTGAAGTTGTTAGGATTTTCTCTTAGAGTTAAAAATGTTGAGGTTTGACTGTATATTTTTACTCTCTTGTAACTTCATAATCACTTTATATATATTGTTTAATTTCAGACTACATATAGTGAGGCTTTTTCTTTTGTGGAGTTGAAAATTCTTAGCAATTGGGGAAATATGGAATACACCTGTCTCTACCGATTTAGGGTGCACGGAAAACAACCAAAGCTTTAAACTGTGATATGGATGTACAGTGAACTGTCCCAGTGTGCCATATAAATTTTATACTTATTATTTTGTATAGAAAAAGAGTTTTTATTGTTTGTAAAATAATGTACAGAATATTTTGTTATGCAAATTGTAGTAATTATAAAATCAATGTTTTCAGAGTAACTTTGTTGCTTTTTGTAATTTTAAAATTTATTGCTTGAAAAAAATTTTATTTCTATATCAATAAAAACTTAAGTAAAAAAATTTTTTAATTCATTTATAATAAGATTATGCTCTTTTTTGTTCTTTTTTTATTACAAACACAAAAATGTATAGGGTGAGCATAGTTTACAAATTTGTTATTTTTTAAACTAAGACACGTGTCGCAATAAATTATACACAGATTTTTTTTTAAAAAATGTATAATATTTTTTTTGTATTTACAAAAGCTGGATAGGGGAATCTCTTAATTACATTACAAATATTTAATCTGTAATCAAGTTTGTTTTAAACGTTTTGTAGTTTCAGACTATCAATAGTTCCTAAAACTTGCATGGATGCATTCTTTAAATCCTTGCAATGTTTTTGGCGTATTTCCATGAAAAAAATGAATGGTTTAAGGCCCGGGAATTTTGATGACCATTAGATTAAGCGCAAATCATTTGTGATCAGCACACCCAAGACACTGTTACTTGCAGAAGGTTTGGTATGAACTTGATTACAGATAAGATGCAACAAAAGGGTTACACGTCAATTATTTCTAACTGAAAAAAGCATAGGTACATTTTTCTTAAATTTAGTGTGTCATTTATTGCCTCATATTTTGTTTTAATAGTTGCAGAGTAATAAATTTCAAAAATATTTATATTCATTTGTGGTATCCTTGTACTAAAAAGTGTCCACTCTAGTACTAGAGAGTGTAAAAAAGAAAAAATTTTTTTACAGCGATACTTTTTCCTAACCTATACGCACCCCTTTGGAGTGGTACTAGTTCGATTATTAGTTAATTTTTGCTTTCATTATTTTTAAATAAATCTGAAATATTCTTAAATGGTTCGTTTAATTATTTCAATTGTAAAGATGCTTCTTTTTCAAAGTAAGTGTAAATGAAGACAAAAGTACACTTTTTCTTAGCATTTAAAATGAATTGCAATTTCATGTATATCCTCTATTCTTGTCTTTAAATTATGGTAAATAACGTCGATACTGATATGCATCACTAATCATTCTAAACTCATCATCATCCAGGGTGCGTAGCATTTTTAAAAAGTGCTTAAAGGTGCTTGTTTTCGATTTACGTTTTTAAGAGCCCTTAAAAGTGCTTTCTTTATTCGGAATTTTGAAGAAGTGCTATCTTCTTACAGCAGAAGTGCTATTGTATCTTTTTAAAAGCAGATTTTTTTTTCTTTGCCGTGTCGATTGTCGTTCTAAATAACAAAAAATGCATGATTTTCACAATTTTCTCTGCAATATTTATCAGAAACTAGTTATTTTATCATGATTATGTAATGTTTTAGTAAATGTTTTTTAATTTTAATGATTTTATGTTTTTAAATTAAGAAATTTTAACGATAGAAATCTTTTTTATTACTATACAGATCCTAATTATGATGAATTTTTTGGAAAGTGCTTAAAAATATTTTTTGAGTGCTTGAAAAGTACTTAAAAATATTTTTTGAGTGCTTGAAAAGTACTTAAAAGGTGCTTATTTTTTGCTGAAAAATCTGGCTACGCACCCTGTCATCATAGTTAGCAGCCTAATCTGGGGCAATGCTTTCCTATGAAGGTTTCTCCATGACGACTTCCGATTTATCTTTGATCTCCAATTCTTTTCATTAATTGCAAGAAAATCAGACGCCACCGAATCAACCCATCTCAACTGTGGCTTTCCCCACTTTCTTGTTCTAGTGGGTCTAAAAAGCATTATCTTTGTATCGTCATCACTCATTCGAATCACATGGGCCATCCAAATCATTCTTTTATTTTTATGTATTTAATAATATCAGGTTGTTTATAAATCTTGTACAGTTCAAAGTTAAATCTCCTTCTCTAGTTATTGTTTTCTTTGACACCACAAAGTATACCCCGCAAAATCATTCTAAACTAATAGACAAAAAAAAAGTAAGGATAAGTTTTTTTCCCTTTCTTATAGTTACAGCAAATGGGAAATACTGGAAATAGTTTTTGATAGATTATCATAATAGATTTTCTTTTTTTGCAACCATAATTCTTTCTTGCATTTAAAAAAAAAATCAGAACATAATTTTAATATCTTAAGTAAATATTGCTCTTATCCCTCCATCCCCATTGTCAACAAAAATAAGGGAATCCCAAAACCTCTTCCCCATTAGATACTTATGTACCCTATCTAATCATTAATATCTAATTACTTTTTATAATATTTTAGCAATTTAAATAACAGTGTTTTTAGGCTTTTCACTAAAGATTAATTTTCAATTTAGGTTAAGAAAATTACATTGATGGTATTAAAATACCCTTTCAATATCAATCCATGACAAACCTCTCTGTTTCATTGCGTTAAATGCATATTATACATGTTACATATACGTATTATATTCATATTCTGAACAGTCCCTTTAACTGGAACTCTTTTAAGCTACATCAAATTCTCGATTAATTTCAAATGCCAAATTTTTAGTGGTTTTTTAAATTATTTAATTCATTTGTGTCTGCCGTCTTTTTAAAAAAAGGAGACAGAAGTGGTTGTACAACGTTACATCTCTAGTTTTTTTTTTTTTTTTTAAGTTGACCACATTTTGTGACGTGACGTAGCATTTAGCTTTAATGGTTTATCATCCTTTAAATAGATTGATTTGATCATACATTAATTTAACAGGAATATTCGCAGCTTCTAATACATTATGCAGAAAAGTTTTTTGGTCATATATATGCATATCATAATAGATTTTCTTTTGTGTATGGCCATATATGCATATCATAATAGATTTTCTTTTGTATATGGCCATATATGCATATCATAATAGATTCTCTATGTTTTATATAATACCTAATATATCCTTGTAGTAATAGTTAAATCCAAAAAAAAAAAAATTTTTTAATACATTTCTATGCTTCCCTTCTCCATATTTTATGTGACTATGCGATTTCAATTTGATAATTATTACCTTTATTCAAATATAACTGTAATGTGTGTCTTAATTATTATTTCAATGTTATAATTTTTTTAACAATTTTTATTAATTCTTAAAGAACTGATTTGAAAATTCCCATTTTGGCTTTGAAAATGAAAGATACTAAATTTACTCAATTGATAGCTTTTCATCAGTTTTTTGAAATTAAAATATACAGAGTGCAAAAGTCCATTGATTACTTTTGGTTTAATGATTGGATTTTCACATATTATAAACTTATATTCTGGTCTAAGAGGTAATTTCTAAAAATTCAGCTACACAATGCACAAACTTTGCATTTTTTTAAAACTGTGTAATTTTAAATGGCACAATTTAAACAAAATCACGAACATAAAATCTTTTTTAAAGTAAAATTGGAAAAGGATAAAAGCGCATGCAGTATTCATAATTTGGTTGTTGTCCTATTGGTGCTCTGAAGATGACATCAGTTTTTTTTTTTTTTTTAAATTTGTAATAGGCAGAAATTTTCTTTTGTAAATCATGAATTATTTTCCTAAAATTCATTCTTGTTCCCATTAGAGAATTTAAAAATTATCTTGTTGGATAAGTTTAAAATGCCCCACAATTGAAACCTGAGAAAATTTCCTCCAGAGCAATTTTTTTGATATACGTACGTATCTTTTACAATCTTGTTTTCAAGAGAAGTTTAAATTCTCAATTAAAACAAATGCAGCAAACATGTCGATTTCTCAAAAAAATAAAAAATCCCGATTAAAAGAGGAAAAAATATAATGCTTGTACAAAAAAAAAGCATTTATCTCTGCAGTGTTTTACTAAAGAATTGATCCACTTAATAATGGCTTATTATTATTCCTAGAAATTCGTATGGCTGTTATCAAAATTGTGTTAAGAAGCAGTTTTACTTTTGACCAGTTCGACACATTTCTCATACTCCTGAAATTTTTTGATGTGTAATTTTTAGAATTAATAAAGAATATTGATATCAATACAGTAAGTAAGTTTAATTATCTGAATATTAATATCGTCCTTGTATGTTTCCAGTAGCACTGAGAAAAATTTCATTCTAAAAATTTATTTTAGTTGCTGCGAAGTCATAAATTTTCCTTCATTTCTAGTAATTGTCTTGCTTTTAAATTTCTCTTGCATCCACGTTTTCAAAAGTATTTTCCATCATTCGCAATCTAAAATAGCAGTACATTTTCCGTGTGGTCAAAAAAACACATTTCGTTCGATTGTTGGATTATAAATTAAGAGTTTATCGTCAATGTTTGTATTGCTCAAGAATGATGTTTGTCAATGTAAAATCTTTGTTCTTTTTCATGATGAAACACGTGTGCATGAATGCTACATTTTTTTTCTTCAAATTCTCAGAAGGATTGAAATAAAATGTCATATAGCCTTATAACTCTCTATTAGTATTGGCCGCAGATGATCATATAGAAAGTTTCAAATTGTGCCAAAGATTATTAATGCAAAATTGAAATTATTCAGGGCCGGTTCGTACCGATTATGAAGTGTAAGCAAAAATAATTTTGGCGCTCTGCTCCATTAAGAATAATATTTACGGAGTAAATTAAATTATAGTCATGATTTTTTTTTTTTTTAAATTAAAATATAGTTTTTAATTATTATTTTTTTTTTTTAATAAATATGCAGCACAAGCTACTTAGGTAATGTACTTTTATTTTAAATTTTATAGAGCGAAAATGATTCTATTATACACATAGTAACTTCAGAAGAGCAATAACCTTTTTTAAATCTCACTCTTCTATATTTTGAAATTATTTTATTTATTAATGATAAGAAAAAATTTAATAATATTACATGTTTAATAACACATTGTACATATTACATGTTTTAGTGCTAATAACAATCGAAAACACAGAACATGAAAGAAATAATGCAAAAAATTCATAATTGTTCATATGTATACACAATGGAATATAAAGATGCCTGGTATCGGAATCCCTCCTGTCAACGGGCGCTACAGCTTATTTTAGAATATGCAGATTAGTTATCATCGAAGTTTTCTTTTTATTGCTAATAAGTGAACAAACAAATGACGGAAAACAAACATTTTAAAACATCTTTAAACTTGCTTCTAATAAGAATTGAAAAGCTGAATAATAAAAACGTCACAAAGAACAAAATGTGCTGATTTTTTTTCCTCCAATATTATTGTATAAAATTCAACTTAAAGAGAATTCAACTGAACAAGAATGTTATCTGTAAATTTTAAGGACCTTATATTTGCAGTATATAAGCTGCATTTTGTACTATAATAATCTGTGTCTGACCGCGTCAAGGTCACAGATAAATTTGGATTCATCAAGATAGTACTGAAGATCAGATTCACATTGTAACTTCTGCTACCTGGTTCAGATGTATACAGACTGTTCATTTAAAAGTATCTTAATCGATTTGTGAATTCACGACTAAATCGTTTATGATAATGATTTCGCTCAGTGCAGTCTTGAATTATGGTGTAAAAATTAATGAATAAAGTATTACAAATACTTCAATCACCCTAAATTCCAGATATTTTACTCACAAATGCAACTGATTTTCATAAATCCGCTATTTAAATTTTGCAGGCGAGATAGCAAAATGTTTCTGACTATGCGAATATTTACTTCCTTAATTAAAACAAAAAAGCTTGTTAAACTATCGTTTACAATTTAATGTGACAAAAAACGACATTAATCACCGGCTCACCTAATATATTAACAAAAAAAAAAAAAAAAAAAAAAAAAACAATTCTTTAAATTTTAAAATTCAAAATTATTACAAATTTAAAATAAAGTAAAAACTTGATCCATTTAAAAACTTTTTTAATTTTTTATTGGATGTTAAAAAAAAAATTAGTACAATGAAATGGTTTGTAATTTCTTAATATCTAAGAAACTTTAAAATAATTATTATTTAGAGAAAAACAGTAAGAAAGGGAAAATAAACTAACGAAAATATAAATGCAATTATTATTATTTTATTTAATGATAGTATAATCAATTTTGAATAGTAAAGCATAAAATGTTTTACATCTGACAGAATACGAAATTTGAGAGTAAATCAATCGAATAATTTCTGAGAAATTGAATTTTAAAAAAGTCGTATTTTTAAAATTGGATTTCTTAGGAGCTATTTAATCGATTCTACTCAAAATTTTGTGTTTTGCCAGGTAGATTGATGTAAAAAAATTTTATGCCCTACAATTCGAAATTCTTTCAACTATTTTTAAATAAAATAATGATAAATATTTACTGAAAGTTTTTTTTTTGTTTCTAATTATCTTTGGATAAACGAATTTTATAGTTGTGTGCAAAAAAACTTTTCAATTTGGATAAAAAGTTCTCAAGATAAGGCTAAATATGCAAGAAATAAAATTAACATTAAGGATTTCGAACTTTCTACTGCCTTCCCAACCAAACTATTGGGACCATATTGTAGCCGAGCTTTATATTTTGGGGTCAGAAATCCAGATCCGTCAAGAAAAAGTATGTGTACTCCAGAATAAGTACGATTTTGTGTCTGATTTCGTAATTTGAAACATCGTCGGTACATATAACGTATTTCAGAACTATTAATATTGAGTCCTGGACGTGAAAATCCGATCAATAAAAAAAAAAATTATTTAGAGTTGGTCTGTTTCTAAACTCACAAATATTCTCAGGTAAATATCAAAGTTTCAATTACTGACTAAATTCCTGTAACATTACAAGTTTAAATCATGTGCGATTTTTAATAGTTGAATCATAACATGTCAAACAAGCCTATATTTTTACCTGACTAACTATATTCGAGAATCGTCGCAAAAGGACGCTTTCAAGCTCTAGATTTAGAGACCTCCATACTTTAGGATTGCCATCTGGTGTAATTTTTATAAAATAATTCAAATAAAACATCTCAACTTTGCTTTACCCAGTGGCGCGAATTCTTCTATTTATCGCGAATTTGGCTTGTAAATAACTTCTGAAGTGGCAATTTTTTGACCTCGGTTCCGTTGAAATTTGTGCGTTGAATGTTGAATATATAGCATTTGTAGTTTAAAACAACTTAAATCAAACTTTCTGAACTTACTGTAATCTGTTATAATGAGTTCTAGCAGAGGCAGAAGTTCGCGCAGAAATGATAAAACAGAAAAAGAAAGAAGTGATCCATCTCCTGGCCGTTATGATTTACGGTCAGTTCTTAGAACTCGAAGAAAAAACGCTAGTACTTCGAACGATCATGACCAAAGGCCTGCTTTTAATGGCAATCGTAGTTGGGCAGAACTCGTGGAAATGAATGAAAATCCTGATGTTCACGATGACAATTCTGTTAGTTCCCCTTTGAAAAAATTATCCATGGATAGCCCTGCAAAGCGTTATTTTTCCGAACCGTTAGACAAAAAAGTAGAATCTGTAAACAAGAGATCAAACAGAAAACGAGACAGAAATGTTGATAGTGGTGAAGCACACGATTTTATTCCTGTGAGTCCAAGTTCTGAGGGGGTAAAACGAAGACTTGGCTGGAGCCGCACCAAGTTTTCCGCTGATAATCTCAGTACTACTTCTTCTAGTACTATGTACAGTTCTGATAATGAACTTGATAGTGAGAAAGGTTCATCCAAACAGATTGAAACTGATCCCGAAGTTTTAAAGCGACGTCAAAAGCAAATCGATTATGGAAAGAATACTAGAGGCTATCGACGATATCTTGAAGCTATTCCCAAACCCACACGTGAGCCACATCACATTTATACTCCTAAAAAACACATCAAATATAGCCGTCGTTCTTGGGATAGTCAAATAAAGTTATGGAGAAAGCGTCTTCATGAATGGGATCCCAAATCATCTGACGAGGAAGATGTTGGAGATGTAGATTTATCAGATATGGCTGGACTTGTTTAGATTTTCCCTTTTTTTTTTTAAACTGCATTATAGAAACTTAGAAGTTTCAGTATGAAACGATTTGTGAAGTTTTATATATGAGGATTTTAAAGTTTTCATTCCTGTATTGACTGTTTTATTATATATTAATTTGAGCATATGCAGGGGTCTGTCCAGGCCGAATTTACTACCGTTTAGCGGTACCTTCACAAATTAAGTTTTAGGTAATTTATGTTTCACAAATTCAACTTTAGGAAAAACGGTTTTCACAAAATACTTTTTCTTAAAATTTTATTTTTGTATCCCTTAAGAAACAATAAATCTATATTTTTACCATGTTTTTGTGTTGATTTTTTAATATAATTTTTAATTTTTCACAAATTATGTCTAAATTTTCACAATATAGGTACCTTTCAGAAAAATCTAGACAGACCCCTGATATGAATGCGAGACTGATTTCTAGACTGTTTTGAATTTGTAAATTGTTGTAACTCTTAAAATTTTTTTATCCTACATTTAATTTTTTCTATCAAGCTATTAATACCTAATTTAAAATTGTTATGGCTGATTAAAACTGAACTAGACAATTCATACATTAACTGGAATTTGTGTCAACATTTTTATCTTAATTATTTTTGTATCAATCCTACAATATTGGTTCATAGTACTTATTCATGTTAGTACTGTAAATTTGTTTGTAGTTTAAATATATTTAGATGCAATAATGGATTTGTTTTCGGTTAGTTGTGCTCAAACTTTTTTTAGAAGTTTTAAGTCTACTTCAGCCTTCAACAAGTGAACAAATTAAATTCCTGTCATCAAGAAAAAAAAACCAAAAAACATAGTGTTAATCAAAATACAAAAAATTAAATAAATGTTGATATATAAATATATATAAACATATATTTATTTATGTACATTATGTATATGTAATAAAAGATAAGTTATTATATTTTAGTGCAGGAATAAGTTACAACTGGCTAACTGAAAAGTTCGATAGCAATAGCTTGCAGTTGTAAATTTTTTCATTTAAATTATATTTTATATATATAATTATTATTAATATTTGCTGTTGGTCTATTTGACAACTTACTTCTACAAGGCTGGCTAAATATTACTGGTCCTATTTTTTTTAAAAATGTGTCTAATAATGTTTTGGTAAAATATATTCTCAGATAATTCAGTTTTAGTTACAATTACTGAGTCTATTTTACATTCATGTAGTTAATTAGATATTCCATTTCTTTCTTAGCAGTTTTTTAGGTTTAATGGTAAAATCCAAATATTAATCCATTTAAACTTGTTTTAGTTTTCCTGACAAATCTACAAATTTCATGAAGCTTTAATGATAGTGTGTTAAAATCAATATGGTGCCATAAAAAAGCTTGTGTTTCATGTATTAAATTGGGACAGTAAATAATAGCACAATCTAGTTACTGTATGCTAACGTAAATTTTTCATAAGAGGATCATTAAAAATTAATTAATTAGATCATTTAGAAACTATTACACTATTAAATTATTTTATGTTTATAGGTTTAATTCTGATAACTATTACAAATATTTACTTTGTTAGGATTATACTCAACTGATTCAATTTTTATAAGTATATTTTTTCGGAGGAGGGAATATTAAGAAATTTTTTAAGTGATTTGAAATTTTAAAACAATTTTTTAAATAAATACTGTTTTTATTAAATGCATTTTTGAATGTTCATTTTCTCATAATTTTCAGTTTAAATTATAGAAAAAATCTTCAAGTTGTTTATCAATTAATTATTCTTTGCTAGTTTACTTTTTGAAGAAAAAAAATATGCACAGAGATTGATTGTCTTTTATTATTTTTATAAACAAAAATTTTTTCTCTTATTTTCATAGTGAGAGAGAATTGCTATTTGAAATATACTCATAATATAGTATGAGAGGTTAAAGTTGTTAAAAATTCAGTTATTACATTATATTACATATTTTGATAAATAATAATTATTTTTATATGTTAAGTGAGTTCCCTTTCAAAACTCAAAGTGCCCTTTTCAGAGAGGAAGCATCCTGTCTTTTTTTTTTATTCCTAGGGAGAAGTCTGCTATTATAATTGCTTATAAATTTAATATTTAGTTATTTTAATAATATTTCATTAACTTTAATATAACATTTTGTGGTCAAATTTAAAAGATTGTACTATACCTGCTAAAAGTAAAGTTGGAATATATTGTTTCGGAGTAGAAATTTTTTTTCAACTACTATTGTAGATATTTTATTATGTTACATGATATTTTCAAGTGTATTGAAGTTGAACTCAATTTTAAATCATGATTATTTTTTTAAAAATCTATTTAATGAAGTTTTAATTCACTTTTATTTGAAATGTTATGATTCCTTTTCTTTTTTATTTACTTTTTCTTGATTATATCAAAATGATTTCAAAATAGTTTTATAAATTTCTCTAATGTCTCGTTATGCTTTGTGTCAAATTTGTCTATAGAAACTGTTAATGAATTAACGCATAGCATAATTTTCTAATTATTTTGCTTTGATTTCACATTATTAAGGTACATTTTTCTTACTTTCAGGCTTTGTTATAAAAACAAATTGTATTTTTATTTCTTATGATAGATATAACTTATATTTTTTGAATTGTCTGCAACTTAAAAGTTTGAAGGAATATTGAATAATTTATATTATAATATGTATATTTTGTGTTGATGTTAACTGAAATATTTATATGAGAAATTTGTTATTCTTTTCCTAAAAGAAAAAAAGAGAGAATTTAGAAGTATTTCTCTACTTTTAATTAGTTAAACTTTAGTATTATATTAAAATTTTAGTAATATACGCAATTTGATTCAGGTATGAATGACTATGTCACAATAGAAAATTAAAGAATAAAGTGATTATATTTTTTCTGTAAGAAGTCACCTAAAATTGTCTTTACAGTTACAAAGGAAGCATATTCCAGAACTCATTGTTATGACTTCATATTTTAAAATATATAGATGTTTTCTAGCTTAAAATTAATGTCATCGCTTTTTCTTTCATTTGTTTTATTAATTAAGTTATTCTTTACAATATTCTTTTTCCTGTGCAACATTCAAGCTAGAATTATTTAATTTTATTTTTAAATTGTTTTAAATGTGATTTTTAAAATATGCTAGCTTATAAATGTTGATTTGAAAGTAATGTGAAATGTATATACGTTTTTATCTTAGAATAAAAATGGACTTTTTAAAACAATTGATTTTCTTTATTTTTAGACTTTTAAATTACTATAACCGTGTACTTAATGTTTTTGTTATTTGAATGTTTTTGATGTAAAAATTGTCTTATATACTAAATAGTAAATGTGCCTTATACAAATAATAATTTAGCCAATTTATTATAAAATATAAACTTCTAATATTTGTTTTTATGAAAGCTATGTTTTATTTGTTCTATTAAAAGATAAAAATGTGTTATATTTCTGTTCTTATATATTAATATTTAATAATCAAAAAATAAAACCTTTTACCTGATGTAAGTAAAGCTAATCTAAGGATATTTTTACGAATGAAAAGGATATATCATGCCATGATATTCGGGAAACTTGGAGAGGGGGACATATGTTCTGTGAGTGCAAGAATCAGTTTTTCAAGAGTTATCTAAATTTTTTTTCATTTTTTATTGAAATACAACAGAACTTTATAAGCAGATTATAAAATTAATTAGTGGAATATAGAATTAAGAGTCATATTATGATAGTTAAATATCTCTTGCATTAATTTTTAAGGTAAAGTATCTGTAAATGGCAAATAGAGTTTTAAGTTATATCTTTCTATATTTAAAATTTTACGGTGCTTGATCCTCTCATTCTAGCAAATGTTTGGTTTAAAAAAAGGATTTATTATAATGTTCCATTTCCCCAAAATGCTAAGAATTATGATCATGAACTCCGAATAAGATATAATTTAGTTTTGGAAAATTAGAATTATTTGCATCCGGTTCTAAACAATGCTAAACATTTTTTAAAGTATGCTAAGCATTTATTCAAAGTAATAATTCAGACAAAATTTTTAGTATTTATTGTAATTTATATTGCACATTAATAAAAAAAAAAAGTTCCTTTTACATGTATGATCTTCATTCTATGTTTCAACATAATAAAAAAATTAACATCAATAGTAACTGTAAATAGTAACAGTAAAGCAAAAGCATTTTATCCATTTTCAGCAGCAATTGAGTAAATATCTGAAGCATGACAAAACTTTTGTCATCTTAAGTACGAGGGTTGCTATTTATATTTCGGGTTTTGGCAACAGTAAGTGTTGCTAGGCGACCGCAGACGATTTTAATCGAAAGTTTGATATTTTTAAACATAAATTCAGCAGACGATTTACCATTACAGCTTCATTTGTGTTGTTGACAGTAAATTGAAAAGTTCTTCTCTTTCAAAAAATGGAATTGAATCCTGAACATTTTCGTGCCATTATTTTTCATAACTTTCGACGTGGATTTTCAGGACAAGAGTGCTTCGATGAACTTTATTCAGCGATAAAGTGCCATCCTACAGCACTGTAAAAAATTGGTATAACGAATTTAATCGTGGTCGATGTTCGATCCTGGACGAATCCCGTGCAGGTCGTCCAAAATCCGTTGTTGTGCCAGAAAAGATCGATGCTGTGCGTGAACTGATAAAGCAAGATCGTCATGTGACATACCGTGAGATAGAGGCGTCTTTGGACATTAGTATGACTAGCATCAATAAAATATTGCATGAACATTTGAGCGTAAAAAAAATTTGTTCGCGTTGGATCCCGCATAATCTGACAAACGCTCAAAAAAAGGCTCGTGTCGATTGGTGCAAGGAAATGTTGGAAAAATACGTTCAAGGTACATCAAAGGCTGTGTATAACATCTACACAGGTGACGAATCATGGATCTATGCATATGAGCCGGAAACAAAACAGCAAACAACTGTATGGGTCTTCCAAGACGAGGCAAAACCAACGAAAGTTGTTTGAGGAAGAAGCACATTGAAACAAATGATTGCCTGTTTCTTCGGCATTAACGGTCATGTGGCAACAGTGGCATTAGAGCAACGCAGGACGGTCAATTCTGAATGGTACACGACCATTTGTTTGCCAGAAGTCATCGGAGAAATTCGAAAAAAGCAGAAGAACAGGCGAATCATTCTTCATCATGACAATGCGAGCTCTCACACATCGACTCTAACAAAGGCATTTCTGACGGAGCGAAAGATCGAACTGATGGGTCATCCGCTGTACTGCCCTGATTTGTCACCCAATGACTTCTTCTTATTCCCACACATCAAAAATAAATTACGTGGACAACGATTTTTGACCCCCGAAGAAGCGGTTGATGCATTCAAAACGCATGTTTTGGAGTTACCTCAATCGGACTGGAAAAAGTGCTTTGGAAATTGGTTCAAACGCATGCAAAAGTGTATTGATCATCATGGAGAATATTTTGAAAAACAATAAAACCAATTTCGATCCTACATATTTGTTTTTTTATTATTAGGCCAGAAATATAAATAGCAACCCTCGTACAGTGCAACTTTACTTAGAAATGATATGTCAATATTGGTTTTAAAATGCTGTTATATAACAAAAACACTCATTTAAATATTTAAGAAAGTTTAAAATATAATAATGCAAAGCAAATAGTTCCTTTTATTTTTACCGAAAAAAAAAAAAACTTATTATCATAGAAACAACACTAATGTTCATGTTTATTCTTGTTTTACAATCATTTGATCACTAGCATTTAAAATTGCTTGTTGACTAGATACTGTTAAAAATATAAATTGGCAGGAATATATTATATCACAGTGCATGGTATTTCATTTGACTAGAGTTAAATTAAAAGAAAAATAGCTTTGTGTTCATTATTTATGGTTTATTTTTTATTATGGCTGTAATATTCGAAAAAATATGAATATTTTATGTCATAAATCATCAGAGTTAAATTACGGTTTTTAAAAACTGACACACGGCTTAAAAGATTTCCCATCACTAGCTTAGTATAATGCAACATTAACAATGGTTTCAAAATTTTCACTTATTATTTTGTATTTAATTACAACTGGATAATAAAGAAAGAATATTTAATTAAAAAAATTGAATAATTGTAAACTGAATTCAAAATGATGCTAAACAATTTTTTCCTTTTTACCCTTTCGTTGGTGCATAATGTAGTCAGTTCATAATTTTGACTGTGTATAAAAGAATTATCTTTTGATTATTTAAGTGAGGCACTAAACATTTATCACAATCTTGAGTAAGAATACTAGTTTTTTTTAACATTTTATGCTTTTAAATATATAAGGCAGCTTTATTCAACAAAATATGTTTCTGTAAATGTAAGTTAATAAAGAAATAGTGCAAAATGCATAATTATGGAGGTAGGTGTTTAAAATGTATCATGTGATAATTCTTTGCAGTACACTGCTGGTCACAAAAGCTATTTCCGCTTGCAAATTTTACTATAAAATGTATCATCCTTTCAAGTTTAGTATTTCAACATCCTTTCTTCAAGAAAGGGAACACATTATAGGATTTCGTTTCCTTAAAATATAATGATTGTTCTTGTTTTTCTTTTATAGAAAATGAATTTTGTTCTTCAGTGAAAAAATCCACTTCTATTATAGGATTCAAAACTTGCATTTGGTATAATTTTATTATTACTTCTTGAAAATTTTCAATAGATTCTAATTTTTAACCAAAAAAGTAAGTTGCCACTACTTTCTAAGCTCTCGACAACCAGAGCCTTTCCAAATTTAGATTCACCAATTTCCAGGTGAATAATCTAGGTATACTGATGTAAAACTAATTGTTCGTAAGTACGATTCAACACACTATGTTTAAAGATGTGTAAGCCGTGAAAGAATTTAAAACTGCACTGATGATGAGGGCAGGTGTTAAAAATGTGTTATTTGAAAAGATGCAGAATTACTGAAAAATTTTAAGAATTTGGTATAACTTCCCACAGGCTACTCATGGTGAAGCCATCTTTTATTTTTTCCACGGCTAATCCTAATTCTTCACAGTATACCGGTTCACGATCGCGGAGGTGATTTTCGTCAGCAAAATATGCAGCGAATGTATCGCATTCTTTTGAATTTATTATTTCGACATCTTCATCAAGTGGAACACATTGTGGGACTTCATTTTCAATGGGAGTTTTTTCTTCGATGAAAAAATCTACACCTAATATAGGATTTGAACTGTGCACTTGATACAAATTAGATATCTCCTTGAAAACTTCTTGCAGTCTTTCGGCAGGATCTATTTTGAAGCCAAGGACATAGCCTCCACTACTTTCTGAACTCTCTACAACAAGAGCCATTCCGAATTTTGATTCACGGACTTTCAGAGAAACAATCTGAATGTAGGGTATACTGATGTTAAACAATTCGTTCATGTTTGCATGCCAAACCAAGCGAATGTTGGTTATAAAAAATGTACCTAAATTACCCTGATCGCTTGACAAATTCCACACTCCATTAACTTTGTTATATATTTGTTCCTGAGGCAGAACCTTTAGTTGCTTACTAAGCACAACACTGCCTCTTAATTTTAATTCTCTGTACCATTTGCTGGAATTATAGGCTTTGTAAACACTGATGACAGATGTCATTAATCTGGTTGTTCCAGGGATTAAATTCGTAAAGATAAACTCAAATCGTGTACTGTGTACTTTAGTCAGAATATATAGTGCCTCTGTCATACCTCTAAGCTTCGAGTTCACGGTTCTCGTTGACATATTTGTGACACAATTGAAACCAACAGATAAACTAACTCTAGGTTTAACGTGAGACTGCCAAATTAATCTAAGGTTTGTCACAAATAATTTCCCTGCATCGCCACTGTTTCCTTTTGTGTCCTCTACCGAATCTAATTTATCGATTAGCTTTTCGCCACAGTGATATTGCATTTCTGCAGGAGATAAATCAAATTTTATGTCCCGATCTTGCCATAAAGGTTCAACTTTATTCACCGACATTTTGTTCTGTAAATTAGAATTGCTATAGTTAGAGAATATTCTTGTAATACTTGATATTTATTTATAATTTTTTATGATATTAGATTTTTGAATCCAGAACTAAACTGATGATAACGAAACCAACGCTCTGTTGCCCGTCAAATGATTGATTGATATAAACAAAAGAATTTTTTTTTTCCACTTGCAAAATCAAAATTCAACTTCTTCATGGTTCGAAAAATATATAAAAAACATTGTGATTAATTTTAAAAGCATTGTATGTCGAAATCAATGTATAAAATTAAGGAAATTTATTTATGAGTGGAAAAAAAAAAAGTTTTTTCAGCAACTAATACATTTCAACTCCACTATGCAATGATTATTCCATCATAAACAAACTTGACGTGTACTGAGTTTTGATTAGGTGGAGTGTTGTCATTTAATTTAAGACGGAGATCTGAAATATTAACAAGCATATAAAATTCATAAAAATGACTGAGAATAATGAAAATCTTTCAGTTGACCTGACGCAAACGGCTTCATCTGGATCTGAGAAAATGACTGAGAGCGAAGTATAATTGAAATAATTAGTGAAATTGTTTTGTACCCGGTTTTATTCATTATTGTTTTCCTTAATTTTGCTACTAAAGTTGTTTAGATATTAAATCAGAATAGTAATACAGTATGAGTTTTGTATTTTTTCTTAGTGTGCGGCTGTACATACGTAATTACGATTTCATATAGCAAATAAAGGAAGCCGTATTTTCAAGCCCTCAAATTTCTTAGAGAATGATTTCGCTTTTTAATACATTTTATAATATAGTTTCTATTTCTTTCCAGTGCCATTTCTGGTTATAAACACTGGTCCCTATTTCTTTTTCTTGTCAAATTGTATTAAATAGTTATAAAATTTGGTACAGAACATATAAAACATAAACTTTTATTCAGAAAATTTCAGGTTTAAAAATTGAATTTCTGAGCATTAAAATGATTAAATTTTCTCAATTTTCTATTTGTCGTATGAGTTTAATAACTTTATTGCTTATTAAGTTCATGATATACAATTTTGTATTGAACATTTCATTTTGCCTCATCTTTTCTAACTCAATGCAACATAATCTGAATAGAGAACTCTGTAATACTAAACACACGTAGCATTTTTAATTTGTCATACCTAAGGTTAGTATTTGTAAGTAAGATTTAAATTTGGATTTGTAATTTTTTCTCCTGCATTACCTTTACGTTATTCCAAGCAATATGAAGTTGATCCTAAGAAATAAATGCTTATAGGTGAGAGAAAAAGCCAACATTATTATTGATATTAAAAAAAATTAGAGTGATTGAATATATGAACCTCATAAATGTCTAATCGTAATCGTGGGTTAGGAAATAAATTACTTTATTTACATTGTAGAATTATGTACAGCAATACGAACTCAGAAATGGATAATCTACAATGTTTAAAAAATAACCATGATTTTTTTTATTTCATCAAGCGTTACACATTGTCTAAATCAGGACACAGAGAAAATTAACCAGATATTTCACATTTGATTGAATGTTTAATTTCATTCTGTTTATTTAATTAATATTTCATTTAAAAAAATTTTTTGTCTTTCAGTTTTTATAGTATATAAGTTTATATTTGTTAAGTATGGTTTAATTATTTTATTTAGAGTGATAGTGTTGCTCTGGACACATTGCAAAATTTAGCTGAAGCAACTTTAGACTGCTTAGAAGAATCAGTGTAAGTATAGTTAACTCTAGTTTTATGGCATACTGTAAATATATCTGTAAAATTAAGAAGGACAAGGATCACCTTTTTTTACATTAATAAATATTAATTTTCAAAATTTTGCCTTTTTACTATATTGAATTTGATGATAGACAAAGAAGTGCAGCATACACAATTATACAATATAAAATTTATTATAAAGTAAAAAAATGAAAGCCTACTTGTTAGAAATGAGACTGGCTTTGCACGGGTCCGAAATCTTAGGCAGACTCGAACTAGTGATAAAATTTTCTTAAATTTTTTTTACTACTTTTAAATAAATGTTTTATTAAGTATAAAAATGCAAAAATTATTAATTAATTGTGTTAAAAAAGTTTTAATGACTAACTCCTTGCTTAGGCAGTGGAAGCCCGTTACCAAGACTGTAAAATTTGCCTTAGATGTCATATATCTTGGACAAATTCGTCTCTAAGTAATCGTCACTATCTTGGGCTCAGGTTAAAATTCTTCGGGCTCGGACCTCCTTTTGGAGGTCTGAGCTAGAACAGATCTCTATTACCAGTGTATTAAGGAAAAATAATGATCAATGATATATTTTGAACAATAACAAAACAAATACTATTTTAATAAAAAAAAGTGATGGCCAGTTGCTCTTAACTACCGATATAATTAACAAATAAAAAAGTATTCTCAGTAAGTCATGATAAAAAAATTCTTGCATCTTAAATTGTAATGAATTTATAAAAGATGTTAATCGAAATTTTTATCTTTATAGCTCCTTTATAAAAAGCCTTCTTATTTAATAAAAAACCTTCTACTTATGAATGTATATACATTGCAATTCACTTGTGGTGACAAAAAATTTCCAATTGTGCTTATACCGTTTCCACTAACAAGTTTACTTGGAAAACTGGTTTAAGAAACCTCATAAGTTCAAGTGCATCTTTGGAAAGCTTAAATCTGCTAGTGGAAACCAGTTATGACTAGTGCATTTGACTGTGATTAATAGATTATAGAAATCATTTTACTCAGATTATGGAAATTGGAACAATCTTTTCTTTTCTGTACCTGAGATAGAAACCATGAGCCTCTTTTTTTTATTTTTGTGATAATTGCTTGCTGGCATGTATCGCATGTTGCTGAAGATTTTTGACACGTTGGTATGATAAATCTTTCTAGTGCAAGTGGATAAGCATAACGAGTGAATAGAAAATCTTGTAATCTGTATTTAAGGTTAAATGACACCCAAATTATATTAATATGTTAGCGTGTCCCCCCCCCTCATTCTTCTGCTTTAATAACTTTGATCAGGTCATGTGATTTTACTGTGAATTTTGTGGATCTCTAGATCAAAAACTTATAATCCGAAAAAATTTTCACGCATTTCTACAATCTAAGATTTAAATGTTGAAACTTTCACTATATCCTGCTACCAAGAGGTTTACATACACATGATTTTTCCGGCAATTTGATTTTTTTGGTTTGGCGGATATAAATCTTTCTAGTGCAAGTGGTCAAGCATAACAAGTGAATAGAAAATCTTGTAATCTGTATTTAAGGTTAAATGACACCCAAATTATATTAATATGTTAGCGTGTTCCCCCCCCTCATTCTTCTGCTTTAATAACTTTGATCAGGTCATGTGATTTTACTGTGAATTTTGTGGATCTCTAGATCAAAAACTTATAATCCGACAAAATTTTCACGCATTTCTACAATCTAAGATTTAAATGTTGAAACTTTCACTATATCCTGCTACCAAAGAGGTTTACATACACATGATTTTTCCGGCAATTTGATTTTTTTGGTTTGGCGGATTTTTGTCATTTTGATTATTTCAAACTGCACTGAAATTCACTAATATTACGATTCAAAAATAACACAATTTTAATAACAAACATCAATTTTCATATTTATCTGATTTAAAAGTTAAGCATTACAATTCGTATTCATGTGTTTTAAAAATTCAATATAGCATTTTGTATTTACAGGTTTTTATAATCCAATGTCGTATTTCCGTTGTCACGGTTTCTGATATCAAACATCAATATTCGTGTTTATATGTCACTTAAAAGTTACACAATGAGATTTGTATTGAAGTGATCTAATATCTCTCAATGCTTCAAAATATCACTCTTGCATTGTGATTTGTATTCATACTATTTAAAAAGCTATTTGATTTGTATTTTTACATCTTTTATTCCAATATTATGATACACATTCACACAATTTTAGAATCCAATATCCTGATATTTGTAGCAATTAAATTAAATTACTTATGATGAAGGTGTAATATTCTTTATTGGTAAATAATTTAATTATAAATCTTTGTTCAAAAACTTACATTAAACATGTAGAGGATATAAATTGATATTTTGAGTTATTGCCCATAAAATTTTCAAGGTTTTTCACTTTGTGTCATAATTATTCATGGGTTAACATTCTTAGAAATGGTAGCAAGCTTTCTAAGAATAAATATATTTTAGATTCATTGATTTTAAAAAATTATCTTCATTTACTTTCAGAACTGGAACGAATCCTATAGTTGATCAGTATGTGCCAGGGCCATTACCTAAAGAGTGAGTGTTCTAACAATTTGACATATTTTTTTTATTTTGTACTGATAAAGTTTTTTTTCATTTATTTTATTTTAATAATAATCATCCATTATCCAGCAGAATTGAAAATAAGCTGGTTATTCAGATTTTTTCATAATATTTAGATATTCATGATATTAAAGTTTAACTGTATATGATGATTCAACCATTATCAATCCAGTGCTTGATGAAGACCTTCTTCAAACTTTTCCAAAAATTTCTATTTGCTATATTATTGCCTTCCAACTTGCAAATATTAATAAAGGAGTTTTTTGGTAATCACTGCCCATGAAATCTATTTTTTTAAAATTTTCTTCCCTTAAAAATTAAGAATTTTTTTTTTATGTATTTGGAGTTGCAAATCAGCATTTAAGAAAGGATAAAGAAAAACCTCAATTGAAATCTCTCAAATCTCATGGGTTGTAAAGGAGAGGTACAGGAAGAACTGTGTATCACCACTGATTTTCAATAAATCCCCCTTTTTTGTTAATTAGTGTTCGTTAGTCAGAACTGTGATTAGCCAGAGCAGTGTTATTATTAGCCAGAACTGTGATTAAGCCACGTCTTTAAATGTAATAAAAACTAGTACATGTTTACAATTGTTATTTTATTATGAAAATTTTTTTAGCATTAAAATATGTTCTTAATTTACTTGATAAAAATTCATTTTAAAATAGTTATAATTCTCAGAATTTTAAACCAAATGGCGTTAGGAAAAAACAAATGTTTCTGTAGCACTTCCATAAAAAGTTCTCAAAATAAATATACTTGAAACGTTAGACTTTTTAGTATTCTATCCCTCAGTTAACCAATACAACACTGTAAATCATAAATGTTAAATAATGTTAAAAGATCAAGACCATGTTCATTTGCATAAGGAAGATATTTTTAATAATCATGTTAATTTCTGTTTTCTCTGACATGCTAGCAGATTTTGATGTATTATATGTTAGAGTTTGATTATATTTTTGATTTTTCCTTCCTTAAATATTATTTTACAACTATTCATGTGTCTTTTGACTTTGTTTTTCCGTATTATTCTAAAATATGTATACTAAGGGCAATCATTGTAGAATACCCTATACAAAATGTAAAAATAGTTATGCAATATTGAGTATCCAAATCTTGTTATTTCAAAACTCTTTACCTAAAAAATTTCTATTTCTGAGATAATTTGCTCTATTCTAAAGAGAATAATCCTTTTTTTAAATAGAAAAAACTCATATAAAAAATTAATGTTTTTATTTGACTCATTGCAAGTGCTTTGTATTAGCAAGTATTTTTTCTTTCCTTAACATTTAAAGCAGCAATTATTAAATGGTCATTATTCAATATTATTAATCTTTTTGTAATATTTGCTCTAATTAATGTTTTACTATAATATTGAGTTATTAGAAATATGTTCATTATATGAAATTTCCAAATTATTATGTAAATAAAATGTTTTATTTTATACTGAGTAATTTATGTGTTCATTTGGTGTCACATGGATTGTGTCTAACTATTAAATTTTTCACCAAAATAAAGTGCTATATTTTTATTATTTAGGGGCAAAGCATTTGCTCTTATTAAAAAATCTCTTCTGAGTCTCATTGGAAAAAGTGAAATGGAGGAAGAAGAAGAAATGCTTATATCCTATATCAAGTAAGCAATAATATTTTTTTAAAATTAAATTTACTATTTTATTAGTTTAAGTGCAGTTTGTCCTTTTATTTTCTAAGAGGCTGGATTGGGGCAATGTATCTGTCTTTTAATAGAATTATTAAGAAAGAAATATTTGAATAAATTTGCCTTTTATTTTAATATTTGAACTCGATCCTTTTGTTGCTTACAAACCTATACCTACCCTTGCCTGTTGAGAAATTAGGTGATGTACCGACCATTATCGATGGGCTCCTTTGAAAAAATTTTTGTTGAGCGATTTTCTCTAAATGTTAAGTTTTGCCTTAAGACAATTAGGAAAAATTCATCTCATAATTTACTTAATATTTATAATTTTAAACATTAAGACCATATATTTAAAGTTACAAATTAACAATTAGCAAAGAAAAACTTCAAAAATAAAAATTTAGTGAGAGTTTTAAACTGTAATTGTTAAAATAATGTAAGTACTGTCTCCTCACTTAACGTTTTAAATACACACGAAGGAAAAAAGATAGTTACTTATATGGATTAATAATTAACATGTAAATGTAGAGCATTTTAAATAATAATGCCTAGTTAAAAATTTGTTTAATAATTTTTAAAGAAATATGTATTATATTTAGAATTTTGAAAAATATTAAAATTTTTTACTTTTTTATTGAAAAAAACATCTTTGTAGCACTTATATTTTTATATTACCTTAAGTAAAACCACACTTTGTAAGCAAGCACAATATAATAAATAACCAAAACTCTTGTTTTTAGTTTTGAAATTAATTTTGTGTGCCCGAATAGTAGTTATAAAAAGGGACAATAATGATCATGAACTAGTAGAACATAATTTTTTTTTAAACAAAAATTAACAAACTACATTTTTGCTCTATAATAATCTTAGAACATGATACGTATTCTTTGTTTTACATTTTAAAATGTAATTTGTATATTTCAAATAATTTGTTCATGGTTCAGAAATTGGCATTTTTAGCATTTTTTTGATGACACATAACTTCCTTAGTATATCTTGCGTCTGCGACCAATAAAACTTTTCATCTAAATAAAGTAAAATTTCAGTAGTTGACTTTTTACTGGGGTAGAAGTTTATCCTTTATCTTCTTTTTATCATCTCTCTCTCTCTTTATATATATATATATATATATATATATATATATATATATATATATATATATATATATATATAATTATTATTATTATTTTTATTTTTGTTTGCTGTTCCACGAGAGATATATTTTGAATAAAACTTCTTATAACTTTTTTGTATACTTTTCAATACATTTTAAGTATCGTGTCTTCGCATTATTTTATACTTTTTTGAGTCTAAGTAATTAGTGTGATATAATGAAGGCAATAAAATAACTAAAACAATAAGGTGCAAATATGATAAATTTTTCATTACAAAAAACAGCAATCAATTGCACGTTATTTGTTATTTCCTGTATATGCTATCTTTAGAAAAACAAACATTTTATTTATTTATAAAAAAAAGGATAGTCAATGCTAAGTGGTTATGCTCCATTGCCATCAAAAATGATGAAAACATTTCATAGTTTCTTCAAATATACTAATGACCACCATTTTTCCTTTCTAAATGAAATTTCTCTTTAATTTCCACATATAATTATTATTTTTTGCTGAATAAAAAGTAATTTTATGAGATAAAGCATATTTAAAAAGTAAAAGCCATATGAGTTATAAAAATAGAGGTATATCTACTTCTGTTATTC
Organism: Parasteatoda lunata; assembly: GCA_949128135.1. NCBI lineage: Eukaryota > Metazoa > Arthropoda > Arachnida > Araneae > Theridiidae > Parasteatoda > Parasteatoda lunata. Next base: position 20,635,438 of record OX421977.1, on the reverse strand, counting down.
ATTATAAATTTTTGTTATAATCACATAATTATATTTTGAAATTTTCAGACCTGAGAGGTACATTAACAGTGAAGTTCAAAAGGCAGCTCTTCTCTCTCATACTGTTTCTGCTTATTTGAGTATGTTAGATAAAGATGTTATCTGTAGAGTGGCCATGCAAGTAGTTTCTGATACCAATTTATGGATTAGTAAAATTTTCAGGTATGATTTATGCGCTCAGTTGGCTAAGCAATGTATAATTTATCTAAGTTATTATATATAACCACATATATTATAGATAACTTTATATATCAGGGATTCCTGTTGTGTGCTATGGCGTGTCAAATGAACTAAAAGTTGTTCTGAGGATGTGAAAAATAGTTATACCGAGTTCTCTGGGAGGTGTAATTCTCCATCACCAAAAAATAGGGTAGTAGCAGATTTTTGTAGGCAAAATTAAATAAAAAAAGCAAAAAAATTATTAATATAAAATAAAAAAATATTTGCTACTAGAAAAAAATTAAACAAAAAGGATAAATAATGCAAAAAACAGAATGTGTGAGGACAAATTGCAAACAATTATGATGATTTCAGCTAAGAGTGCTGTAACTTAATAATATTAAGTCAGAGTGCTCTCACTGGATAATGTTAAGGCCGAAGACTATAAATGGAAGATATATATTATTTTAAATAAGGACTTAATTTTAGTAAAAAAAGGTTTTAAAAATTTGACTGTCTTGGGTTTTAAGGACTCTGTTTTCAAAGTCTAGCGAATTCACTGCATTATATTTAAAAAACATATAATCTCTTTTCTAATAATGTTTTCAAAGTAAAGTACTTATCTATATTTTTCATACCTAATATTAACCAATATATATATATATATATATATATATATATATATATATATATATATATATATATATATATATATATATATATATATATATATATATATATATATATATATATATATATATATTACTACTTATTACTACTTATAAAGTATGTTTAAAAAAGTCATTCCAATAAAGTATTTAACTGCATCAAGTTGTAATAAATAAAGTCAGCTCCTCCAGGATAGGATTTTGAATCTCTTAAGTATCTTACATGTTGATTAGTGATTAATTTTCTTCTACCTACTAAGTTACTACAGATTTTTAACAGTTTCTATGCAGTTTGCTTTTTTCTTTGTTATAACAAATTGTTATACAATGTTAAATCAAATGCTATGAGTTGGCTAAACCTACCTTCCCTCTTGAAAGCACTACACATGTATCATGGTTTTTCTTTATAAACATGATATAATAAGATGTTAGATCATTGATATTTTTTTAAACAATATGTTTAGAATATAACACAATACGCTTGTGGTGTAATGGAATGCGTGACCAATAATACTTTCCTAAAATTATAAATGATGTACAATTTTTCATGCATTATTTTTAAGTATGATTGTAATATAATACAGTCGAACCTGCCTATCTCGAATCTCGCGGGAAAGGGGAAAAAATTTGAGATAGAGAGGTTTCGAGATATACAGGTAAGTTTAAAAAATGAAATTCGAGCAGCAATGTTTAATTAAAAGAAACTTTAAATCATTTAGGTATGTTGTAAAGAATTTAATTATGATTACATATTAATTACATCTAATAAAAGTTTTTAACAGTTATACGCACCTCATAGGTAATCTTTTAATGATTTCTGACGTCGAATTTTCTTTGATTCGATAATTTTTCGAATGTTAGAGAGAGGAGCGAACCCCTCGTGTCCAACGTTTTCTTGACATTCAAGAAAGTTTGTTAAACGTTCCACAGCTTTTTCAGCTTCCTTTACTGTCACTTTCGGTGCTTCTATATGCTCTTCGTCTACTTCATTTTCGTCTTCGGAAATGCATCTGACATTATCGACGATTTCCGAATCTGTCAAAGTTCCACATGTGACCAAGGCGTCATCCACTTGCAAAAATTCTTCAAAGGAAATGTTCACATTTAATCCAGATTTTATTGCATTCCAATCTTGTGAATTTATTTCGATCATTTCTTCATCGGTGATACAAGTTTCTTCAGCTTCCTTTTCGGAAATTTCAGTCTCTTCTTCAATAATCCCCATCTCTTCTTCACACTCATTCTTAAACCCAGCTTTTTTAAAACCATTTTGAATGGTCTTCTGTGTTACATTTCTCCATGCGTGGTCTGTCATTCTGATAGAATCCAGTACATTTATCTTGGGAAGGGTACTTCCTTCATCAATTGCATCAACAAGTTTGCGGATCAACTGTTTTCTGTAGTTAACTTTAAAACTTCTGATTACTCCCTGATCCATAGGTTGAAGCTTTGAGGTGGTGTTTGCGGGAAAATACTTAACACAAACATTTTTCAGTTCAGGCAGATTGTTATGCGCACTACAGTTGTCTATAAAAAGAATAATTTTTCTTTTTTTTAATCGCATGGATTTGTGTAAAGACTTTAACCAATTTCCAAAGATTTCACTCGTCATCCAAGATTTTTTATTTGCTTTGTATGGAAAAGGGAAGGATTTTACTTTAGAAAAGCATCTAGACTTTTCTGAGCGTCCGATCATGAGAAGAGGAAGTTTCTCTGTGCCTGCTTCATTTGCAGCTAAGAGCAATGTCAAACGAGCTTTACTTTGTTTTCCTCCCCTGCATGCTTCATCTTTAAACATAGCAGTTTTGTCTGGCAAACATTGATAAAACAGTCCTGTCTCGTCAGCATTGAAAATATTTTTTGGCTCATAGCCTTTCACTAAATCAGGAATGTTTTTAATCCAGTCTTCGCATACACTTTCCGGAACAGGTGCACTTTCACCACAAAGTTTTCGAAAAATAATACCGTGCCTATTTTTAAAACTTTCTAGCCCTCCCTTACTGCCTTTAAAATTATCTTCATGGCCAAGCTCTTTAGCAAAATCATCAACTTTTCGTTGCATTTTTTGTCCACTGATAGGAATATCCTTGATCCTGCATTGTGTAAACCATTTTAAAACACATTCATCCACGTCTGGAAAAATGCATTTTCGGCTTTTTTTCGCATTCTTGTTGCTGCTATGAAATTTTTGCTCCACAGCTTCTCGATTCTTAATAATTGTAGAAAGAGTGCTTGCTGGTAAACCGAACTTCACTGCAACTTCGTTTTTTTTTCATTAATGGATTTCCGTCCAAGAATGTTAAAATTTTCATTTTTTCTTCAATGGAGAGAACATTCAATTTACGTTTAGCCCCTGCCATACTTAATCAAAATTCAATGTTTAAAAAAAAACTGAGACGCTCAAACCAATGACCTCCTAAAAAAATTCTACTGATAAAATGAATTTCTCTTTGTGTTGTTCTTATCCATGTGTGGAAACTGATGCCCAGTGGTGACGCCCCCCTCATCAATCAACTTTTCATTGTCCGAATAAACTCAATTGGTTGGAGAGTGTGACGATAGTAACCGGAAATTCCAAGGAACGACCCCCCAGTCTGCTCATTCTTACTTCCCATGGGGCTAGGAAATTTTTCTGTTCTTCTAATGTAGCTTGTTTGAACAAGTTCTGCTGTCCAGGCATCGGTTACGATGATGTACATTCTCCTTCAAAATTCGAGAAACACAGGTTTTGAAAGAAATTCTTTCGAGATAAACTTGGAAAATGCATTAAAATTAAATCGTTAATGTCGGGAAACTAAGAAATTTCGAGAAATACAGGTTTTCGAGATAAACAGGTTCAACTGTATAATAAAGCTAAAATAACAGGTATATGTGTGTGTTAAAAAAAAATACTGCCTTAAAATTTTGTATAATACATGATTTATCACTTATATTTATATATGATGTGTTATTTATTCTTAAATATTATTATAATATAATCATAATATTAAAAGAATTTGTATAAAATAATACTGCCTTAAAGTTTAAAATTTTATACTATTTATTGTTTGTTTTAGATTTTATGACTGTCTCACTTACTTCAGTAAAGACAGTAGAGAAGGTCTTATTAGAGTTATTCGTATGGTTTTACATTTAAGATATCTAAGATATTCAACAACTGGATATGAAGCTTTGTTTCCTAGGCCTCCTGTTATTTATTACTGTGATCCTTATGCACATGGAGTTGGGAAATATTTATCCCATTTATGTTCCCAGGTTAGTATTAACTATAGTACTATTCTACCATATATATATATAGAAGAAAATTAGTATTTTTTGTGCAATGCCTGAAAGTACAAACATTAGATCAAAAGTTATAAAGGCTGATTAGATTTTTTTCAAGAGACCTTTGTATTTTAAAACTGTTTACAAAAGCTTTAATCTGTTTTTAAATAAATTATATTTTTTTTTAAAATGTCAGTAATGTTTCAATTTTTTTTTTCCAGCTTGGATTGCCCCTATCTTGCATAACTGCTATTCCTTGTATCTCTGGAACTGTTGAAAATCAATTCAAAATGGTATTACTTTATATAATTATTTTCTACTTTATTATTAACTTACTGTAGTTAAATAAATCTCCATCACAATCTGCTATTTGTCAAAGGAACTTAAAGTGCTGTTGTCTAGTTGCTATCACAAAACTTGCAAAACTTCTAATGTTAGCTAGCCACCTAGAAAATAAAATATAAAATTGTTTTGCAAAGCATTAGGTACTAAAAGACATTAGGTTTATATAATGTACTAAAAGACACTAGGTTTATATTAGGTGCTAAAAGACAGTAGGTTAACATTAAGGACACAATGAACAAGATCAAAAGTAAGTGATTGAGAGTACAAAAAATTCATAGATAGGCAATTACATAATTTCTGAATGTCACATTTGCAGATTTTAAAAGCTTATAACATAGTTTAAAAAATTTAATCAGTTCTAATAATTTTTTGTGAAAATAAGTGCTAATGTCATTAACAAGCGTGCCAGTTTTTAAAATTTTTAGAACTTTAAAAACATTAAAAATTGACTGTTACAGATTTAATTTATTGTGTTATGTTCATCGCACTTAGTTAGTAGTTTTGAAATTTTTTTAAACAAATGAAGGTTACTAAAAATTGGAATAAGAGTAAATAACATCGAGACTTATTTTAACAAAAATAATTTGAAACAGTTGATTTTTTTAACTGTGCTTATGCTTTCAAATTTGTTAGAATTACCCTAATATTTTGCAAATTTTTTTAGACATTATTCAAATCAATGATTTTTTCTAGCTTTATTCAAATAATTTAGTATGATTTCAACTGTGTAACTTTTGATCATACATTAAATAATGCAATAGGCAATTGCCATATCATTATTTTGAATTTTCAATTAAATAAATGAGATGCAAAAAAAAAAAAAAATTTTAATAGTTAAATATTTTTTTATTTGTGATATGATAGTATAGTAATGACTGATAACTTAACTGAGCCTTTGCACTCAGTACTTTCAAATGCTACTTAAACTAATGTCATGAAAGCATTAAATCATTTAAAATTGGAAAAATGCTATTTTTATATAATAACATAATAAATAATATTATAAAATTTTTATATAATGATATTTTTAAATAAATAATATTTTTAGCGTAATATAATCATAAAATAATGTAGTTACTAAACATGAAGATATAAAAATTTTAAATTTTGGAGTTTGAACTTTCGATATCCCATCTGCAAAAATATCTGAGAGTAAAAAGTTAAGATTTCTCTGAAGTGGTTCTGAAGTTTATCTCAGTTTTTCTTCTACTTTCTTTTGTTTGCAAAAAAAAAAAAAAAAAATAAATTAAAAAATGAAATTTAAAACTATTTGTTCATATACTTTTTATTTAGCATAAATTTGAATTTAATTTTAATTTAAAGCATTTTAAATACCTTGGAAGTAAAATATTTTCTTGAGCAAAGGATTGTAACAGATTAAAATTTTAAATTCTCTACAAATTTCTTATGTTTATAAAGATTTATTGAAATTTTTTTTTTGTTGACAATTTTCATTATTGATTGATTAGATATCATTTGAAACCAAAAACAGAATGCATAGTAGTTAATGATCAATGAACTTTCTGTTTTCTTGTTATTTATAAATGGTATCTTTCCAGGATACCACAGCATTGGAAAAATGCATAAAAGATGATTTATCAGCAGCTAAAACGCCACTTTTTGTAATTGCCAATGCTGGCTCTAGCATGGTTGGCCATGTTGATAACTTGCAGAAAATACAAGAAATTTGCATTGCTCATAATGTGTGGTTACACATTGAAGGGCATGGATTAGCTGCTCTCAGTTTAGTTGCAGTCTCAAATTTGGTTTGTACAATTTATAAATCAGTATCAAATTTCACACCATAGTTCAGACACAAACTATTGATCTAATCTTTAGTGTAGACAATAATAGTTTTTTAAAGTAATCTAAAATTGATGTTATAATTATTTGTCAGTATGTATTAAAGAAATTTTGAAAGTATATTTTAAAATATTGCTTAAAGTGAATTGTTTGTGACGCTATTATAAAGTGTTGCATTTTTTAAAAAATTAAATTTAACGAGCTTGCTGTTCTAAATAAACTTTGATTTACAATTGGATACTAGCTTAGAGGTACTGTAATCTCCTTTTGGATGAAATACTGAATTTTTTGCTAAAAATATGTTATTTTATTGTTAATAATTTGAATTTTTTAAATAATAATTATAGACTAATATCATACATATTTTCATTTGCCTGTAGCATATACTATATGCCTTATCTGTGGATTTGAATGAAGTCTTTGCTATTTTTTCATTTTGATAAGTAATATGCTTTAACTGCATAATGAAAAAAAAAAAAGCACTTGAAAGTTCAGAATTTCTGTGCATACATGATTCATCAGTGAAATAGAAAAACATTTTTACTAACAATAAAACAAAAGAGACATTAAATAAAAAATATGAATACGTTGTTATGTTTTTAAGTTGAAACTAGTGTATTTAAAAAAAAAACTGCATTAATAGGTTGCAATTAATTGAATTTTAGAAGTAATTTAATTTCAAAAGTAATAAAAAAAATGATTTAATTGTTTTTTAAGCTATTTTTTAAATTTTTAAGTAAAATATCAATATGCCAATTGCACAAGATATAAGAAAAAATTTGTAAGCGCTAAAGGAATGCTATTATTAATCTTTTAATGAGCATATGTGGAATTAGTTGAAAAATTGTTTATCTGAACTGGATACTAAGAAACACAGAAGATAACCAATTCAGTCTTTTGGCTTTTTTCAAAGTGACCTATTTTCAAGGTGAAATATATTTAATGTCTGGATTTAACCTAAAAAGGTATTATTATGCAATATATTATTATTTAGTCAAAAAGGGAAAGAAGTCATTTAAAAAAGATGGTAAAATTGATTCTCTCTGGGTTTTTTTAATACTATGCATTCTCTTAATTTATTTCTGTAATAATGAAATGTCTAAAAGACAGAGACAATAGACTCTGTAAATCCATTTATCATTTTATAATGAATAAAAATCTCATTTAATTAGTATAATGTCTTATATTTTATCCACTATTCAGATAATCTGTTGCTGTTTCCAGAACTCACAAATTGACCTTATGCTATCTATTAAGGATTTTTCTTTCATTTATTTAATTTTTATGAGTATTTTCTAATGTTTTAGCCTTCCAATTTGGGAGACAGCATGACACTGAGTCTTGGTGAATGGATTGGTCTTCCATCTTTACCTTATATTGTATCCTTTATTAATGAACTAAATGTATTTTAAAATAAATGCAGCTGTTTAAATGTATTTACAATATCAATCATATTGATTTGAGTAGTATTCAAATTGATAATATCTTATGTTCCTAAGCAGTGTTGGAATTGAAATTCAATTAAACCATCATTTAAAATCACAAAGAAGTAAAAGTTATGAAAAACTTGAACACATTCTGTTGCCACACAGATACACTTTTATCAGTAAGACAAATTACAAACCAGGGAACTTGGACTGAGGGGAGATAAATATATTATTTAGAAGTTTCAATAAATTAAAAACAAAAAGTTGAAATCAAAATTAAATCAAAATAAATTACAATATTAAATCAAAATAAAAGGTTAAGTTTCCAAATATTTGAAAACTATGACATGCAGCAGTAAGATGATATTGTTACAGATATATTTTAAGAACTATATAGTTACAGAAGAACATGAGAGAGTAATTTAAAAAAAAGGAAATTTTTTGGGAGTATTTGTTTATTTTGATTATTAATAAGTGCCTAGAAAATTGATTTATTAATATACTATAGATTTTCCATATTTTGTTTGTTCTTTTTTCATGAATGTAATAAAACAGTTGCCTGTAAAATTTTTAGTTCCGCTTGAATTGAAGTTTATTCCCTGGTATGGAATTAAATAAATCTTTTATAGGATTACATTAACTATAACTAATATTCAACTAATTACAAATTGAGACTTGTAATATTTATTAGGTTTGATTTAGCATTCTTAACTTATATTAGACTTTATATAAAACCAAAGAAATGGCTGCTATGCATGCTGCTGGGCTTGGACAAGCTGTTAATGGACAATTGGATTTTCTTCCAGTTTGGTTTACTGTGCAAACCTTAGGTTATGAAACATTAAAACAGATGATTTGCCATTGTTTTAAGTTGGTAAGAGGTTTTTATTTTTATCTATTATAATTATTTGTATTTGCCTATTAGACAGTTATTAATATATAAACCAGTGATTCTCAACCTTTTTTGTTGCGGCACTTTTAACGATTTCAAAATTTGGTGACACACAAAGAAAAAGATAAGTTTAAAAGTTGTTTACTTACCTATAAATACATTGTGTAAAATAGTTTATGATAATAATTTGGAATGTAAAATAAAATAATATGTACTACAAAAACAACAGTACGTTTATTAAGAGATTAATTTCAAATGAATAATAAGAATACTTTTAATGAGAAATGTGATGTTTTTTGATAATTTTATTTATATTTGGTCGTAAAAATGACAATGCTACTCTCATATCGTCTTCTACATTTAACAGTCTCGATCTTTTTTTAAAATTTTTATGTTGGTTAATACTGAAAATCCGAATCCACACAAATAAGATGTAGAAAATTGTAATAATATTTTTAAAAGCTTTTTTGGCTATCATGGGATAATCGCATCTAATGTTAATCTACAATGAATTAATTTATTCTTCCGAATATTTTAAAATTAAATCTCGATTGTTAGAAAGCAAAATTAGTTCTTCCTCTTCATTCATATATATATTCATAAAGTACTTTTTTTAAATTTAAACTTTACTCGTAATAAAAAAAAAGCATTATAATTTTCACTATATATATTTCTGGCGGCACACAAAAGTGCAGCGGCACAGTGGTTGAGAATCACTGATATAAACGTTCCAAAATAAATTTAAATTGTTAATTTCTATTATATATATTTTTGAAATAATTTTATGATACTTAAATGAAACAAAATATTTTAACTTTAACGAAAATTCAACTTTAATTTTTGTTTCTTTCGTTGAATTAGTTTTATTCATTTCTGAAATAATGTAATTTCAACATTAAACTTTTCAAAATTAGTTTTTATAATAAATATTTATTATACATACGTTTGAATAATAAATATATATTGAATATTTACAATGTTTTCTACTTTTGGTCCTAGAATGTCTTTGAATATTGGACAACTATTAATAGGACCTTTATAGGTTTATAATATAGAGCCAATAGTTTGATGTCTATATTTTGTAATATTGGTCCTGGAATGGTTTTGAATATTTCATTAATATTGTTTTCTATATAGAACCTTTATAGGCTCACAATATAGGAGTATCTATAGTTTGTAAATTTGACCGGATATAGAAATGAATATTGGTCCAATATTGAAATCAATTCAAAATTAAAAATTCTAAACATCCCAATATTGGTCCCTCAATGCATGTTCTTGTAGAATGCACGTTGAATTAATTTGGAGTCCTACTGGGGCCCAAGATAAAAATGTTACATTCAAATAATTTTAACAGAAAACTGTTATTACAGTTGGCTAATTCCATCCATGAATTATCTAATAGTCTAAAAAAATAGTAAGATATGCATTTAAATTTCCACTAAGAGATTAGTATTAACATCATAATAAAATAAAATTTATCTTGAACTTCTGCCACTGTTTGTTTTTTTCATATGTAACTTCTAAATTTTATCTAATTTATCTCTTTCTTACAAATGATTAAATATGGTTATGACTGACATGACTTCATTTTAGTGTGAGTCACGAGTGAATTTGCACGTGCGCAGATTAAGTACATGAAACATAAACATAGCATGAAATTTATGTGTAGTGAAATTTAATGGCTGTAATATATTTTTTAGTATAATATGTTAAGCAAACAATTTAGATGAAACAAAGGTTGCATTCCAAATTGTTATAACATGATTATTTCCTTTGCTATATTTAACGTGATTCACATATATTGCATTTTCTCATTATAATATTTTTTTCATTTTTCTTTTTTAGACTGACCTTTTGTTAGAGAAAGTATTGAAAAATTTCTTGAATTAATTTATTCATTGTAATTATAATGATTATTATTATAATAATGAATGACATCAATTATTATAATGATTATTATTATAATAATGAATAAATTAATTTAGTAAATTTCATTATATGAAATATTATTCATTATATACAATATTACTATGAATTATTTATTCATTATAATATTATTATTAAATTCTCTAAATTATATTTATTTAATGTGAGTCATATATTGCATTTTCTCATTATAATATTTTTTTCCCATTTTTCTTTCTTAGACTGACCTTTTGTTAGAAAGTATTGAAAAATTTCCTGAATTAAGAATAATTGTAAGTTTTACTTTCAAGTATTTTATAAAAAAATAAGGCTATAAATTTATTACGAGAGGTTTATAACTGTCTTTATTTTAATACATTAAATGTTTCTTTTTAGAGTAAAAAAAGGGTTCTTAATAAAGATGGACATCAATATGAAATTTCTACAGAAGACAAAAACATCCCGGCAACGGTATTTATATTTGAATGTGGTGAAAAAAAAAATGTATTTATATTGCAAAATATTGTAGTTTTAAACAGAAATAATTACACAGCTTTAGAATTTAAGATATAGATATCCTCTTTTTCTTTTTAAAATTAGGTGTTTTGAAATAAAATCGTATTTTTCTTTTTTTAATACTTTTCTGTTCTTGCATTAGATTTAGTTAAGAATTTACAAATGCTTGAAGGATAGTTAATTATTTTAATTTTTTTAATGCTTGCAATATGCAAACATTATTGTATGCATTTATTATTATTTTGTCTAATATTTTTAGGTGCTGTTTGATGTATTCACACCTGTTCTAGTGTTTCAATATGTGCCTCAGTCTTTCAGAGGTAATGAATTATTATTTGACTATTCATATTCAGTCAAACAAAAGTATATAATGTAACATTAACTTTTGTATAAATCCTATTTTACTATTTTTAATTTAATAAATAAAATGAATAAAAAATTAGAGATTTAAATAATTATAAGCGTGGACATTATTTACGAGTTCACAAATTACATCAAATAGAGTTTTTGATATTCTTTCTCTCAATTTTAATACCCATGATGTGTATTTGTTTTGAGATGTATAAACATTTAAAGTAATGTCTCAAACAAATCTTTGAAAGTATAATGTTTTTCTGTGAAAATTATATTTGTGGTAAAATAAATAAAAAATATTAATATGCCTGCTGAAAATTATTTTTTTATCTTTTGTAGATAGTGATGTGCCCGAACAGAATCCTCCATATTTTGATAATTTGAATTCTTGGGTTAGTGTGCTTCTTTTTTATCAAAATATTGGAAAATGTTTTTCAATAATTATATATAATTTGTTAAACTAAATTAAAAGTTCTGTATATCAATTGAAATTATAACAAGGATATATTTAAAATGATTTCCATCAGACATATCTATAATTTAGATTTTTTAAAATTGTGATATAGGTTTTGATTTAAAAGAAATTACTGTGATTTATTTACTATGCAACAATATCTGATCCTCTTATATGAACTCAACATTTTTGTCATCTATATGAATTCAAGTAACTTTTAATTAAATGTTTTTAATTTGGAGTAATGTTAAATTATGAAATGAATAATAATTAATAAAAAATAACAGAAATTTTTTTTCTTTAAGAATAAAGTGTTAGAATTTAACTTAAGAAATAGTGCTTCTTAATAATTTTATTTTTCTTGATAGAGTTCATTCAAGGAAAACTTGCAGTATATTTGCTAATCATTTTTTTCCCTATGCTTTATTTTGATTCTTGGGTAAATTCGTGAAAAAGGAATCAACACACATTATAAATCAAATGTTTTGAAATTCACAAAAAAAGAGTTTTCTTTTATGCTGTATAATTTAATGCTATATTTATTATCTATAGTAAGGATTATTCTAAAATTGCTTTCAAATTATTATTAGACCTTGTGTATCACTTAGGTCAGTGTTCTAAAAAGTAGCAATTGGAAATTATAAAACATTTTTTAATTAATCCCTCTTTAGTTTTGTTATTTGATGGTATTACTTGCTCCAAGTTCATTGATTAATCTTATAATTCAGCATTTAAAAAAAAATGTTGTGTTTAATGACTAAGATTAATTATACTTACATGAATTTGCTATTTTTTTTCCTTTTTTTTTTTTAAAGAAACAAAATAAGATATTAAAGTTATCAGAGATATATAAAACTTTTATTGTATTTTTCTGATTTTTTTTTAACCCAAAACTAACTATAAGATTAACTAAGAATTGAAAAAGGTTAATTTTTCTTGGAGTTAAAATTTTTTAATTGGAAAGAAAAAAAAAAGGAATTTTAAAGTAGCGTATAGTATTACAAAATGATGCAAATTCTTCCATCAATCGCATCTTTTATCTATATTTCTTTCTAAAATTAAGCTGTATTTTAATCATTAAATTTTAAAGTTTTTGATTCCAATTACATTTAAAGTTTTAAAGAAGAATTTATAAGAATTTTAGCAAAAGAATTACTCCCTGTAAGTTTCTTAAAATATGTCATTTTATAATGGCAAAATGTTAATATAAGTTAATAACTTATTCAATGATGATCTAAATTTTCCGGCGTATTTTTTGCTAATTTTGAGCTGTCATACATGACCTGTGTATTATAGATTAACATGTAATTATTTTTTTAAAAAAATTGTGGAAATTTAGTAAATAAGTTTAGATTAGAACATTCTAAATTGTCCTTTCTAGTTGATACAAATAATGGCAAGACAGGTACCATCTATAAGAACAGAAATCTTAGAACTAGAGGGATTCGGAGTTTGTGTTAGGATTTGTCCATTGGAAAATGCGCATAGTAAGTAATTTCAAACACATATCTTTTAGATTAATATTATTTTAGGAATCTTATGATACAAAGCTTATACAACTCTTTGTATGTATCATGTTAATTAGAGTTAAATATTGATTACACAGATTAAAGTCAATTTAAATTTTAATGATTTAAATCTTAATTACATATAATCTAATTATAGAATAACAAGTGGGGGGAAAAATTAAGATCACTCACCAGGATGTCATGTCTATTCCTTTTCATTCACCTTCCAACTACTAGGCAACCCTTCGACTGACTCCTAAAGGAATGCAACCCGCTAAAGCAAGAGGGAACTTCGCTAAACTCACCCTTTGGCTCACTTTATCGTTGGTTTTGGCGCAGTTATAATTTTGGGTCTCCTTGCTCTGCATCACTTACACGACTTAGCATACCATTTATATTTGATAAAATTATTTTTATTTTTATTTTGCTCTTACTATTTGAATTTTTAAAGATAGCTTTAACTTTTTCTACATATACAATAATGTAAAAAATGAATTAATTTTACTATAATTTTAATTAAATTTTTGTTAAAATATCATTATCTTAAAAATAAAACATAGAAACTTAAGCTAATCTATTATCTTCCTATCAGTTATCTATTAATTAGTTACTGTTCATCCCTTTTTTATTATGAATTTCTTTGCTTAACAAAGTGGATTTCTAAAGTTTACGGATGTGGCGCCCTCAGGAACTAACTTAAATGAGAACTTCATTTGTTTTTTTTTCTCTATACGTTCTCTTGCTTTTATTTGTTTCGACTTTTGCGTTTTATTTTGTATTTTATATACATTATTAGTTATATACTCTACTTTTAGCTATCTATGTGGCTCCGTCAGAAATATAACTTAAATTAGCTAACTTTATTTGTTTCTCTTCTGTATGTTCTCTTTCCTTTATTTGTTTATATTTGTGTGTTCTATTTTGTATTTTATATATATTATTAGCAGTGGTAAAAAAAAAAAGACTATTATTTTTCTATTTAACAACAACTACTAATTTGTTATAAATGTAGTTAACAACAATTACTTTTTTTTTAAATGTAGTAACTACTTCACTATTTTAAATAGACAAACTTTGCTGGAGAACATAATTTACATCTATGTTCAAAATGGTTTTGAAAAAGAAATTTACTCGTAGTAAACATGAATAATTATTAAGAAATATTTATTCATGTTTACATGTGCCAGTTTGTTATTCTAAAACATTTTTTCTTGATTTGTTCCTTTAACCTTCCAACTTTATATGCTTTTCTCGAAAGCGAATGTTTAATTTGAGAATACTAGGAAATCATCAAATATTTGCAAGTTCGTTAACAGGGCTCCAAGATTAAAATGAAAGGTTAAAAATGTATATTGTTTTATTCTTATCACAAAAAATTATTCATAACATAATTGAATTTATACATGCTTGTGTAATAATTCTTTTACTTATTTTATGAGTTTTTAACTTATATTTTATGGAGCTAATTTGCCTAGTTTGAATATTAAAATATAAGTAAAACTTTTTCTTTCATATTCTTAAACTGTCAAATAGAATTCATAGTATATTTAGTAAATATTTAATATTTTATTAATTAAATTGAGGCAGCATTCTAAGTCTTGAATTTGATTAAAAACTTTGTTTAAAAATTGCAATTAGTAAAATTTATAGTTTTTCTTTTTAGATATATTCAATTATATCACAAACAATTACAATTTTAAGTTTTGGTCTTATAAGACTGTTGAATAAATGCATTTAATTGTTGCCATTTAATTTTTTTTCTTTAATAATAAGTGGTTTTTAATTTTTGTTGCTTGTTTTCTTTTTAGCACTTTGTTCCACACAGCAAGATGTGGAACAATATCACATTTGCCTACAGCAACAAGTTGTAAGTGTTAATTTATTTTTCCTAAATTGAACTGTGCGTTCTGTCGCTTTTCTTTTAGCAAAACACACTGTATATTTTTCACATTAGCATTATTTGTAAATATGCAATATGGCAACTCGTTTTCAATTACCAAATTTGTAATTTTTAACAATACTGTTTCTCCATTTCTAAGCTTTATAAAGAATAATGTATATATGTAAGAAAATTGTAAATACTAGCTATAGGCATTTTAAAAAATAGATTGCTTAAATTATAGATTCCTTAAATTATAGGTTGCTTAAATTATTTTTTACAACAATTTTGTTCATATTTGTCTTATATTATAAAGATTTTATTAACTGACATTGTCTTTTATTTAGAATAACAATGCAATTCTTAATGCACTTTGGTTTTGATGTTCCTCTGTGAAAATTTTGGTGTCATAATTAATAGTGTAATTTAAATATATAATGTGCACTTTATATCACCAATTAAACAGGTTATTTGTAAATAATAATGTTAATTACATATGATGCAGTAGAGCATTCG
Source organism: Parasteatoda lunata (assembly GCA_949128135.1). NCBI lineage: Eukaryota > Metazoa > Arthropoda > Arachnida > Araneae > Theridiidae > Parasteatoda > Parasteatoda lunata. The sequence continues at coordinate 20,619,706 of OX421977.1, read as the reverse complement.
CCGTCCAATGAGGTGAACCGTGTTCAAATCCCAGCTATGACTGATTGATACAAATTCCGCACCGACCACAGTGCTAGATGGATCATGAGCTAGAGTCGTGGTTTTTCTCTCCATGTAATACAAATGCTGGTTGGTTCTGTCAAAAAAGTCCTCCACAGAAGCAAATTTCTTCCAATACTTAATCCAGGAGTTCCCTTGTCTCCTGGATTGGGTTCAAAATTACAAAGCTGAACATTAGTAGTCGTAAATCCCAAGCTTGGGTCGGCTGTTCAAAGACGGTTATTAAATAAAATATGATGCAGTAAAGACATTTAAAGCTTTCTCTTGCACTTTCAGACTCTACCTGTCATCTGCCTATCTACCTGTTTTGTTAAAAAATATAACTGATGACACAACTTTGGCTTTCTCTAAACTCAAATGCATCTCCAGTTCTGCCGTCTGTATTTATATTGGTATTTTCATGGTCATTTTTGTAAATTTTGTTAGTTTAATAGTATACCAAACCTCTGCATTGTTTTATATAATTTTTTCTTTCTTTTGATGTTTCCAAATGCTTGATTGAAGTCTATAAAAAACATATGTAAATCAGTATCATATTCATTAAACTTTTCCATAATCTGATCCACAGTTCCTTTATTTTGCTTAAATCCATAGTCAATATTTTCCCTGAAATTTTTCTACTTAAACATATTTTTTAACTTCCTTTGTTAACAAACTTAAAAGTATTTTATATATTCAGTAATACCTCTGTTGTTTTTAAAATCATGCTTATTCCTTTTTTTTGGACACAGGATAAATGATTTCTAGATTTCATTCCTCTGGCATGACTTACTAAATTTCTTTTCCTGTTGGTGTAAAGTCTTTGTCAACAGTTTCTTGATCTTCAATTAGTTATAGGGAATCATCTATATTACGATTCTCTATAACTAATTAAAAACTGACTGTTTTTACAATGCAATGCAATGCATGATCAAGTTATTACCAATTGTGATTCATAAATCCCCTAAATGCAATGTATGGTTTTCCAAGTTAAGGAATCACCATTTCTAATTTATTTATCAAGTGAATATTGATCAGAATTTTTGATTCTTACATTGCAAAGGCATGAATCAATGTGTAGTATTTGAAAAGCTGCTATTTAACCACACAATTTAAATTCATTCTTTTTTCAAACTGAGAAGCTAATGTTGTCATATTAAGACTTTAATTATGTCTCATTTTTGTTGTGCCTAACATTTGTCAAATTATTCAAAGTTATTGTTCCAATATACTTAAAGATAGCACTTATCTATATTTAATAATTTTAAGGACTGTACACTATTGAAAATATTCATAATAAAGTACCCCAACTATCTGAGAATTTAAATTTCTTGCTCCTGGTCTCATAAATGTCAGATAATTATGACTCAAACGTACTAATTTTTATGCAAATGGTTTTGCTTAAACTAACCAAATTAATATTATTTTGATTTCTTATAGGAAATTTTGAATTCAACTGTTGCTCAAAAGGAACAATTATATGAAGAATACAAAAAATATCCCAAACTCCAACTTGTAAATATTGCTGAATGGGCTGGTATGGGAGGTGTAAGGTGTGTTTTCTGTTTGTGGTTTAAATGATATATTTTAAATAATTTAAAGTATTTTATAATTAACTATATGTTTGTTTATTCTTGTTTTCAAAAGGGAAGCTTATTTTAGGGTAAAACTAAATAAAAATCTAAATTTGATACTTAACTAAAAACCATGCTTGAAAGCTTAAAATATGTTTAAAAAAAAAAAAAAAGTGTTTCTCTATTATCATGATTGAACTTTATATTAATGTTTTTGATTAATGTGAGCTTTGGTATGTGTAGAAAGAACACATACCAATATAAAGGCAACCAAAGAAATATAAAGTTAATTCTAAATAATTATAATTGTTGATGCAATTCCAGATGTTCATCCAAAAGATTATTAGTAACAACTATGAGTTACATACTTTGATTAAGATTATTATATTAGTTATATAATAATTTTTTTTATTCATTTCCAGGTAACTAATTAATTTGTGCTTTTGAAAATGATCGATTTTTTTTCAATTCATAACTAATAAAACAATATTGATGTGTATAGTTTAAAAACAAGAATCAAAATGTTTATCCTCATTTAAAAATAAAATAAGTTAAGAAATAAATTAAAAATTATTATTTTTGATGTAGTTTCGAAAAACCGAAACATCACTAGAAATTGACTATGCCCAAATTTTTAATTTATAAATAATAATAAAAAATATATATAATATTCGTTTGTACAGTATAAAATAAGAAATGATCTTGCATTTAAAAAAGTAGTGAGTAAAAAAAATATTGATAACTGTTTTGTACAATTCCAGGCAACTAAAAAATTTCTAATGATATTAAACAATCTAAGAAATTATGTAAGTTTTAATATTACTTTTGTTTTATTAATTTATGAATAATTAGAGTTAAATTAAAATAAATATTTATGCTTCTAATTTTTCCTTTTAGTATTTTAAGATAACACTTGAATTTGAAAAATCATGAAAATATTTGTAAGAAAAAGCTTTCTGATTTTAATTCAGCTGATAAATAGATTGAAACAAACAAAATTTTTTTATTCTATTTAATTATGACACAAGTTCGAATTGTGGCATAATGTAATGAAATGGTTTAACTATTCTCTAGGGGTCTGCTTTTTATGTAAAAGTTTCACATCACTTTTGTACTTTTATTTTTTTTTCTTTAGTTTTAGTACCAGACAACGGCTGTAGTTTCTGGCATCCTTTAATTTTGTCACTTTTAGAATGTAATATTACTACTTATTTATTTTGTTTAAATTATCGTTCAAAGTTCATTTCTGTTTTATCAATTTCTCACTCTGAATTATTTAAGAACAGAATATGCGGTGCCTTTTACATAACTTTAACTCCATTAAGATATTTTCTATTTGCAAATTATATAATATTTTATATAATATATATTTCATTTTGATGTAATATGTGTTTTGTTTAGATATATTCCTGATTTTTGGGCTGAAAGATTGAATGAACTGACTGATACTGGAAAGGCAGATATTAATCAATTAAATGCAGAGCTTGTTTCTAAACTTAAGGCTACTGATTCAGCATTTTCTCTTGGTAAGTTTGGTATTATAATTAATGTTTATTTTATATTTTATTTCAGTTGATTAAAAGTTTATTTTTTAATATTTGTTTTCAGCTAGAATTGATTATGGTAATGTATTACCCATATTTAACATTACATCACACACTTTGAAAGTACTTTTTTGCACTTTTTGTAAATAATAAATTTTTTAAAGTTGCATTAAATATTCTTATTATTATATTCATATTAATAGTATGTTATTAGGGTTTTCAATAACTAGCCTTTTTTTTTATTTGTTTATGTATATAATAATTTTATTAATTCAATTTAAAAATTTTTAATATGATTTTCATTTTACTCAATAAATAAATACATTTTGATGATTGTTTGAAATAAATTTTAAAAATGTATCTTGTTAAAATATATAATTATTTACTTATTTAATAATTATCATGATCTTGATACTTTTTTTTGATTAATGTGTTGTTTACAACTGTTTCAATAGTAACTGTCTGATTTCATTTTGTTTTATTTTTTATGTAACATATTTATTTTATTATACTTTTCGTGTTACAATAAATATTATAAGGCAACAACCAAACAGTTATAAGTTGGAATTATTTTAGTCTTTATTGATCAGGATAGTAATTATAATGTATATGGGCATTTCAGAATGCAAAGCAATTCTGTTTATTTGTTAGTTATCTGATTGCATTGTTAGTTTTCTGATACCCTTTTCAACCAAACATGTTTGAAGAAATTAAATGTGTAGTGTGATTGACTAATATTTATTGTATGTGATTCTGAAGGAGCAATGACAAAATATTGACTAATTTATCTTATTTAAAATTTTATGCTTAAAATTTTTTTAGTTTTTAAAACATTAGGTTACATGAATAAAGCTTTTATTTATCGTTGAATTAAAATCTGAATAATAATATTAATTAACAAAAATTCTCCTGGAAAATATCTTTCTAGATTTATTTATTGTGTGTTTCATCTCTGTAAATCACTTAACAGAAAATAAATATTTCTGTCAAACACAGAAACAAGATGCTTTCAATTCAAGGCGGACTTTCTAAACTTTATAAGCATTCTTTATAGCATTATGTAATTTTGTTGTTGTACTTTATTCTTTTTAATCATGGTTTATATGAGGGAAATAATTTTTTGCTGCATTTATACAAATACTTGCTCTTGTCTAATTCGGGTAATGGTAGCTCTTAAAGCTACAGTTTTTTTTAATGGCATTTTTAGTCTATTTATCATTGAAATATGCAAGTTTAAAAATTTTATTTATAAGAGGGGGTTAGGTAAATGTTGATACAAACTTCTAGGGGAGTTACAGCACATCATCAAGATTAAAATTGCATAAAAACCTGTGCCCAAAAATGTTACCATACGTCGTAGGGGCACTTCTCTATTATGAACTGTTTCATGTGCTAAACAGGTAATAGGGAAGCGCTTCTAGCTGCGTATGACATTTCGGGGCATGGGTTCCTAAGCAGTTTTAATCCTGATGATGTGCCCTAGCTCCTAGAAGTTTGTCTCAAACCGTTATATATAACGTTTTTAAACTTGTACGTTTTGACAAAAAATTGTCAAAAAACTGTCGTTTAGGCAGAGAAATTGATTGCAGATTTCAGCTACTTGAAAATATCCAAAATCCATTAAAAAAATCTCATGCAACAAAAAACAAAAAATTTGATACCTAAATTGTGTTGTAAGCTTAACAGTCTCTTGGATTAAAATAAGTAATAATTTGAATATTTTCTTTTTGTGCATTATTGTTTCACACATTTTTCTTCTTCATGATTTGAGTTAATAGAATTTTCAGATTTTTCGTTTTCTTCCCTATCTCATTTCGAAAAGCATTGTCTATTATCATAAACAAGTAAAGAAAAGACCATGTCAATAGTAAAAATGTTTTTTGTTCCTAATCTTTTAAATTCATTGTCAGGATTCAATTTGCAAAATTTTCAAATATAAGTAACCTGCAATTATTTTTAGGCGAAGCTGATGATGGCATGCTTTGTGTTCGTTTTGGTATGGTTGATGCACATTTGAATTTAGATGAATTAATGAGTGTTGTTACATCAGCTGGACAAGAATTGGAAGAATCCTCTAAAGTGAGTGAACTTAATTATTATTTAAATGTCACGAATCATAAACTATATGTATGCATATAAATTTTCCATAAATGACATTAAAATCATGGTTATTTCTCTATATTAGCAACACTTGTGCCATGAATAAATGAGCTAGATCTATTGTTGCTTTTTAAAAATATTAAATGCATCACTTGCAAAAAAATTACTGATTTTCAATTAGAAGCTTACTTGCATCTAAAAAAACAATTTTTTTTCTCCCATTGTTTGCCTAACAAAATAGATTTATTATTAAAATTTTATTGTTTGTTTGTGCAATCAAATCTTTGCGTCTAAAGTATGGTTGTGTAAACATTAAGAACATCACAGCAATTTTGTATTTTCAAAAATTGGATCTAGCTTTGTGAAGCATTAAATAAATTTCATTTGTGAAATATTAAATTTCTATAAACATAGGTGGTTGTTTTGTATTCTAATTCAATAATATACTTTAATAACAAAGTTACTTAGTCAATAGTATGAATTGGTACTTCCTTTGAGAATGGTATTTTTTTTTTAATTTTCTCAAAAAAAAAAAAAAAAAAAAATCAATAAATAGGTTTGTTATAATTATTTAATTTGGATTTTAGTAGTGTCTGACATCCTATAAAATCTTGCAAGATTCACTTTTTTTTAAACCTTTGTATGTATTCAAGGCCTGTGATACATGATTTGTAAACAGAATCCTATTAATGCATTTAAAATTTCTAACAATTCTTAGAAATTCATTTATTATTAATTAAATACTATTCAATAAGAAGTTACAATTCGATGTTCAAGAGAACGATGCAGAGATGGCAAAAGACCAAGCTGTTCCCGTTAAGGGACTAAGTGAAATATAAAAACTGAAGAAACTTTTAAAAATTATATTTTATATCTGTACTATATAATCAAAACATTGTAAAAATGCATCCTAATTAGTGAGTAAAAATCTATGTTGTAGAAAAATGTATCACACAATATTAAACTGGATATTTTCATTATCTTTTAGTTTCTTGAAAGTATGTCAGAGGTTGTAAGGCAAGGCATTGAAGAAGCAAATAAAGAGTTAATGCAAGAAAACCAAGAAAAACTAATGCAAGAAGTAAGTATTCACGATTATAACTTAATCTACATTTTAATTGATCGTTAGATTTTCAATAAAATTTTTTTTCAGTTATGATGCTAATATGAAATTGTTTACTCTCAGAAATGTATCTGCTCGTTTTTAACAAATATTTATTATATTGTTTAATTTGTTTTTTTTTGTAAAGCCAATCACAATTTTTCAGGGTGTACTGCGTCAGGTTCCTGTTATAGGTTCCCTTGTTTCTTGGTGGTATCCAGCTCCTAGTGAAACTGGTATTAAAGGTCGAAGTTTCAATTTATCTTCAGGTACTATTTTTAAATATTTAATTACCGCTGCAATGTGTGTTTATCATTATGCAAGTAAGATGTTTTAAAAGACTTACATTCTTCTTTAGAAATATAAGGCTTATTATATAGGGTGTGTTTTAAAAATTCTTGTTTGCATGTATTTTAAAGCTGCATTTGGCTACAAATCTTGATCCAAATAGGTTATATTGATTCTTGTTTTCCATTACTATTTTAAATCTAAAAAGTGCTTATTTTTTATTAAAATTTTTAAAGTCCTTAAAGGTGCTTTTTTTATTTGGGGTTTGTAAAAAGTGCTTAATTATCTTATGTTTTCATAAGAGATTTTTTCTTTGCCATGTCGATTGTCGTTCTAAATTACAAAAAAAATGCATGATTTTCACAATTTTCTCTGCAATATTTATCAGAAACTAGTTATTTTATCATGATGATGTAAAGTTTGTGAAAATGTTTTTGAATTTTATTGATTTTATGTTCATAAATTAAGAACTTTAAACGATAGAAAAAAATAATTTTTATTAGTTTACAGAGCCTAATTATCATTATTTTGTTTGAATGTCATTAAAAATATTTTTTGAATGCTTAAAAAGTACTTAAAAGGTGCTTATTTTTTGTTGAAAAATCTGACTAAGCACCCTGTAATAGTAAACATTATAACCCATAAAAGACTAAAATGTTTAATTAGAAGAATGAAGATTTTTCATTGCTATATTATTAATAATGACGCCCGGTGGCTGAGCGGTAGCGCTTCGGGCTCCCGTGCCACAGGTCCTGGGTTTGAACCTCAGGCAGGGCAAGGTTGACTCAGCCTTTCATCCCTTCAGTGGGTCGATGAATTAGTACCAAGCATGCTTGAGAACTTAACACTGGGGGTTTCGCGTTCGGCTGACCACCTATCCGGAACATCTGCTTCTGCACCCCAGAGCCCAAAGGTTAAGAAAACTAAGATGGGCACAGTAGGCCTTGGCCCTCTATGGGCTGTCACACCACTGAGTTTAGTTTATATTATTAATAATATTAAATTAGGTTTTATGCCCAACAGTTAAAGTTGTAGTCCTTGTGCCATCTCTGGTTATGAATTTGTCTTTTTGTATGTATGCATAAATTGAAAATGAATAAATTAAGATTCGGAAGCTCTAGCAATTTTTTCTTCCTGCGTAGACTTTGTATATAATTCTGTTTGTTCAGCTTTTCAAGATAATACAAAATTGTTTCATTGTTAAATGTACCAATCAATTTAATTCTGTAGGCTGAGATAGCCTGGTTGGTAGGGCATTGGGCCCATGCCTAAGAGGTTATGAGTTTGATCCCAGCTGGCCAAAGATTCCCCATGTACAAAATGGTGACTGGTGCACACTAAATCTGTCAGGGTCACAAAGTCCTCCAAGTTCCCATAACATATCGACACTTCTGAGAGTACTGAATCAGACTAAAATTAAAATCTGCAGATGGATGGTGTGTGAATGTGTCCTCCCTGTAAAATGGGCTGTGAGGTATGTACGTGGTATAAATCGAATTCTTGACCATAGATGGCGCCACTGGAAAACAAGAAGTGTACTCTTCTGCTTTAAAATAAGCTTGTTAGTATTAACAAGTGGCATAAGACAACAATTTAATTCTGTATCATCTCAGAAATATATACACAGAAATATATAAAATTTAGCAGTTATATCCATTTATAATTTTCACTGCTAAAAATGTCTACCGAGTTTTCTTGCATGCTTCAACTCTTGAGTAATAAAAAATACTTAATTTATATTCTACTCCCTTTTCATGTCTGGTGCAATTTTGTTTTAAGATTCTTATTACAACAATTATTCTTATTAAAACAATTATTTTATCACATTCTAAATCTTCTTAATTTCTTTCAGGCACTATTGAAAGTACAGAAAATATCTATAAGTATCACATGCAAATCAAAGAAGGTTCCAAAGCACCCCCTATATCTGCCACCAAAATCTTGCCTCGTAAACCTAGTCTACCAACAACTCAGCCTGAACAACAAATTAGTCCTACACCATCAAATACTGAGTGATAGTTTCAACAAAGACAATTAAATAAAGAATAATAAATTGAAAAATTTTTGTGCAATGAAACTGCAGCATGAATATGGGTTATTTGGCTGTTTTGTATTTCTAAACACTTTAGGGCATTATATTATATTATTGTTTAGAAAATTATTAAAGACAAAATATTGCATGATATTTTATTTGCAATAATGAGAAAAGTTTCAATTGAGCCTTTTTATAGGATAGAAATAATAAATTATCTTAATATTAGATAATAAGTGATTAAAAATTTAAACTTTTTAAGGATATTTATTAATAAATTTTTAATTCCCAAATTTCAGTTCAAAACATTTACTTGAAAGTGTTTCTTCTTACAAATCCTACTATTTTTCTAGTCATGTCTTGTGTTAAATGTTTTTCTTTGTTGTAAATAATTATTTTGGGCTTGAATAAAGAATTCTCCATATTAATTATTATATTTTATATATATTTCCACAGTGATTTTATTTTTACACTCATTTACACAGGGCTTGATTTCAGGTAAACCATTTTTTTAAAAATTTAAATAAATTTTTTTTTTTGTTATAGAAAGTCTTTATTTGCTATGAGGTTTGAAAGAATGAATAGCTATAAATTGAAAAAGAAAGTTATAATTTTTAGAAAAATTTCTGCAGAAATGCAAAAATTTTCAACATTTATAAATGTTATCTATACATAATTTAATTTTTAAACTATTATTAAAAATATGTTAATTTAAATGGCAAAAGTCTAAAGAACTTTTTAAATTTTATTTAGAAAATCACAAGTAAATGGGGGTTTGTCTGCAGAGTGGCTATCTTGGATTTAAAATAATAAAAAAAATAAGTTAATGAAAAACTTTTGTTACTTAATCATAGTTTTAAAACAAACTAACAAAATAAGTGTAAATTTTTTTTAAAAAAGGGATTTGGTTGCAAGACTTTAAATTCTATATTCCCTAAAAGTATGTTGGGTAACTGAAATTAGAAGTGTTTAAATTAATTATTTGAAAGTGTTAAATTTTTTCTATAATCTTTAATTGAATTTTATTTTTGTCCTTAATTATGTTTTACTAGGAAATTGAATACAGCATTTTAATAATAATCCTCTGAATATTTTTACAATTTGTTACTGTAATTTAATGTTTCAATTATTATGAAACAAAATTGGCTGATTAAACTTAATTTAAAAATATATGTGCTTTGATTTCTTTTAAAAATTTTTACAGAGCAAAGATTTCTCTTGTGAATTTTTAAATCTGATAAAAAGGACTGCACTGTTATTCTTATTTTAGAGATGCAAAAGCATAAATATAAATTTTTCCTATAGGTTATTTATTAAGTACTTGTAAGCAGGGTTAAAGAGAATAGAAGGGTTAGTTGACTCCTTTGAAGAAACTCTCGCCGTGCCAAACCTCTGACTTTCACCTGTGGAGCAAAGCTTGCGTTCTTTTACTCCAAGAACGAAGCGTTTGGTCTAACTAGCTTTAACTAATATTGGAGCATTCCTTTTTGTGACATATTCCAAGACATTCTTTGTTTCCTATAATGATTTTTCTCCGTTTTGTGAAGTGAATTACAAAAATTAAAAATTATTTATGAAATGCCAGTCTGTGTGATTGCAACTTACAAAAATTCTGATAGAAACACAAAAGGAAAAAATATAATTTTCCACGTGTTCCCTAAAGTAAATGAACAACTATGTAAAGAATGGATTAAACGATGCAAACAAAATGACACAGTTAATATAAAACAGCAATACGTTTATTCTATTCTTAAGAACTTTCCATAAAAATTCACCATCTAAATAGAAACCTCTTTATTAGTGCAAAAAGAAAGGCAGGCCAAAAAATTAAAAAATGGATAAATTCAAAGAAAATTAAAACGTAAATAAAAAGTATAAATAAAATATATAGTATATAGTTAAAATTATCCTAATTTCATAACATATTTTTTAATGTAGTTATTCTAAATATTTATGATTTTTTTAAAAATTATATTCTCTTAAATTTAAATATCTATAAATTATATTATCTTAAATTTAAATATATATAAACAATTGTAATATTTCTAATATCATTCTGAACCTAAATTACTATTTTGTTTCAGTTATTAGCGTGTAAGGTTGATGTTTCCTAATGATTAAGTATGAACAAATTGCTATTAAAGGCATATTTCAAAATCAGGATTCTAAATTTAACCCAACTCTTGTTATCAAAGAATGTGTAGATAAAAAAGTATTGATATATGCTTTAATTTTTCTTAATAATTAAAGTTTAAACTGAATTTTTTAAAATAGAGTATTTATAGTGTGATTTTCACCAACTAGTAAAATATTTTTATGAGTTTAAAATGGTATTGTTTTAATATAATGGCCAAGAAAGTTTTTTGAACTATGTTTATGAACCGAAACTATGTAAAGTTTGAAAGCTAATAACCAGAAAAAGTCTAACTTATTTTTACAGAGAGAAAGATGCAAAGTTATCATAATATCTTTGCTAGCGATCTCCAAGATCTGTGTACACAATGACGTCATGAGGAGGGAAATCGTAGCTTCAGCTCTAAGAGAGGAATGAACAAGCCCTTCTATTCCCCTTAGCCCTGACTTGTAAGGTACTTAATGAATAGGTTGTTAAACTAAATTGTATGAAATAACATGGGAAATTTGTAGACTTGGTGCTAAACACTTATAACTACTTGATTTTATATGATCGCTTGTACTGAAAATCAATATCCCTTCTCAAATCAAGCTCTGGCTATTATAATTGATGCAATATAATAATGTTAGAAGTGACAATCAAATAAAACAAAAAGATAAAGCAAAATATATTATTGGTGCTTATGTTAATATTTTTTTTCTGATAGAACAATTGTTTGATTTTGAATTTTTTGGAAATGCTTTTGTTACCTGTTTTATCTGTGATGTTCTTAGAGGTTATATGAATTTATTAAACTGTTGAATGTTGTTTGTGCTTGCTATATTTTTAGGTTTCCTTTAGTTTATTAAATACTATTACTTTTAACATGGAAATTTTTATATTGTTTCAGACTTAATCGATGTCAATTTTCAAAAAAGTTTTTGCAGTAGTTATTCAAAGTGATTTAATTATTTTAAAATATAAAATAATATCTTTCTTATATTACAAACATTTCCAAAACATCTCATTATTATTGTAAGTGTAGTAATTAAATCTAAAACTTTTAACTATAAATTCGAAATTTTATTCGCAACATTTCTGTTCATTAAATAAGAACTAAATAATATTTGTTCCTACTAAAGACAATGTGAATTGTCAGAGTTCTATTTTATTTGTTTAAACCAAAAGTTTCAGAAGTACGGCAGATGAGCATCATTGTTATAGCCTGGGATTTCTGGCCTGCTACATCCGATGCCGATATTTACCTAGGCATTATGATTATTAAACTTGTAAAATAATAATCTGTACGCAATACAATAACTAATACTTATTAAATTCTAACTAAATTGTAATTAATGATATGAAATTTGTCCCAGAGATGTACGATGTACCTTTGCTGGCTGGTTACAGTTTTATGCACAATTTAAATTTATAGTGTGTTTGTATGATGGCCAACCTTTGGGTTTTAGCTGAGGCATTAATTTGGCTCTTTGTATAATAGGTTATGAAATGCCTAGTTTAAGCTATTGCATAATCAGGGGTGATTGTGAGCCCAAGTCAAAATGCTGGAAAATTTCTTGAGTTAAAAAAAAAAACAGTTTAAAACAAGGTTTTTTTTTCTGTTTCTCAATATTTCTTAGTTTACTTAAAATATATTTAAAATTTTACACATACCTATGATGACCTGCAGAAGTAATTGAAATTTACAAATATGTCTTTCTTTCTTAAGTTTATGATTATAATAACTATTTACTGATAAAAAATGAATATTAATCATGAATATAAGCTTATAAAGTATTTCTCAGGTTCTCCCTTACAAACAAATAAAATAAATTGTGTTTTTAAGTTCCACCTTTGAAAATTGATTTCCGGAAACTTCTGTGATCATTGATTTTTTTAAACGTCTGGACCTTCGATCTCCGGAAACTTCCGGATCACTGTTAGTGAAAAATACGGAAATCTGGAATTTTTCCGGAACACAATCACCCCTGCATAATAAAATTTTAATATGAAAGTTCTTATCAAAATTACATTTTACTTTCTTTATTAGTGAGTATTTTGGAACAATCACATCTGTACACTATCTTTAGTAGCTATTTCTTCTATTTTCAAAGGTAATCAAAATTTATCTAGTGTACAGTAAAACTTATAAAAGTAATTAAGGCATCAAAATATCTAAAAATACTTATTTGAAAAGCTCTTTTGCTATAGGTCACAGAATTTGCATTGATATTTTTTTTGTTGTTGCCATTAATGATTATCTATATTTCTAATTATCTACTAAATATATTTAAGATGTTTATATTATTTAAGTAAATATTTTTCTTGTTTAAAAACTATGCACGAGAACAAATGTATTGAGATGTGGTGATATTTACAGCACAGTATTTTTGAGTGTGTATTGATTGGTATATTTGTTTAAATAAATATGCATTTATGCTTTTTTAAGAATTTTGTTTATTTTAAAACAAAAAACAAGATGAATAGACCACAAATGAAAATACATAAATTGGCAAATTTTTGCTCAATTCACATTGTTTTTTGCTTTTGTCTACATAGCACAAAATATATTCAATCCTTTGTTGAGTTATTTATTTTGTTTAAAAAATTTTTTGTATATAAATAAAATTATTAGTGAAATTAAAACCAAAAAAAGTCATGCCATTTCAACGCATCTAATTTTTTTTTTTTATTTATATTTTACTAACCCACTGACGGTTCTGGAAAATAAAAAATTGTATTTTCACCTGCAGTCTTTTCTGCATAGCAAAACTGGTTTTTAAATGTTAATAGATTGGGAAGTAGTATATTGGGAAGAAACATTCTCACAATTTTACCTCTTGTCTAAATCTCCAATGGGTTAAGATAACATTTTTTTTTAAGGAAAAAAAAAGAAAATTGTAATTAGGAAGTTTAATGTGCTTTAACTATGTTACAATATCATTGCAGTTCTATTTTTTTTTTATTTATCCAAACTTTTATCGTATATAAAACTTCACATTTGTTTTTTCAAATATATATAGGTAGTGAACCATAATCATCTTTTTGTGTTTTGAAGTACATAGTCCTTTTTTTTTTTTAATATTATAGCTATAACTATTTTAATTGATGCTAATTTTCTAGTTTTATTTGCTCTTGCAGAAAATAACTAGAAAAATATTATTTCCAAAACTCGTAGATTAAGAATCCATATCTATATTAACATTACTCTTATATAATACTTCATATTTATCATTTATGATGTTGTAATAATTTTTACTTTTTGTATAATAATGACATTTTGATAATTTAGGAAAATTTTAAAAGTAAAATGAAACTGCTACTCAAAATTATTTCTGCTATTACAATGTAGTTTTTGATTTATTTATTTAAAATATTATTATTTAAATAAGCTGCTTTAAATTTTACTAAAGCTGTTAAAAATATATGCTTGAAATTAATGATTGACATAAGAAATTTTTTAACTTAGAAACGATTGGGTTTAGTTTAATTTTAATGCAATGAAAGCAAACTTAAATTAGTAAGTTAAAAACTGCTGAACCACATAGAAAGAAAAAATTCTGTAGCTATTTCTCTTACCCATAAATGGTTTTTGATTTGTTTAGTATTTAAAAATTAGTAATTTATTTATTTACTCTGAATTGAAGCAAAATATACCAGTTTGAAAGTAACTTCAACTGTCATTAATCTTTTTAAAACATTTTTTTACACTTACTGCAGGCTTTAAAGGAATAATTTGGACATTGGATGAAAATATTTGGTTTTAATTTAAGTTTCAAAAATTTTTACTATTGTATTGATTTAAGCTAAAGATGTGTATAGAAGTTGATCATGCTGCTCCAGCAAAGGACTCACCCAATTATATCTGGGGAAAAATCTCCACCCTATACAATTATATTTATATGCTCCCACTGTGTCAATACTTGATAAAATATTCCTGGCCTTGAAAGAAAAATGGGCATTATAAATTGAGGTTGTTATATTGTGAGTGTTCTTATACCATAAATATTTTATCATAATCAAAAAATGCTAGACTAATCTTTACAAAACTGTATACTTTACTAAAAAAACTAGCAGAATAATTTATACTCGTGCATCTTGTTAAAATGTTTATACTTATTAAAGTACATATTTAAGGTAAGAAAATGTATTTAAATTATCTCGTTCTGAGTGACCATTTTCAATAAATAATATACGTCCAGAAAAATGAGAAGACCGGATATTTATATTTTAAACCGTTAATAAACTATGCAGAGGGACTAATATTTCACTGAAAGAGTTTGTAAAAAGTAGGATTGATGAATTTATTGAACCCTTTAAAAAGAAATTTTAAAAAACAGTGAAATTTTTTAAAGTAAATTATAAACTTGAATTTTCTGCCCTTTTCCACTGGCCCTGAGGAAGGTTGCCGATTATAAGATCGAATCCTGCATGAGTATACAGAGCTCAAAGCAAACAAAAATTAAGCAAGACACATTTTCCAGACTTTTTTTGCAGAAAAAAAAAAAAAAATTGTTATCTTATTCATCCAACTCTATTTGATCCAACTAAAAGGTAAACACATCCCTAACAAAAAGGACTTGTGCAAAAAGAGAAAATATCAGTAGGTAAAGAAGAAGATTTTGTGATACATTTACAACTCTGCATTAAAGCCAAAGATGGTCATTATGAAATTTTTTGTAAATACATAATAGGAAGTTATATGTATTTTAGTAACCATTAAAATTAATAGTGTATGTGTGTCCAAATTATTTTTTGTTACCCAATTATTTTCATTTATAAGCAAAGATACTTTTTTATACATCTTCTAAGTTAGAAAAAAATATTTCATATTTTTGGTCTAAAATTTATTTTTCTCAAACTTTGCTATTTTTATTCAATAAAAATAATAAATCACATTTTTATTGTGTTAAGTACAAGTAGAACAATTATTTTCTATACTGTGCAAGTTCATCACTCTAAATTTCGAGAAAAATTTGCTTTTTCTTAAAACTATATAATACTAAATATAATTTTTCAATGTTATTATAACAATTGAACTCATTTAAACAAATTTATAATATACGGGTAAAAACTCAAATTTTATTATAATTTAATCATACAATATCACCAAAACAAGTTTTCAATAAAAAATTAGACCCTAGTCCTAATTATTAGCATATTGGCTCTTATATTAAAAATTAGGAAATATTTTTTAAAGGTAATACTGAGTTTCAGAATGTATTTAATACATTTATATCAAGATTTCACCTACACACTCACTTTTACATTGAAATTATTGATGTATTTTGCTTCATTATTTGAATTGAGAAGTATTTTTCATTTTTCCATGGTTATATGATTTAAAAATAAAAATAACTTACTTTTCTATAGTTTGGTTTATTTATGAACTTTAAAAAAATAACTTAATATAGGTACTATATACAAATTAACTATGTATTACACATATTTAAGAAGCTCAGTCACATGACCCATCTTTCCATCCATGCAGCCATCTCTCATCAACTTTAGAACAATCAAATAATGGTTTTCCTAATTTTTCATTCACTTTATTATGATATTGGCACATCCATTGTGACAGATCATGCCTACTATTGACAGCTGGTGGATCTGTTGTAAGACTAAGAAAAAATAAAAAAATATATACAAGTTAAAACTTTCACAATAAATATTGAAATGTAGTATGATTATCAACTAAACATATAGTGAAAAATAATTTACTAAGATACAGTGCATAGTTTTCTAGTTAAGGATTTCTGAAAAGAGCAAATGGTTTTTTAACATTAAGCTGAAGCAATTTCAATAGTTCACAGTTTGAAATAAATTATAGGACACAGATGTTGGATTTGAGGGGTAAAACAATATGTTAATACTGCTACGACGGTTGCTATTTATATTTCTGCCCTAATAATGAAAAAACAAATATATAGGATCGAAATTGGTTTTTATTGTTTTTCAAAATATTCTCCATGATGATCAACACACTTTTGCATGCGTTTGAACCAATTTTCAAAGCACTTTTTCCAGTCCGATTGAGGTAACTCCAAAACATGCGTTTTGAATGCATCAACCGCTTTTTCGGGGGTCGAAAATCGTTGTCCACGTAATTTATTTTTGATGTGTGGGAATAAGAAGAAGTCATTGGGTGCCAAATCAGGGCTGTACGGCAGATGACCCATCAGTTCGATCTTTCGATCCGTCAGAAATGCCTTTGTTTGAGTCTATGTGTGAGAGCTCGCATTGTCATGATGAAGAATGATTCGCCTGTTCTTCTGCTTTTTTCGAATTACTTCTGGCAAACAAATGGTCGTGTACCATTCAGAATTGAACGTCCTGCGTTGCTCTAACGCCACTGTTGCCACATGACCGTTAATGCCGAGGAAACAGGCAATCATTTGTTTCGATGTGCTTCTTCCTCGAACAACTTTTGTTGGTTTTGCCTCGTCTTGGAAGACCCATACAGTTGATTGCTGTTTTGTTTCCGGCTCATATGCCGGAAACAAAAGATCCATGATTCGTCACCTGTGTAGATGTTATACACAGCCTTTGATGTACCTTGAACGTATTTTTCCAACATTTCCTTGCACCAATCGACACGAGCCTTTTTTTGAGCGTTTGTCAGATTATGCGGGATCCAACGCGAACAAATTTGTTTTGCGCTCAAATGTTCATGCAATATTTTATTGATGCTAGTCATACTAATGTCCAAAGGCGCCTCTATCTCACGGTATGTCACATGACGATCTTGCTTTATCAGTTCACGCACAGCATCGATCTTTTCTGGCACAACAACGGATTTTGGACGATCTACACGGGATTCGTTCTGGATCGAACATCGACCACGATTAAATTTGTTATACCAATTTTTTACAGTGCTGTAGGATGGCGCTTTATCGCTGAATAAAGAATTAAGTTCATCGAAACACTCTTGTCTTGACAATCCACGTCGAAAGTTATGAAAAATAATGGCACGAAAATGTTCACGATTCAATTCCATTTTTTGAAAGAGAAGAACTTTCAATTTACAGTCAACAACACAAATGAAGCTATAATGGTAAATCGTCTGCTGAATTTATGTTTAAAAATATCAAACTTTCGATTAAAATCGTTAGCGGTCGCCTAGCAACACTTACTGTTGCCAAGGCCAGAAATATAAATAGCAACCCTCGTATTTGCATAATTTTTTTTTTTCTTCAGGTTAGCTAAAAATTGAGAACAAAAACTGAACTTATCTAATTTAATTTTTAATGTTACATTCATTTTCTGCATTGTTATTTATTATTTTTAGTAGGAATACACTGTTTTAAACCAAAAAAGCAAATAATAGGTCACTTATGTCGCAAATAGTTATAGTAATAAGCATTCATATAAAAAAATTTCCTAAACGATTACTTCTCTGTAGTCAAAATGATATTCAGTAATGGTAGCAGGGTTGGTAAGGTTTAGGACAGAATGGTTTAATCCGTCCTGTCCAAAACCCCTTTGACCAAAACTGTCTTAAACTGTCCAAAACCCTTTTACTCAAATTATGTCACAATTTTATCTGAACAATATTTAAAAGGTAAAATAAACATAGAACTAATTACATATTGATAATTAAATCTACTAGAGAATATTTGTTTTTAAAAGTATAATGTTTTATTAATATTGTTTGACTCTTCAATTTGAACATTAAACAAAGGAAGATTAATCAGTAATCAAGTTCAATTGGTCCTCTCATTCAATAGTACATAACTGAAGTTTGACCTTGCCATACAGGTTAAGCTATTAGGGACTAAGTGCTTGGTTAGTCATAAACAGGTTTATTTATCTATAGTACTATTCAAGAATACTTTTATTTCATTCATGTTCGATTCTTTGAGCATAGTGGTGATACATCTCCAGTGTCAGTAACTGAAACTGATGTTATGCCCTTCAAAACTGTTAATACATTTTTCAGTTATTTTGTATTTCTAATTTAAACTAATATATTTATATTTAAAAACATTTTTAAATAGATGTCTTTTTTATCATCCTGTGATGCAGAAATTATAACATTTTTTAAAAAAATATTGTGAAAAATAAAAGAAAAGTTTAATAAACAAATTTAGTATTTTTTTAAAAAATTATATATATTTTTTAAAAATTATTATTTTTTAATATTGCATTATTTATCCTAATGCAAAAACATTTATCAGTATTAACAGCATATTTATAATTAAAGGATTAGGTATTCACTTTTGTTGTTCAATGAATTGTGGAGCTTCAAAAATTTTAACCCTTTTCCTATTATATTATATTATTTTCCTTTAATAAGTTAAAGTAAACTGTATAGAAAACATCAAATATTTATTGATACATGTAATTATTATGTGTACAATGGTTACACCTATAGAATTTTTACCTTTTACCAAAGTTCAAGGTTTTGGACACTTTAAAACAGTTTTATCCAGTTTAGGACAGTAAAATCCACATGTCCTGTCCAAAACTAGTTTAGGACCAAACCCCAATCCAGAATGGTAGCAATTAAAATATTGTATTAGAACAATTCTTCAGGCTTCAAACGATTTAACAATAGTAATCCATAGAGTTTAAATAGCTCAATGTCACACAAAAGAACAAGGAACAGTGGACAGAGTAAATAAAAATAAACCCATACTATATAAACATGAACAAGCTAAAAAGATAAATATAAGTAAACATAAACAATTAAAGGATTAACAAAGAAACAGGCGAAAAAAAGGATTGATAGCGTTTGATCAATAAGTGTTCTAGCAGTCAAATATAATTTGGGGATTTTACCAAGCCTATAAAACTCTATCTAAATGTGGGCACATAAGAAGGTGTTAAGCATTTATGATATACTCACTTTACAGTTTTGATAAATATTTGACGGCAATATACTTAAATTCTATTCAGATGTTTTGCCAAGCAGTCATAGTCTAAGGTTTGCTGGAGCTTAGTTATCTTCAATATTTGCCCAGGATTTACTCATTGACTTTTCTGTTTCATCGCATTTCAGGCTATCTATAATTTTTTCATCATAAACATGTCTTTTAAGTGACTCTGGGAGAATGAGTTTGTTGATTTTTATCTAAGAATTCCTTTCTTATTCTATTCTATCAGCCTTTTGATTGCCATCGATTCCTACATGCATTGAAATCCATAGAAAAATAATAATTTTATTATGATTTCTCAGAAAATCATTGAGTTATTTTTGGGATATAATAACTTATTAAATACTATCCTGTAATTAAATACTGTCCTTATTACATATTAGGAGGGAATACATTAAAAACAACAAAAAAATTCTTTAAAGTGCTCTCAATTTTGTAGAGATATTTCAATTTTTGCTTAAAGAAAACTAAATTCTTTTTAATAGTATTCTTTTTTATAAATTATTAAGGAAAAAAAAACAAAAAAAACTTTGAGTCATAAAGCAAATTAACATAAAAAAAGCATGTTTTTATAGTGTGCTAAATTATATTTTCATGAAAAAAACTAATTAGTTATATGCACAATATTCATATAATAATTTTGTCTAAAACTCGAGGATATAAATAATTAAGAACAACTTTAAAAGATGCGTAACTCAGAGTCAAATAGATGATCAATAGTAAACTATTGTGTGTGGCATATAAATCACTATTTTTTTTTGTTAAAAAAAAAATTATATAAGCTTAAAATTTTTTATTGATCTACTAAATTTTATTTATTTCAAACTTCAATGAACTATTCAGGGGTCTGTCCAGGCCGAATTTACTACCGTTTAGTGGTACCTTCACAAATTTAACTTCAGGAAAAACGGTAGTTTCACAAATTCAACTTTAGGAAAAACGGTAGCTTCACAAAATAGTTTTTCTTAAAATTTTATTTTTGTATCCCTTAAAAAAAGATAAATCCATATTTTTGTGTTCATTTTTGAATATAATTTTTAATTTTTCACAAATTATGTCTAAATTTTCACAAAATAGGTACCTTGTAGAAAAACTTAGACAGACCCCTGCTATTAGTATTGATATATATTTTTTAGTATCATCACTTTTGAACATTCTAATAAATTATATTATAATATTATTCTATAAATTATATTTTTTAGTATCATCACTTATGAATATTCTAATAAATTTCATAAACTCTTTTTAATAGGAAAAAGTTACAAATTATTCATGCAAGAAATAATAATCATTCTTATTACAAAAAACTTACTCCTTTTGCATATCTTCAGCACAAATTTTACAGGGATAAAACTTAGAAAACAATGTTATAAATGTTTTCATGTCAGTTTTCTGACCTTCAGATGGTTTGTCAGGAAAATAAGCAGCCAATGTATGTAGGAAAGACCAAGTACTTTTACCAAGTTCTTCACGATCTAAAGGGCATTCTTTAGAATCCTGAAACTAAGATATAAACAAATTTGTAACTCTTTCATATAATAAAGTGAAGAAAAAAAACGAGATAATTTTATGTAGGGAAAACGCAAGAAACACTAAAGTATATTTATAAATCTATAAAAGTTATGGTGTAATAATATAATTCTACTTCTTTCAAAGAACTACAGACTGTTGCAGGCCAAAGCCATCCTAAGTAGCTTTTCAAATCTGGTCACCCTTATTCATGATATTAAAATTCTTCAATAATATAATTGGATGAACAATTTTAATAACGTTATTATTTTTTTATGATGACGTGAGTCTTTATTTTTTGATGAAATGCTTTATTAAATTCATATTTATTCAGGGTCAGAAAATCGCATGTACGAATTCACAATTGAACGCTTTCAAACCGTGGTGGCTCTGGGGATAGAGCGCTCGACTTCCAATGAGGTTCGAATCTCAGTCATGACTGGCTGATAAGAATTACGCACCCGGCTCGCATCGACCACGGTGATGCATAAATATATACAGTGGTAGACGGATCATGGGTTAGAGTCCATTTGCCGTCGGGCTTACCGTGGGGGTTTTCTTCTCTATGTAACTCAAATGCGGGTTAATTGCTATAAAAAAAAGTCCTCCACAGAGGCAGAATTTCTCTCAATACTTGATTCAGAAGTTCCCTTGTTTTCTGGATTGGGTTCAAAATTACAAGGATACAGAGTTGAACTATAGTAGTCGTAAACCCAAATTCGGAATTCGGGTCGGCTGTTCAACAACGGCTATAAAAAATAAAATTCAACCGAGGACCTCAAAACTTTACAATCAGGGTAAGTTGCATATACAAATTCTAAATTTCACTGTTTATTAAATTTTTTTTATGCAACAAGGCATACCACTAAATTTTTTAAAAATTTATGTTTTTTTTATTAAATATCATTATAAAGAAAATATATTTCTATTTCTACGTATTGCATCACACACCTCTAATTTTCCATTTTCAAGAACTTCCTTATTCTGTGAATTTGATTGCTGTTTTGTCCATGTTTTAAAATCTGTACAAGCTCGACACTTTTCTGGCTTGGAATCATTATAATGGGAATATCTAGGACTCATATATAAATTTTTAAAAATAACTCACTAATAATACACATGAACCGGCTAACAATCTGATTGTTTTTGTTTTGATATGACTTTTAATTGAGATTGATGCCATTCTAAAGTATACATATATAAATATTTTAAAATTACAATAATATAGTTTCATACAAATTAAATTTATAAATTATAATTCTCAAAAACTGTTTATGAATTATAAATGCATCCGTTTCTCAACATTTTAGAAAGTTTTTAAAATATCAAGAATATAATTGCCTGAGTTGTAACCGCGCATGCTTTGTTTATTTACAAAACAGAGGATTTAAAAGAAAAGAAAATTTTAATGAATGCCGAACTTTTATAGTTTTAAATTTTATTAATTTTTCGTCGAATGTTGGATTTCATAAATTTTTAGCTGTTAATATTGTCTAATCATGCCAAGTGAAACAAATTACGATGATTTGATTTCCTCTATTCTCTGTGGAGAAGGGAATATAATTGATTTCTTTGATAAAATATTTGACTTTTTATACCGCAGGTGATTATTATTAATTTTATTTCTTAAAATTTCCCTTTAATGTTTATAAACTGAGTCTAATTAAGTATTTAAAATTAATTTTTGTAAGTTATTCTTTTTATATTGGTTTAGGACTGACTTTTTTAAACTCAAATCTGATAGTTCTGATTTAGGTCTTGCATCTGGTGAAGCAGAAAGCATTGTAAGATCCGTAAGTAACGATTTGATATCATTTATAAATAATATCGTTGTTTAATTGCATGCTAATATCGTTTGCTGATTTTTTTCCATAAAATTATTATTGCTTTATTAGTTATAATTGTTGTCTAAAGAATTTTAAAACTTTATGTGATATTGTTTTCCTACTATCTTAATAGTTTGATATTTTTATGTTTTTTTTTACGTATTAGAATGAAAAATGTTTTTCTTCTATCATAAGTAATATGATAAATATTCGGTCTGACCCTTTTTCAAACATTTTCATTTACCTCCTTTTTTCATTTTGAACCTCTTTTGCAATGTTTTCATAGTAATTTTCGCTATATTTTCCCCCTTTGACTTGAAAACTATAGGGAGCCCTGATATTGTCTTTATTAAATAGTTGTATAATTATGATAAAATTACACGATAAATATTAAAAGTTTTTTTTTTCAAATGCTTTGTCAGAGAAAATTTTTGTAATGAAAATTGTGTGGAAAAAAAAAATTGCCAAAATTTTGTTAAAGATCAGACAGCAGTATGTTAGAAACTAAAAGAAAAAAAGTAAAACAATAAAATAAAATCATGAGATAGGCTAACTTAAAGGGTAAAAATAACCTTGAGCTGAACACTACATAATTTCAGATGACAGCTCAAATTCAGTCTAGAAGATTAGTAGTGGCTCTTTGGTACTTGAATGTAGATAATCAATTTTTCACTTACAAAGTTTTTTCTACTTGAACCTAGTTTATCAATTTTTCCCATCTCTCCTTATTTAAATTGAGGACAGAGAGTAGTTGTTCGAACATGTGTCCCCAACCGTGCATGGATATTTCTGGCTCAGAAACTGCAGGAGACTATACATTAGAGTGAATTTTAAACCGCTAACACATGGTCAAAACAAGTGCTGTCTGACTTGACTCCATATTCTTGTGTGGAAAATTTATGGCAATATCAAGCCCATGTAGTAGAACAAAAATGTCAAACAGATGTCTACTACTCAATTGATACCTCCTAGTATTGCAAGTTATTAATAATTACATTTGATACTTTAAGGGAGTACTATCCAATACTGTTCTATTGTGAAAAATATGAAAGACAAAAGGTGTAGAAGATTAAGTTTGATGACACCTTTCTTCTAGTGGGTTGATAATGGCTAAATATAATGATGATATAAGTATAAAATCTCTTTAAAACTTTATTAGAAACTGATTGCCTATATTTTTAATTAATCCTGTTTTTTTAGTGTATTTTGTGGAAAAAAGAAAGGATTACTTTTCAATTTATTGCAAAAAAAAATTAAGTTTTTTCTTTTTTTTAATAATAAAAAACAGCACTTGTCTTATTATTTCTTCTTTGTGAAAAAAAAGAAGAAATTATTACTTAAAAAATAATTAAGCACCATTTAACTTCTTTCTTCAAGTTTTATAAATTAACATATTTTGCATGTTTGTTCTTTAAATGTTAAATTATCTTATCTATATACATATATATTTATTATGTGGCACTATGAACTTGGTATTGCTGTATCTATTGGCAACATTCTAGTTATTATGCATTTTGTTAGGTTGTCTTAAGCAATAATTTAACTATTCTTAAAAAATTAAGAAACTCTTTGGTTAGAAAATTCAAATTTTCAAAAAAAAGTTTGTTGTTTTATTTTATTTATTTTTTATTTTTAAAAAAAAAAAATCAATGAATAAAAACAGCTGGTAGAGGTTTAAATTTTTTGGAGACTTTTTCTTACGCCCGGCAAATTGAAAAGTACCAGAATTTGTTGTTATATGCTAAGTATTTATTTAGACTTTGTTAAATTGTCTTTAGTAATTATTTAAGTAGGGCTGAGTTGTTAATTATATGTCAAGACGCATTTATTTAGAATAATTTAGTATTTTATGGAAATGACTAAAATGACTGTTGAAATTCTGAAATTAAACGGAGCTTTGGTGCCGCATACTGTCATATTAGTTAATGGTAACAGATCTTGCCTTTTTTGAGCAATAGAATTTATAAGTTCTGCAATACTCGAGTTATGGTTCGAGAGGTATGTGAGGAAGTTGTACAAAACTTAATGGGATGAGTTATCTATCTTGATAGAGATGGAAATAGCTGTGTACAGTGCTGAAATGTCACAAACTCATAATTACGGTGGTTTGTGTGATTAAATAGCTGATGACCAGATTTTAAATTATTGCTAAAATTCTTTTATGGCCATATCACGGAAATCACTTGAAAATATTTAAAACTGAAATCAAAGCGACTGCTATACAATGAAAAAAAAATTTATTATGTTGTTTAAACAATTAAAGTATTAGAATTTGAGAAGAGGGTGATGAATTAGATTATTTAAATACAGTTGTGCTGTGCATTGGTTACCATTCAAGTTTATATGTTGTAAAAGATAATTTTGAAAGGTGACCAAGCTGGTCGCCAAAGGCAACTAGTAAATATTTTTTTGTAAAGTAAGCAAATATTTTTTTTAAGTTACATACCACTAAATATATAAATGAATCCTTTTAATATCTGTAGGTAATTTTTTGTTCTAGGTGTTTTGCAAATATATGGAGCGATCTATTGTAGAGAAAAATATTGAAGAAACTTCAAGTTCAGAGCCAGTCATTTCAGGTGAATAAAATTGAAATTTTTTTAAAAATGTAAAATAAACTGTTACAATTTTATATTATAGTAAAGCATAATTTTACTTACACAATTTAGTAATAAATTTAATTTATTACTAAATTGCAATTTTATTCACTTAAATATTATTTTTCTTATAAATTTATTTTTGCTGGAATTTCTTTAAGTTATTATTACCACATTTTAGGTAGTATGCAGAAATATATAATTTAAATTAATATTTCAGTAATTTATTAGAAATGCTAAAAAAATAGTGAATTCATATTTTTATATATTGTTTTTGCAAATTTCCGAGGTCCTTTGAAAGGTTAACCAGATTTATTATTTAATTTATTTGTTTAGTAATCAATTTGCTGTGACTTTTTTTTTTAATTAGTTTCATAATTACAAAATTTGCTTTAAGCTGAAACAAGAGGTTAGTAACAGATAGAAAAAAAAAATGTTTCATGTTATATATATATTTTTTTACTGTTAATTATGATACAAGTTTCAGACATGTTTTGAGAGTACAATTTTAATCTGTATTTATAACAAGTCTTTCCATTTTTAAATATGTATTATGTGTTGAATTTCATATGTAGTGTTTGAACACTGAATGAAATAACACAGCATTTTTGCAACTCCTCAAGTTTTCAGAAAACTAACACTTTAGAGGTCAACTTTGAACTTATTCAGGAAACATTTTTTTCTGATCTTATTTATTTATTTTTTGAATTTTTTTTTAAATTCACTGCTAGGCAGAGAGCCTTTATGTATCTAAAATTTAATAAAATAAAATTATGAACTACAATTTTACACAATTTAGTAGCTCAACAAATAAATAGTATATAAAAGCATTAATCTGCTATGATTTAGAATCAGCATCCTAGGCATTAGCATTTTTTTAAAAAAAAAGAAACAAAATTCAGGTGTTTAAAAGAAAATTATTGAAAAGTATCTAAACTATATTTGAAGTTGCATGTAGAAATATATAACTTAAATCAAGAATTCTATAACGTATAACGAATGCGAAAAATAATGAATCTATATCCTTGTTAGATCAAATTCACAAATTTTAAAGATCTTTTTGTGTGAAGATAAAATATTTATATATTGGTGTATAAAATGTAATTTTAATTGGTAGCAAATTTTTTTTTGACATTTTACTATGGATTTTTTAATTATTGCACTTTTATTAATTCTAAATTATTGCATTTTTTAGAGTGTATTGCAGAAGAAATTGTGGTTACTTCCCCTGAACAAGTAGAAACTGTACCTAAAACTGATGAAAATATAAAAACTAATGAAGTAGTCAACGCAAGCGAAAGTCACCACAACAATGATAAATCGTAAGCTGCTTTAAATATTATATATCATCAACTAATATTTTTATTGAAAAAAAATAATGTTTTTATTTTACTGTCTGTTCAAGAAAGACTAATTATGTTTAATAAGTTTTAATAACTTTTTTTCAACTCTGTTACTTCTTCAAAAAAATTATGTATTAATGTTATGCACATGTTTTCCATAATTTCTTACAGTCAAAATGTTGAAATTCTTAGTCTATTATTTTTACTGTTGTGTTCTTTAAATATTTTTATAAAAAAAAGTGGTAAAATTTGTATGAAATTTCTTTTTTCTTTTTAGATTTTTTTAAAAAATTCATTTGTTTTAGTAGTAGGATAACATTAAAAATTATGATCATTATATAAAATGTACTAGAATTGTTAAAGTTTAAAACTATGATTCTAAGTTTATTACTTCAAAAGAGTTGGTTTCTGTTAAAATCATCTGCCTAAGAAAAAAATAAATAAATGAATGAATAAAGCACAATTACATACATACCTGCAATATATTTTATACATCTTTTTAGTGATCATAAAACACCTTTGATGGATCCAGATGCATATAATGGAGCAAGCTATGAAGGATACTCTTGGGCACAAACCATTAAAGATGCAGATGTTCGAATCAAAGTATATTTTTCAATTGCATTTATTAAAATAATATGCATGATAATAATAACGATAACACATAATAATACATGTAATGAAAAATCAATGATTCTTGCAAATATTCAATATTGCTATAGTATTTTTTAAAAATTTTAATTTAGAAGTATTTTCATTCTTGATTCGGTTCTAAAGTAACATATAAAGCAATCTGCTTATGCATGTAGAATGTAGTTGTCATTGTGAAATATTTATTTCATGCATATTTTATAACTGCTATTGAACAGCCGACCCAATTTTGGGTTTACGACTACTAATGTTGAGTTCCTTAACTTTGTAATTTTGATTCCAATCCAGAAGACAAGGGAACTCTTGGATCAAGTATTGAGAGAAATTTAAAATTTAGCTCTACTACTATACTTGTAGCTCTAAAGTCTTCCCTTTTTTTCCACTTTGTTACCAACTATTTATTAAAGCTTATTTATCTATATAATTTAACAAAAAGCAATTATAGTGATTTACAGTGTAAATTTGACTGGAGTGTAAGTTATTTACTGTTTCAGATTTTTTAGTCTTTTATTTTAACACTTTTGAACTTTGGTAACGGTGGGAAAGATAAGTTAATGTTTTTTTTTAATTTTATGTTCCAAATCAAAAAGGGCACTGTTGTTTTAAGTTTTAAAGACAAGAAACATTTCAACAGCAGCTAAAATTTTTATTATTTTAATTCAAATATTTTTTTAAGAAAAATTTTTCAAAATGTCTTTTCATTTTGAAAGTGACTCTAATAGGTAATGATATATATTATGCTAATTCTACAATGCAATAATGCTTGTGTCAAGAAAAGGCAATGAATTTTGCATTTATACAATCTTGCATGTGTATTTTTTTTAATATTTTAATTTAATAGTATTTTTAATTCTAAAATGTTTTGTTTTTAGAGCTCCATATAAAGCAATCTGCATATTTATTATAGAATTTAGTTATTATAGTTAAAAATGTATCTTATGGTAATTTTTAGTTTTAACATTTCGTTTGTTAAAAATGTACAACTCATTTAAGGATTTACTTGTCTGTAGTTGCAAGTAAAAACTATCATCGGGTTTGTAAGTTTATTTTCCATTTTAATTTATGAAATTCTAATATAATATAAATAAAGAAACAAAATGCTGAATCATTTTGAGCATTCCTAGTAAAAATGAGATATTTTTTTGCTGTTTCAGGTTCCAAATCATGTAACAACTGGGAAAAAAATCCGTGTACTGATTCAACACACTCATTTAAAAGCAGAATATCTTAATGATGATGAATGGGTTATTTTAAAAGATAATGATTTATCATGGCGAATCAATGTTGAAGAATCAACATGGACCTTAGTTCCACGTGAACATATTCATGTATGTTGTATTTAACGAAAAAGTTTATTTTTATGCATTCTCTTTTTAGGTTTCATTTTGTTGAAAACCTTTGTCCTAGATAACTAAATATGCTTCAAATATACTCATAATGTTTGCTAAGTTAAGATGTTACCCTACGTTAAATCATTTTAAACTTATGAGGATTAACATTGTTTTATTAAATACTAATGAAATAAATTGTAAATATTTTTTATTGATTCCGTAAGTAGCTAGAAATAGTTATAAGTACTTATGCCTGCTGGTACCAAAGTGAACTTATGTCTCAAAAAATTATATAACTGGATGCTCTTTGAGTGAAAAACAACCGGCTGTGTCTGTTTTTCAAAATTTAAAGTTTGGAGAAAAGTGAGATAAGATCACACCGTTTAAATCACAACGTTTCAAATACAGAAAAATTCTTTTTAAAATATCAAGATGCAAACAAATTATTGCAATATTGCATCACTACTGGGTAATCTTGCCTTACTTTGTTTAAATTTTGATTTTATTAGTAAAAAATTTTCTGCAATTTAAACTTTTGGTTTATTTGAGGTTTACCTAATTTCAGTTTTTCTTTTCTACGAGGATAACTTTTTAAGTTAGAACTGTTTTGTAATAGAGTAAAAGAAACTTTATTTATGAACATAAATTGTATCAGAAACTAAACTAGAAACATTCCTTCACTTTTCAACATTAGTCAAGTCAGAACATCAGATTTTACATCCCATCATCAAAGCCATAAAATTGACCATTGAACCATTTTGTAACAATTCCTTTCAACATGTCATCATTTCCCAAGTATTTTTCTCCAAGAAAGTTTTAGGAAACAAAGGATTCTGATAGTGCTTTGTCTGGGTTGTATGGTGGATGATCCAGTACTTTCCATTCATGGCAATAGGTCGTTCAGATTGTTCTTCATCACGAACATTCGTTCTTCCTTCATTAAGAACCCTACACCATTTACGCACATTTCCATCATTCATTATACCTTCACGATAAACTTCAACTAGATGCTAATGAATTTCTGAAGGACTAACTGTTTTTGTATTCAAAAACCGATTTACTGAGTGCACTTCACAATTAGCGGGATTACTGATTGACATGGTGATGAATGAAGAACCATGCAACCAACACAGACAGAGACGTAATGGCGTCATTGTGAGAGACTTGTCAACAAGAGTTACTGACCTTGAAGTGACGTCACTTGACAGGATGTGCTGATGCAATGCACAATCGGTTGTTACTTTAAAAATGACCCTTCTACTTACTTATGTAGGTGAAGGAGAATTTGCTATCCATGTTTTTTTTACACAATATAGCATCCTCTCAACAACTTTTCATCTTCTAAAAATTACTGATGGTAAATTTTATCACTAATCTATATTTTAATCATCTATGAATTTGTGGCATGTAATTTTCTATTATTTATTGACTTTTAAATTTTAAAATTTTTATTAAAAATGTTGAGTAGTTAATTGCTTTAGTTGTTAATTTTTGAAAAATTAGTTTACAGTATATTTTTATTTGGAAGTTAACATCAAATTAATGCTTATAATGGGATACCTGCAAGTGACATATTGTGGGTATCTTGATTGGTTGTTGAAACGTTGCATTTGTTTACGATAGCAACTGTTTTTTCCAATTTCAAGAAAGCGAAGCCTATTAAGTGGTAGTTCTCCAATTAAGAATTAATGATATCTATTGGAAACAAATTTTTGAAAATTAGATTTATGTAGCTTAATTTACCATGAACTTTTAAATCCATCGTTAATAAAATAAATTTGCTTGGAAAAATAGTCCATTTTTGATTTTATTTTGAATTACTATTGTTTCACTTAGCATACAATTGCACACAGTTTTGCATATTGAGTTTACAAATTAAATTCTTATAAACTTAATTATGATTTTAATATTTAATCTAACAGTCACAAATGAAATATGACACATTAAAATAAATGACTTTACTCAGATTTCAAAAATCAAGTAATAATAATACTTAATTTTTCTTAAGTGACACATTCTATATTCGTTCACAAAAATTTTAATTCTTTCAATATATATATTTCTGTAATTAACGCAAAGACAAGCACAAAGGCATGTAGAAAATAAACTAATTATGCATCGAAGTTGCCAGGTACACAAAACAAAAATGTACTGTTGTTACAATAAAATACATAAGCAAATGATGAATTTAAGTTAAATAATAGATGTAAGTGAAACAGAATTACATTTTAAAAAATTTGATGTGCGATACGGCTCTGTATTTAATTAAATTCACCTTAAATTTACCTTAATTAAAAATTTAACTTGTGTGGAGAAACTTAGCACAACTTTAACACACCATTTTGCTTATAAATAATCAGCTGGCGTTGACATCATAGGTCACATTTGTGGGTATCTGTGATCTTCTTCTTCTTCAATTGCAAGTACCCAATTGTATTTTTATATGTTTTTTTACATTCTTAGCATGCTTTTTAACTTAAAAAATTAATAAGTACTATAATAACAGAATTTTTTTTTACTCTGCTCTTTTTTAACCTTTAGGGCACAGAATTTTTTTTTAAACACAGTTGATACTTTTTTTCATTATTTTGTATTATTTTACTTTAGGTCAAAACAAATTCAAAATATTATATTTAACATTTTAAAAATTAAAAGTTCTGAAATACGGTTTGAAACAGTGGTGTCTTTTTCTATGTTAAAGGTAAAATCTTCTTATCATGACTTACTTCCAAAAATAATTTTTCAAATTTGCTCTTATTTGTAGTCATTTAGATCTATAAGAAACAGCTATTAAAAAATGATTGAATATGCATGAAAAAAAGTTTCCAAGCTACTTTTTTTGGAATTTATATTTTAGTACAGTACTAATATAATTGCGATAATCTTTTATTAACTATTAGGCTGTTTTTATAATTAAGAAATACCAGAACTTATTTCTACTTGTAATTAGAGCTTAAGAAAAAAAATTACATAAAATGGACACCGGTGTCCCACCTGGGTCAAAGGGTTAAGACTGCTAACATTATCTTTTGAGTAATTTATGATGAATTTAAATATATTACGAACTTAATAAATTGTTCTAATATTTGATAAGAGTAACATAACATAATTTTCAATAGCTTTATGTTTCTACGTTTTTTCATGTAATCAATGCAGTGATTTTTTTTAGATATGCGTCCAAAAAGTACAAGAACGGTGGTGGGATTCCTTTTTTATTGATGAACCAAAAATTGATTTGAAATCTATAGATCCGTCAATACCTTTTGAAGAACTTGATGAAGCAGCCCAAGCCAAGATTAATGAGCTAATGTTTAATCAACACCAAAAAAGATTGGGAAAGCCTACGATCGAACAAAGTGTAAGTATATAGCTGTATTTTTATTTGTCAGTTTATGGGATATATCAGTTAGTGGCTTATATGTTTTATTTATTAATACTTTCAACATTTCATTAAGTAACCACGTGTGTTTCTTATTATGCTTGCATTTTCTTTAATAATTTGAATGTAAAGTAATATTGTAAAGATATATCACCTTATTTAAGGTAATTTAATTTTAAACAATAATTCTTTCAAACATGTTTCCTTATCTTTTAAATGTTTATGCATTGTTTTCTGAATTATGTACAGAGTTAGAAAATTACGCAGAATCTAATTAGAAACAGTAATAATTAGTTGTTCATTTATGTTGTTTAAAAAAAGAATTTTAGGGGATTAAATAAAATTAAATAATTAAAAAGAAATTTTTTTTTTCAGTAGGAGAAAAATTGCATAACATTTTAAATCCTTGTTTGAATGCGTTAGGAAAACATATGCAGTAGCTTCAGTTGATATTCAATCTTAGTTGAGGTTTTCTTTTTCTCAGAATATTGGAAATATTTTTTATTTTTATATAAATTCTTTTTTAGAATAACAGAAAACTTGTCAATACTTTATAATTTTTAAAAAAAAATCAAAAATATATTTTAAAAAAAATGTTTGTAAATTCTATTGCAATTGCATTATTTATTAATTTTTTAAAAAATAATGTATACTAATTTTTATCTAGTTTAAATGCTTGAATAGTTAATGCTTATTCTTTATATGTTAAAGTAAAAGTTTATCCCAAGACACTGTTATCTCAAAGTTTTTGTTAAGTTGGTCTATAATTTTGTTCGGTAATTTTATAATATCACTAATATAAATTTCTATGTATAACCTATTATACTGAACGAATTATTTTATTAAACGAATTATTTTATTTGTATTAAATGGAATTCACATATAGTTTCAAGCACTCTCAATTTATTATTATTCTTTAGATATAAGTATAGTTTAGTCGAATTAAAATTTATTTATCCATCCTGTTTTTATTTTAATACAACTGTATAAAAAAATGTTGGTGTTATCATGTTGGACCTTTATGAATGTTAGAACTATTAAACAATTATTTATAAATAAATATGCACTTTATATTTTATAATTTACTTCTTAGTGGTTTTTAAGTATACCTTAAATCATTAAAAAAAATGAGTTAATTTACAGCTTATTTTTATTTTAAACATTACGAGTAATTCTTATATTTATCAAAACATACCTATTTATTCTTTAGATGTGAATTATATTTAAATTGAATCACGATTTACTTGAATGAATTTTTTTCTTCTTCATTTTAATGCAACTATAGAAAAAAAAATGCTGGTGTTATCCTGTTGGATATTTATGAATGTTTGTACTACCAAACAATTATTGCTAAATAAATATTTACATTACATTTTGAAATTTTACTTACTAGTTGAGTTCTTATATATAGCTTAATTCTATGAAAAAAATAAATTATTTTACAGCTCATTTTGTTTTAAAAATTATGGGTAATTCCCATATTTATCAAGGCATATCTATTTATTCTTTAGATATAAATTATATTTAAATTGAATCATTATTTACTTAAATGATTTTCTTTTTCATTTTATTGCAACTATAGAAAAAAAATGACATTATCCTGTTGAACATTTAGGAATTTTAGAACTATTTAACAATTATTGGTAAATAAATATGTACTTTACATTTTAAAATCTTACTTACTTGTTAAGCTCTTATATATAGCTTAAATCTATAAAAATTTTTTTTTTATAGCTCATTTTATTTTAAACATTACGGATAATTCCCATATTTATCAAGGTATACCTAATTCAGTTTTATTTCTTAGATAAATATTACATTTAAATTGAATCGTAATTTACTCAAATGATTTATTTTCTTTTTAATACAACTGTAGAAAAAAAATGTTGATGCTTTGAATGTTTAAAGTTTACTAGTTTTGATCTATAATCATACATTTTAATGACAAATATTTAATATATACAGTGAAATCTCCTGGAAAAACCAACTCTATTTATGACTACTTTTGGGAGGCACAGAATTTTTCTATAGACTTTGTGTTGAAGAAAACTTTTAGGAGGGACCATTAAAACCTCTCCCAGCTACCGGGCTAACATCTGCACCAATCACGAAAGAATATTAAAACAAAAAATTTAATAAACCAAATAAGTAGATTAAAATGTATTCAAAATATTTGTGTGAGAAGACTATTAGAGGTCATTTTTAGTGATACAACCTTGCAGTCATCATTTTTGCATACAACCTAATGTTGCATCGCCTTTAGTCAGAGTGTAGTCAGACGATGCTATCAATGGTTTACTTTTAGAGTTGAAAGTTAAATTAGAAAAAAAAGTAATTTTATAAAAAAACAAGCATTTCAATTGAACAAACCTCTTCTCATCTTTTAAAGCTGACTATGATATAAAATTAAACTCAAACTTAAACAAAAAAAACATAATTGTTAATTTATTTTAAATGGTTTTATCATTCGTAATTGGTAAATTTCTTTTTGCACATATTTATATCAGTTGGGATTATTTTTATTGATGCTAAATTTTAATCATTGATCCGTATTTTCATGATTACAACAACAGAAGTTGTATTTCTGCACCACGAAAATGACACTGACTAATATTAAAATCGTTTGAAAAAAATCATGTACCTTCGATAGCAATTTTAATGTCAATGGAGGTAACCTCTAAGAACGATCAATCTCCATCGACGACCATTTGACTCTGAAACGGAGAGTGGTCGCTCCCGAGAGGTTTCACTGTGTTTGAGTAACTTTAGTCACTTTCTAGATAAATTAATAACTTTTTTTTCTTTATTTCATTAGAAACTGCAGAATGTTCTGAAAGAAGCTTGGGACTGTGAAGGCTCCCCTTTTAAAGGCCAACCATTTGATCCAACTGTTGTTGATATACAGAATTCAGAAAATGCTTTGATGGGCCATTAGAGGTAATTTGTGTTCATTATCTATAAATATACTGTAGTGTATCTACCACTGCAAAAATACAATTCCAATTCACTGGTATATACAGCATGTTAACTCGATTCTATGTTGGGGTACCTTAACGTGGATGACGGTTGACATTGTCAATATCTACTTTCCCCACATTGGTGACCTTGATGTGAACATGCCTACCTTATCAGAAACTCCCACTTCGATTTGAACATGCCAGTCTTTACTGTAAGGCCCACTGCGATCTGAACACGCTTACTTCGATGGATGGTCCACATTGAACAGTTGTCTTGCTACTTGTGACTGCGACATTATCCACCTCCTTGCGCTGTCTCGACCACACACAACGTCTGCATGCATACACTCGACCGCTAACGGCAAAGCGTGGGGGAACCACGACCGTGAACTTAATACAGCTCTCACAATCAGCAAAAGTACGGTGACCGTAATACAGCTCTCCTGGCTTCTCACAAATCAGCAATGAATCAACTAGTGGTGTCCATTCATCGAATTCTAACACAGATATAATTCTAGTGGGGGAGTACTGTAGTGTATCCGCCACTGCAAAAATAGAATTCCAATTCACTGGT
This sequence comes from Parasteatoda lunata, assembly GCA_949128135.1. Classification (NCBI taxonomy): domain Eukaryota; kingdom Metazoa; phylum Arthropoda; class Arachnida; order Araneae; family Theridiidae; genus Parasteatoda; species Parasteatoda lunata. The sequence continues at coordinate 20,583,871 of OX421977.1, read as the reverse complement.
ATATACAACATGTTAACTCGATTCTATGTTGGGGTACCTTAACATGGATGACGGTTGACATTGTCAATATCTATTTACCCCACAATACTTTCAACTTCATTATATTGTGTGTAGTTGCGTTGGTTTTATATCAAAGAACATTAACTTTGTGCTAGAAAATATCTAAGATTATATGAGATTAAAAATAGGTAAAATTGCATTGTGTTTTGCAAATAAAGTATATTCTGATTGCCAAAAAGAGTTCATAACATATTTTATTCTTTAATATATTCATACTAAAACATGGTTGGATTTTGTTAAATTGATTGAAAATACATTTTAATCTATTTTTTTTCCTTGGTTGAATTATTTTTCATAAATTTGTTAAAGTGTTGGTCAGTGACTAAAATATTCACTTTTATTTTTATTGTATTAGATTTTCTATTAAAATGAATCAAAAACCAGAAATTTAACTAATTTTTATGGTAAAAAGTATATACAATTGAACTTTTATAAGTCAAAACCGAAGGGACCACTAAATATTTAAAACAATCTTAGCTTTCAGAATTATTATATTTAATTTAGTCTTGTGTGTTATGAATGCCGAAAAGAATTATTTCATCAATGGTTAATTATTTATCGAGAAAGTTTTATATTATAAAGAAGTGAACACTTAATTTGGCCGAAGGGTAAAACGTTAATATATACAGTGTTGGGAAGTGTACTTTTATTTATACAGCAAAAAGACTAACATGACACCAACATGAAAAAGTTATTGAACAATTAGGTTTTACATCAATAATTATACAGACATGGGCATTGAGAAGTGGTTTGGAATTCAGATTGAGAAATTCTATAAAGACAGTATTAATAATAATATTTATGTTTATAACTCAACAACTTAAATATCTAAGCAAACTAAAAATTGTGTTAATTCAGTAAATTAGTGTTATACCCAATTCGGAATTTTCTTGATTATGGTGTTTAAGATCAAATCTTTTATCATAAGTGTAGAATAAAAACAATGCATTGAAATATTAGTTTTTCAGTGTACAGATAAAATTTTCCAATACAAAATACATTTTTCTATTTATTCTTCCTTCTTTCAATTATGCTTTATTGAAAAAAGGAAGGCTTTCTTGTTGTTCATTATTGTCAATTTTTTTTATTGAAAATGTTAGGTTTATTAAGGTATCTGACAGGTTCCAATTTTTTTTTTTTTTTTTTAATTAAAGATTTAATTAAAATTTTAATTTTATGTTTGCCAAATAGGGATCCTAAAATTATGAATTAAAGTAAAGTTTCAAAAATTTATGCAATGTTTTTTAAAAATAAGGCCAGATTTGAGCTTAAAAACTGAATTTTTTCATGTCACACTAACAACTCTGTAACAAATTATAATGCACAAATTTTAAAATAATTTATTTTCTATATCAATAATTGGGTTACATGTGTTTTGAACTAAAACTTAATAAAAATTTCAAAAAGACAATGAAATAGAACTAAATGTATTGTTTAAAGAAAAATTCTAAATGCTCTTGCTTATATTTTGATAAAAATAACACGTTCACACTTAGACCTTAGCTTTTAGTTCAATATATTGCTAACTTTATTCAAAATCTTCATACAAATTTTCAACAAATTCTGTAATGAGCTATTTTTTTTTTGTAATGTGTGTTAGTGTAAAAAAATTTTCCCAAAATCAATATTCTTCTAGAAATGCACTTAAATTGCAAGAAAATTTTGAAATGTAAGAAAATTCTGGCAAAAACAATTAATAATTTGAAATTGAATTTCTTAAGCTGAACTTATTTGTGTTAAAAATATAATTTAACTAAATAAAAAAAAAAGGTTAAAGTAATCAAAGTATTAAAAAAAAATAATAATAATTTTAGTTTTGTTTCGGGAATTGACTTTTGGTTTTGATTTTCTCTGTCAGCTAATGAAAAAAAACAGCAACTATAACTTCATTTCTAAAAATTTGAGTTAAAAATTTTAAAAGGTTTTGGACAGCTAATGAAGTTAAGTTCAAATGTTGATAATAATAATAATAATAATTTTAAAAAATTTCCACCAAAATTACTGATTTTCAACCTTAGTATAGCTTAAATGATAAGTCTTTGTAAGGTTCATACTCTAGCTTAATTCTTTTTCGATGAAAGAATTCAACGCTGATTATAACGACATCATTCATAGTTAATTCTTTAGTTGCTAAATCTGTGAGTGAGTCAAGGATTCATCCCTAGCTGAAAAATACTAGATTAAAATTAACAAGGAAATATTTTACTTTAATAAAAATTAAGTAACTAACAAAATAATGGCTATCTTTCTTTATGTTTATTCATAAAGTACCTTTTAAAATTATATACGAGGGTTGCTATTTATATTTCTGGCCTTGGCAACAGTAAGTGTTGCTAGGCGACCACAGACGATTTTAATCAAAAGTTTGATATTTTTAAACATAAATTCAGCAGACGATTTACCATTATAGCTTCATTTGTGTTGTTGACAGTAAATTGAAAAGTTCTTCTCTTTCAAAAAATGGAATTGAATCGTGAACATTTTCGTGCCATTATTTTTCACAACTTTCGACGTGGATTGTCAAGACAAGAGTGCTTCCATGAACTTAATTCTTTATTCAGCTATAAAGCGCCATCCTACAGCACTGTAAAAAATTGGTATAACGAATTTAATCGTGGTCGATGTTCAATCCAGGACGAATCCCGTGCAGGTCGTCCAAAATCCGTTGTTGTGCCAGAAAAGATCGATGCTGTGCGTGAACTGATAAAGCAAGATGGTCATGTGACATACCGTGTGTTACGAATCCGCCACCTCCATCTGGCGGACAGAGCCAAAAACTCTTTTTTAGCTGTAACCGTAACGTTGAGTTTATTCTTTTAATAGTATTAATGTTTTTTTCCGAACACTTGGGGAGCAACCGCTCCGTTCAAAATGATTACTTCTACGCCTTAATTGTAAATTTGTAAATATCTTCATTAAAATTTTCCTATTATTCTTTAGTATTATTCTATTAATTACGTCTCCAGGTATCTATTAACAGGAAAATACAGTCAGATCCGCAAAAGAAGAAAGAACGATTTAAAGAAAGAGGTAAGCTTTTACCCATTTATTTTATTGGCTTTAAATCGTTAAAGAACTGTAACACGTTTTAACATTAAATGGCGCCCGAACAGGGACCTGACTGTTCTTGAAAATAGATAAATAAATTTGATATTGAAAGGGAATAGGAATCGAAAGTGAAACTGTTTTACTGAAACGTTTGTTTACGATAGAGATCGTCAGAATTAGAATACTTAAACAATGGCTGACGACGTGATTGCACGACTTAAAAAGCGTAGAGGAATTGTAAGAACATCGGCGACTAATAAAATGAAAACCATCGAAACTGAACTCAAAAAAGAAACTGTTTCAGATTGTTTAGAAGAGTCGTTAGAATTGTTGACGGAATTAGCAACTGAATTAGAAACTTTGGACAGTGAATTACAAAAAATTCTGGATCCTAAAGAACTTGATGCGGACATTAATTCGGCCATGGATTATCGCGAAAGAATAATTACATGGAAATTTAGAGCGAAAAAGAAAATAAACTCATCATTATTGATTCCAAACGAAAGCGCAAAACAATCTACATCTCAAAACGAAACCACACCCGATTCAAGTTTAAAGAACACTTTAGAAAATATGTTTCAAGATAAAGTTCAAATAAATCTACCGAAATTATCAATCCAAAAATTCTATGGAGATATAAGCCAATGGCTTAGTTTTTGGAACTCGTTCGAATCAGCCATACACAACAATAATTCATTAGATAAAATTAGCAAATTCAATTATTTGAAATTTTATTTGTCGGGAACAGCGCTTCAGACTGTCGAAGGATTTGCTATAACGGCTGAAAATTATGATAATGCTATTAAAATGTTAGAAGATAGATTTGGACGCAAAGAAATTTTAATCGACACCCACATGAATAAAATTTTGAATATTTCCCCCTTAAAAAACTCCAGTGATGTGAAATCATTCCGAAAGCTTTTCGATGCGATTCAAACAGAAATTCGAAGCTTAGAATCGCTAAATATTTTATCCGATACTTATAGCGCTATGCTGTCTCCCATGTTATTAAAAATGATCCCCCCTGATTTGGTTTTTGAATTTAATAAGGAGATTAAGAATTCTTCATATAATACAAAAGATATACTAGATTTTCTATCTAAAATTTTGATTGCTAAAGAGCGTTCATCTTTGTCAGTCATTCGAAATGAAAATCAAAAAGAAAAACCTACTATTTCTTTCACTCCGCGGTATAGAAATGAACATAAGAATCAAAAAATAATCACCGGCGCCGAACTGTTTTGTTCTTCGGAAGTAAAAAATCATAAATATTCATCGGATTGCGGTTTCTGTCGTAAATCTCACAGAAGTGATCTATGCCCGCTCGCTTTAAAATTGAGTTTAGACGAAAAGAAAAATATTTTATTTAAGAATGGCGCTTGCTTTAAATGTACTTCCCTTTCTCACATTAGCCGTCAATGCAGAAATAAAAATATTTTATGTAAACATTGCGGACGTGGTCATGTTTCGATTATGTGTTATAGTTTAAATAATAAGGAAAAAGAGAAATCTAACTATGAAACAAATGATAATATGTCTGAAAATAGTGTTTTAGCTAATAATTCTAGTTATAAAGAAATTCTTTTACAGACTTTAATTGTATGCATTAATGTTAATGATGTAGATTATTATGTTAGAGGGATTCTTGACACTGGGTCACAAAAAAGTTACGTCAGTAAATTTATTGCAGAATCTTTAAAATTGAAGTGTTTAGGTGAAGAATCTGTGAATCACGGCCTTTTCGGAGGAATAGTTAAACAAGAAACCCATAAAAGATATTGTATAGAGTTAAGTAATATTGATAAGAGTTTTTCTTTAAATGTAGATGTAATGGATCAGGAGAAAATTTGTATACCATTACCAAAATTAAACGATGCTAATAGTGTTAGGGAATTGAAGAATTTTGGAATTTATATTAGTGATATTTTCATCAATGACAATGTTTGTTTGTGTGAAAAGGATCCGAAAGAATTACATTTTCTCTTGGGAGCGGATATAGCTAGCAAAATCTTGACCGGAGATATTAAACATCTCAGTAAAGGACTGTTAGCAGTAAAAACAAAACTAGGGTGGACAATAATGGGCAAAATTGATAATAACGATACGAAAATTGAAAATTCTTTGTCAAGTTTATCGTTGTCTTTGCATGTTTCCGATTCTAAATTAACAGATTTATGGCGCTTAGACACTTTAGGAATTTCTGCGCGAGAAGAAAATCAAACAAAGAGTTTATTAGAGGAAGAGACCAAAAAGCATTTTGCGAACACGATTAGAAAAGACAAAACTGGTAGATATGAAGTTTCGTTACCTTGGGTAGTAGATAGTTCCATTTTGCACAATAACCGTTTTATGGCCGAAAAATGTCTCGTTAAAACAGAAAATAAGCTAATTAGTACAAATCATAGGGACGAATATCAGAAAATTTTTGAATTTTGGGAATCTGAGAATATTATTGAGGTGGTAAATGACAATAAGATTTCGGGAACACATTACTTACCCCATAGACCCGTATTTAAAGAAAACAGTGAGACTACGAAAATCCGACCGGTTTTCAATGCATCAGCGCACACAAGAGACAAACCATCACTTAATGATTGTTTGACTAAAGGACCTAACTTAATCGAAATTATACCCAGTATAGTGAACCGTTTTCGGAAATACCGAATAGGAATTTCGTCGGATATCGAGAAAGCATTCCTTCAGATTAATGTTAGAGAAAATGATCGCGATTTTTTGAGATTTTTGTGGTATGATAGTGAAAGAAATATTAGGGTTTATCGGCATAGGCGCGTTGTGTTCGGCCTTACATCAAGCCCCTACTTGTTAGCCGCTACACTAGAACATCACTTAAGCAATGTGCCAGAACATTTCAATCAAACTGCGGAATTATTAAGATCATCTTTCTACATCGACAATTCCTTAACAAGTCTAAATGATGTGAACGAAGCTGAAAAGTTCATATTAGAATCAAAATCAATTTTAGCATCCGCACATTTTAATTTGAGATGTTGGAAGTCTAACGTACCAAATTCCATCACAGAACAAAACGAATCTGAGAAGATACCAGTGTTAGGCCTAATTTGGGATTTAGAAGAAGATAGTTTAATTTGCAAAGTAAACAAGAACTATGATTTAAATGAACCGGTAACCAAAAGAAAAGTTTTGTCCATAACTCAGAAAGTTTTTGATCCAATAGGATTTACAGCTCCTGTAACTTTAGTGCCAAAGCTAATTCTTCAGGAGACTTGGAACCAGAAAATTAAATGGGACGAAACTCTCCCCGAACTTTTGCATAAACGATTTAGAATTTGGCTAAAACAGTTAAACCTACTTTCTGAAACAAAAATACCCAGATGGCTAAATGTAGACTATGAAAATCAAGATAACGTTACAATCCATGTTTTTTCGGACGCGAGCAAACATGCTTATGCAACTTGTGTATACGTAAGAATTGAAACCACATTTGGTACAAAAGTCCAGTTAGTGAATGCTAGAAGTCGCGTAGCTCCCATAAAAGAAATGACTATACCACGTTTGGAACTACTATCGTGTTTAATTGGTGTTAGACTTGCTAAAACAGTACAAGAAGATTTAAGAATGAAAAGTAACCCTATAACGTATTGGAGTGATTCAACGACAGCAATTGGTTGGATCAAAAGGGACCAAGCTTGGGGAACCTTTGTCCACAATCGAGTTCAAGAGATAAGATCGCTAACGAACATATCTGACTGGAGACACGTTCCTGGGAATTTAAATATTGCTGACCTCCCTTCTAGAGGATGTACTCCTGAACAATTGCAAAAATCGAAATGGTGGGAGGGACCTTCTTTCCTATATCAACCTTTTGAAGAATGGCCCCAGTCAGAAGAACAACCGGATGAAGAACTATTAAACAAAGAAAAGAGGAAAACTATACTTACTCTGATTGATAACGAGAATGAGGATTACGATTGGTACTATAAATATTTCTCGTCTTATAAGAAGATAGTTAGAATGATTGCCTGGATTTTCCGATTTTACCAAAACTCAAGAAAAGTAGAAAGGAATTCCTCAGAAAACCTATCTGTGTCCGAAATTGAAAAAGCTGAAAAGGCAATTTATCGTTTGATACAAAAGGACGCTTTTTCCAATAAAACTGATTCAAATTTTCGTACTCTCAGAACCATTGAAACGGAAGAAGGAATTTTAAGAGTGAAGACAAATATAGTTCAAAGGAAAGATAAAGAATGTTTTCTGTATCCTGTGCTTTTACCCTACAATCATCTAGTGGTACACCGTTTAATAATTGAAAAACACATCGAACATCAACATGCAGGAGTAACAACACTTATGTCACTTCTAAGAGAAAACTTTTGGATTTTAAGGTCAAGGAAAACCATACGTAACATCATAAGAAAGTGCATTACATGTCAAAGATTCGATAAGCGAAAACTAGAAGTATTATCAGGGATTCCACCAGAAGATAGAGTCCGAGACGCAGCGGTATTTGAAGTCGTCGGTATTGACTTGGCAGGACCACTGTTTCTTCGTGATGGCTCCAAATCGTGGATTGTGTTATTTACCTGTGCTATATACCGTGCTTTACACCTGGAACTGATAACATCTCTGTCGACGGAAGCCTTCATCCAATCCCTGAGGAGGTTTATTTCAAGAAGAGGCAGGCCATACATTATCTATTCTGACAATGGCACCAATTTCGTAGGAACGCAGAGAGCACTCATGAACATTGATTGGCAGACAGTACAAAATATGACAACTACTCAAAAGATACGTTGGAGGTTTAACCCCCCATCCGCCGCATGGTGGGGTGGATGGTGGGAGAGACTAGTTAGAATGGTTAAACAAGTCTTAAGAAAAGTTCTGGGTCATGCTTCCCTGAACTATGAAGAACTTAACACAATACTATGTGAGTGCGAACAGATTTTAAATTCTAGACCAATTACATATGTGTCTGAAGATGCAGAAGATCCTTCTCCTTTGACACCTATGATGTTTCTCCATGAACTACCATCATCGGGAGTCCCAGATATTAATGAAATAGATGCTAAAGAACTTAGTCGTAGAGCCAAGTACAGACAACAACTTCGTAATGATTTGAGAAACAGGTTTCGCAGCGAATATCTAGGACAGTTGAGACTCTACTCTGATAAGAACAAAAGATTTGATAAAGTGAATGTTGGAAACTTGGTGCTTTTAGAGGAGGCCAACAAAAAGCGTATCCATTGGCCCTTAGCTAAAATTGTAGAGATTCTACCCGGAAAGGACAATGTGATTCGCCTTGCTAGAGTCAAAACGGAAAACAGTATTTTCCTCCGTCCAGTGCAAAGACTCTACCCTCTAGAACTTCAACCTCTAGAATTTGTCCCTAGAATCATCGAAAGAAAAGACCCACCTGATTCAACAATTCCTGTGAGTGACCAGAATGATGGAGCAGCCATTCAAAAGTCTGATATCCAGAGTGGCGATCGAACCAGCTACCCTATCACTTTTCCAGTGACCAGAGTTGGACGAGCTATAAGACCACCACAACGTTTGAACTTGTTGAGCTCTTCAATTATTTCAGACCTCAAGGTGGGAGAGTGTTACGAATCCGCCACCTCCATCTGGCGGACAGAGCCAAAAACTCTTTTTTAGCTGTAACCGTAACGTTGAGTTTATTCTTTTAATAGTATTAATGTTTTTTTCCGAACACTTGGGGAGCAACCGCTCCGTTCAAAATGATTACTTCTACGCCTTAATTGTAAATTTGTAAATATCTTCATTAAAATTTTCCTATTATTCTTTAGTATTATTCTATTAATTACGTCTCCAGGTATCTATTAACAGGAAAATACAGTCAGATCCGCAAAAGAAGAAAGAACGATTTAAAGAAAGAGGTAAGCTTTTACCCATTTATTTTATTGGCTTTAAATCGTTAAAGAACTGTAACACGTTTTAACACCGTGACATAGAGGCGTCTTTGGACATTAGTATGACTAGCATCAATAAAATATTGCATGAACATTTGAGCGTAAAAAAAATTTGTTCGCGTTGGATCCCGCATAATCTGACAAACGCTCAAAAAAAGGCTCGTGTCGATTGGTGCAAGGAAATGTTGGAAAAATACGTTCGAGGTACATCAAGGACTGTGTATAGCATCTACACAGGTGACGAATCATGGATCTATGCATATGAGCCGGAAACAAAACAGCAATCAACTGTATGGGTCTTCCAAGACGAGGCAAAACCAACAAAAGTTGTTCGAGGAAGAAGCACATCGAAACAAATGATTGCCTGTTTCTTCGGCATTAACGGTCATGTGGCAACAGTGGCGTTAGAGCAACGCAGGACGGTCAATTCTGAATGGTACACGACCATTTGTTTGCCAGAAGTCATCGGAGAAATTCGAAAAAAGCAGAAGAACAGGCGAATCATTCTTCATCATGACAATGCGAGCTCTCACACATCGACTCAAACAAAGGCATTTCTGACGGAGCGAAAGATCGAACTGATGGGTCATCCGCCGTACAGCCCTGATTTGGCACCCAATGACTTCTTCTTATTCCCACACATCAAAAATAAATTACGTGGACAACGATTTTCGACCCCCGAAGAAGCGGTTGATGCATTCAAAACGCATGTTTTGGAGTTACCTCAATCGGACTGGAAAAAGTGCTTTGAAAATTGGTTCAAACGCATGCAAAAGTGTATTGATCATCATGGAGAATATTTTGAAAAACAATAAAACCAATTTCGATCCTACATATTTGTTTTTTCTTTATTAGGCCAGAAATATAAATAGCAACCCTCGTATTATAGGTGAAAGTATATAAAGAATGTCATTTTGCCCCTTTTGTTAAATAACAATTGTCCAAATGGCTTTGCAGCCATTTGGACAATTGTTATTAAGCAAAATCTGGACATTTTAAATAAACCATCTGGACATTTTAAATAAACCACTCAAGAGAATTAAAATTTTATAAAAAAAAAGTGAGTACTTGATCATAGACTAATACCACCTAAAAAAAGAACCTTGTGGGTTATGTCACATTTCCTCAGGCATGAGATTCTTCCGATTTAAGGCAGAATTTTTGACTTTCTTCTTTTCTTAATATTTCTGCATTATTTTATTGTTTTACTTTATTCTTTTTAATTATGATTTATGAAAAAAGCTTAATGGTTTGTTGGATTGTCAATGAACACATATAGTTTAAAAAAATATAACACAAATAGTTAAATAATGAATAATAATAAATTTATAACTATAATAATAAATTTAAATTTTTTCTTTTCATATATAGTTTCACATGCTTTTTTTTTTCTTGTTTTTTTTCTTCTATGATATGAGTCAATAGGTATTATTATATTGCTGCAATATAATTATTGTGGCTATTTATTATGTTATAAAATTAATGTAAAAATAGTAAATAATTTTTAATTTTAGATTGAAGTGAGCACATCATTCCTGATCTCAAAATACAAGCTGAGCTTCCCGTTTACTTTTGTTTTTCCGAAGATATTTATTGTATACAAGTTTTATTGCATTTTAAAAATTAAATAAACTTTTTATTTCTGTTTTTCTTTGTTTATCATAATTCTTATGTGTTTTCATGTTGCATACAATAAGTTTAAAATTAGTAGTAATAATTGTTATGTACAGTAAACAAACCAAAAAAAAAAAAATAAATAAATAAATAAATAAATAAAAAAACGGACCAACCTGCCACTCTGAATAACTTTTGATCTAATGATCAGATCTTCATGTTCTAGAACCTAATGATTCCAGGAAATAACCTCAAATATGCTTATTCTTAGTGCACACGATGTTTTAACTTACGAAAACATACACAAAAACGTATTTTTTCTGAATAAACATGTCTTTTTTTTACCCCATTGGGTTTGGATTACTGACCCACAAAATTTAGGGGTTAGCCACAATCTGGGAAATATGGTCCCAATAGTTTGATCTGGAGAACGGTCCAAAGATTGAACCCTTTAATTTTACTTTACTTGTGCGCATCTCGCTGTATCTCAAGAATTTCTGAAGCGAATCGAAATTTTTTTGCATATAATTATAAAATTCGTTAATCTAATGATAATTCCATGCGAAAAATAACCTGTATTAAATATTTATTATTTCTTGTTATTTTATTTAATAATGATCGAAAAAATGTTGAATTGTAAGGTAAAAAAAATTTTGCATCATTTTAAAGAATGTAAATTTACATGGCAAAATACGAAATTTGAGTAAAATCGATTGAATAGTTCCTGAGAAATTGAATTTCATAAAAATCAGATATTTAAAGTTCAGATACTTTAAATTGTTTATAAGGTAGGCGTTTCCTAATTTCCCAGGTATATTTGATTCACGAATGGTTTAATTCTTTCATTTATAGAGTTTGAAGTATTGCAATTTGCTGCTGTCACAAAATTACGGCTCAGGGGATAGAGCGTTCGCCTCCTAATGAGGTGAACCGGATTCAAATCCTAGTGATGGCTGGTCGATATGAATTTCGCATATAGCTTGCACCAAAATATTAAAACAAAAGCTTGCACCAACCACAGTGCTGAAATAAAATATCCTCAGTGTCAGACGGATCATGGGTTAGAGTCCCCTTGCTGTCAGGCTAACCATGGTAAGTTTTCGCGATTTTCCTATACATATAACGCAACCGCGGGTTAGTTGCATCAAAAAGCCCTCCACGAAGGCTAATTTCTCCCAATACTTGATCCAGGAGTTTCCTTGTCTTCTGGATTGGGTTCAAAATGACAAGGCTAAGGAACGTAGGTGGTCGTAAACTCAAAATTGGGTCGGTTGTTCAACGACGATTAGAAAATAAAATAACCACGAAATGGAGTACCATTTCATAACCATTTTATTACTAATTTTTCAAATTAATATTTAAGTACTTTTATATTAATCAAATGGCATGAAAAATTATATTTAGGTTTAAAACAAAATCTGAAAATACTGAATGTATAAAAAATTTTATACCTTAAAATTCAATTTTTTTTCATAATTAACTAAGAAACTCATGAAAATCATTTATCTTATCTAAATTCCTCATTATATTAAATATTTTTCTTTTGGCAGAGGACTTAAAACTTTTTATGAAGGAATTATTTTAATGTAAAGTGTCCTCCCTAAACATTTCTTTTGCTGTAACAGATCATGTTTTTGAACTCTTCACCAGTACAAAAAGTTCAACAGTTAATCTCATTTCCTTATTTTAGATAAATATTATGGCCATAAAATTATCAAAAATTGTATAAACGGAGAAGTTCCAAAAAGGGGCTACATATTTTCATTTATGAAGTTATTTTACGTAAAGTAAGCAAAAATAACTTTGGGCTCGAAATTTTTTTTCTTTCTTCGTTCAATATTATGAGAGGTAACAAATATTATTCAGCTTGAGCAACCACTTCAATTTTAAAAAGTAGAAAAGGAGATTTGAATAAAGAACAATTTATATATATTTATTAGCACTATGTTTCTGCAATATTACAAAAATGTTTAGGAAATTTCTTTTGCTATATGGGGATGACAGATATTCCACTTTTCCGCAAAACAGTTTATGAGGTACTAATTTCGTATATTTTCCAATATTGTAAAAGTCACACTACAAGAGAGCTGGAACAAGGTTCGCATCTCTGTTAATAATACAACTATGTAAATCAAATACTTTTAAATTATAATTGTGTTGAGGTGATACTTCCAAATATATAGTAATTTTTTATTTTCCTCTAAAAGGAAATAACAACTCACAGTCCGTCAAAATAGTTAAAGTAGTATCAAAATTCATATTAAAAAAATGCGTTTTTCGTTCTTTTTTTTTTTTTTTTAAATGTTAGAAAACGTTTCTGATTAACATTACAATTCAATAAATCAATTACATATTAAAAACCTGTCCCGCAGTGGACTGATCGTTAAGACACGGTTCCCAGCAGATCACCAAAGTCAAGCATCACTGGCTATCGTCAGTGTGCGGGTGGGTGACCACTTGGATCAGTCTGCGTAGGGACTGAGGGTGTGCTGTATTGGTCCTCGTTAAACTGTTCTACCGTAAAGTGCTCGACTTCGCGTGCAGGTCGTCGGGCTACCAAAGCTGGGGTGCCATCCCCTCTGCAGAGGATCAAAATTGTGATGGCATGTCTTCGGATCATCCTCAGGGATGTTTCCCAGACCGTCGTCAATAGCACATTGTGCAGCTCTAGTGCGACGTAAATGAACTACAACAACAAAATTAAAAACCTTCACAACTACAGAGATGCTAACTTGTTCCTTTTTTTGTAAAATATTTTTTTTTTTTTTGTGGTACTGAACTATACATTATTTATAGTTTAGTATTTTTAATATTAAGTAATTTTATCACCACTACGCATCAAAGATCCAAAGAATGATATAAAATGCAACTTGTAATTATATTATAATCCTCACCGAAGCCTAATCCAACATCCAGGACTGAGCCTTTTCCATGACCCGATCACAGCCTGCTGTGGTCCTACCTTTTTTTTTAACAGATTCTCTCCTTGGAGTGGATAGTTTTCCAGAATCTACAAAATCGACATCCCACATTCGATGAATCCGCGGAAGTATACCGAGCTATGGACAATTTCTAACAATCTAACGACTGTTTTAAAAAGTGAGCGGGAATATCTTCAATCAATAAGTTTTATTATTTATTTAGCTACTAATTTATTAAAACTTTTGCAGAAAACGGAGCAGTTGGCATCCCTGCCATAGGTGAAAGCAAGACGGAAAAGCGGGTAGTAAAATTATTGCAGTTTTAACTTGTTTTCGGGAGGGGAGTAAATTTATTCTCTTCTTCAAACTATTCAACAATATCAACTTTTCCTTTAGGAAGGAATGGTTTTATATTTATGCTATAATTGTTTAAAAAAATCTCGCTTGTTGCAGAAATTTAATGTTTCTGGAAAAAAATGCCAGAAGGATATACCTTTCGTACCAGTTTTTGCTCTTTCCGTATAGGTATATATAGGCTTTCAGCCCTGCATTTACTGAGTGAGTTATTTAAAAAAATATTACTAAATATAGGCAATTTTCAATTACTAAGATGACTAGTTTCTTACTCTGTTGTTCGCCCAAAATGGCGGACTATGCACTGAGAGCTCTGAAATAAGATAATTTTCCAATGTGTGCTTTCCATTTATTACTATTCCTTTTACATCCTCTTTCCCTGTCTATCGCAAATGGAATGCAAAAGGCTGTTATAAGAACAATGTTACAAAAATACATTTACCTTCTTAACATGAAGAGTTCTTATTCTTTGATGATAGTAAAATTCGTGCTGTCTACCATTAGGTGTTAAATTTTATTTTCGTCTATCTTATCTAGCATCGTCATCTTTGGAGCTAATATTTTTAAAACAGCATGCCAGTTTATAACCAACCAGCTTTCAGTGATTTATTTAAGAATAGTTGCAGATATTTTATTTTAAATAAGTATTTATGATATACATTCTATTTTAATTTTAATACTGGTATTACATTATAAGAGAAATTTATTTTGAAAAAAAAAAAAAAAAAAAAAGGAATATGTAACTGTTTTTAACATTTAGCTCATTTGTGCCTTGCGTTCTTTTATGAAGCGTGGTTTCTTTTTTTCAGAAAAGATGAAAGTGGTACTATAAGCGTTTTGTTATGGGGATTCATTTTGAAGAAAAGGTCGTATTATATATTAGAAATTTAAATTTGGATGTGAAAACAAGGCCCAGTAATTTTATTAACACGTTCACGCCGTCTGTTCACACTCAGGTCTGAAAGCGGGACGGAAAAGAGAAAATACTGGTAGAAGAACTATTTCAATATTAGATAATATTCGGGAGGAGTTAATCTATTCTCAACAATAACAATTCACTGTAAGGAAATTTTTCACGGTAGAATGGTAGAAATCACATAAATCTCGGTGCGCTGCCGCGAAGCGGCATTAACCGATTCGTCTGTAGTAAAAATTCGATGATGAGGAGTAGTGAGGAGGAATGGAGATGGGAGGAAGAGGGGGTGCTCAGCACCAAAAAGTCGAGAGGGGGTTCGTGTGACATAGACAATCTTGAAATGTTGAGTGGCATGAGGTATAATTAAATGAATGTAATCATAAACAATATAAAATAAAATAATCATGAAGATTATGATAATCGATATTATTAAGGAAGGTCTGGGTAAAATACAATATATACATATGCATATATATATACACACATATATATATATATTTACAACACCATATCCCTAAGGAAAAACGCAGTGATTGGGCTAAATTTAGTGTTGTCATCAATTAATTCTATATCTAGGAGTGAGTTAAAATTGCTGGTGGTGCAGGTTTTTGCTTCATCGTAGAAATTTATTTTTTAATTTTTTATATAGACATTGATGTCATCAATTTTTAGATCCCTTTTTAAACTATTATTGCTAATGCATTTAGGGGCGCCGACGAGTCTTCTAATAATCTTCTCTTCAGCCAAAGAGAGTTTATTTCTTAAATGATCACTAAGGGTGTTAATGGCGGGGCAGGCATAGGTTAGAATAGGCCTGATTGCCATTTGATAGACAGTGCGCTTGCATTTTAAGTCTAAAGATGACTTCGAGTTTAATATGGAGTTGAGGGTCCAATAGGCACCATTCGCTTTCTTAATGATGTTATTTATGTGTTGTTTCCAACTTAAATTAGAGGTGATAGTGACTCCTAGATATTTTGCACTCTTTGTGGGTTTAATGATCTGGTTGTAGAGGACAATATCAGGAATAGTTCGACCTTTCTTATTACTATTGAAAATAATCATTTGGCACTTATCCGGGTGTAGTTTTATCTTCCATTGTGAGCACCATTTCTCGATATTGTGGATCTTCTTTTGCATGAATTTAAAGGCTTGTAAATGGCTCATAGATTTCGTGATAATTGCTGTATCGTCGGCATATAATGCTGTGAATTCGTTTGGATTATCGTTATTGATGGGGAAGTCAGCTGTGCATAAGATGTATAGTAGTGGCCCGAGGATACTACCTTGGGGCACACCGGCTTGAATATTTTTATAATCAGAGAACGAGCTATCGATATTAATTCTGAACTTTCTATCAGTAAGGAAAGAGTTAATTAAAGTAATAAGGTCTAATGAAATATTTTCTGCAGTTTTACGATAAGTCCCCTATGCCATACTCGGTCGAAGGCCTTGGCAACGTCGAGCATAAGAATAAGGGCGGTTTCGTGTTTAAATTTAGCATTACTGATGTATTCTAGGATATTTACAAGCTGCTTGGTAGTTGATAAGTGCTTCCTAAAGCCATATTGTTGGTTTGGGAGTAGGTGAATATAATCATTAAGTCTTCGTTGAATAATTTTTTCAAAGATTTTTGATAACATAGGGAGTAGACTAATAGGCCTGTAGTTTTCAGGATTAGAGGCTGTTTTACCGGGCTTAGCGAATAGAATTATGTCTGATTTTTTCCATTCCTCGGGAAAATATAGATTTTTAATGGAGGCATTATAAATATTAACAATTTGGAATATTTTATTTCGAGGGAGATTTTTTATCATGATGTTCGTAATATTGTCGTGCCCAGGAGCTTTCTTGTTTGCGAGGGTTTTAATGATGCAGCTGACCTCGTCTTCTGATGTCAGTTCGATGTTGTTCTCAATATGATTGTCTTGGTTTATAATATTATTGTAGTAGTCATTTATAATTTTATCGTTTATGGGGCAGGTATTTTCAGTATTGTTGCTGAATAGGGTTTCCATAGTGCTGGCGAAAATGCTTTATCATCCGAAGTATAGACTGGGCCGTTTGACCCTTTTAAGGGCATTTTGTTCAGAGGTGATCTCTTAAGAGACTTTGTCATTTTCTAAATGGAATTATCGCTATTGTTCAGACTTTCGAGCTTCTCGTTCCATAGGCTGTTTCTATGTTGATTACATTTTTCTTTTATAATTTTGTTTAATTTATTAAGTTGACGTTTAAGTTCCGGATTGAAGTTTCTCTGGAATCTTTTTCTCAGATTATTTTTATCCTTTATAAGTTTTTTGATGTTATGAGGTAGTTTGTAGTTGTTGAGGTTTATGGGTTTGAGTTCTGTGGCTTCATTATATGCATAGGTAATGGCTTTAGAGATATTATTAATGGAGGAGTTTATATCATCATTAGAAATGAGGGCTGAATCTTCGTTAGAATCGGTAAGATGAAGGATGTTGTGGTATAGAGTCCAGTCAGTTTTTCTTCTAAATTGGTTGTTGTCTTGCATTTCGAGGGTAGTAGTGATCCAGACTGGGAAATGATCGCTGCTTAGTTCATCTAGGGTTTCAATAGCGAAAGGTGAGCTTGTATTTGTAATCATGAAATCTAAAATATCAGGATATTGCATTCCACTATGATGGAGATAGGTGGGTTTTTCAGGAGCGTAGACTGTGAGTCCAAATTCTTTAACGAGTTGGTGCAGTTGTCTTCCGAGTTTTTTAACTTTTCTACAGCCCCATAAGTCATTTTTAGCGTTAAAGTCACCAAGAGCAATTGTTGGAAGATTGGGAGGGAATAGTTTTTTCATAAAATCTGCTGAGAATTCATTACACGGTGGGTTGTAGATGCAGGAAATTTTAATATTATTGCTGTTTATTTGTAGTAAAATGGAAGTTTCTTCTCTATTATTTTCAGTGCTCAGGTTGTATATTGATGCTTTGTACTTCTTATGGATAAATATAGCGCACCCGCCGCCTGTGCGAATGATCCGGTCACATTTAAAGGTGTTGTAGTTCGGTACTTTCAGTCTATGGCTGGGCTTTGTGTGGGTCTCAGTAACTGCTATTATGTCAGGGTTGAAATTTGCAATGAAATAGAGAAATTCGGCGAATTTTGTTAGGATGTTGTTTGCGTTCCATAGAGCTATGGTTAATGGGGTGAAGGAGAATTTTCTACACACGATCGCTGCTAGAGGTTCCTTGGTTTGGGATAGCTTGTGAATTATTTAGGAGTTGCTGTTGGAATATGGATATACACTTTGCAAGGTTGTTGCTGGTTTCCACAGCTTGTTGTAGTAATAATGCTGGGTTTAGATTTATTGGTTGTTGGGTGCTATTGCTTTGGACAGCATTAGCATAGCTAAATCTAGAGCGGGTGGTATTACTATTGAAATTGTTTCTATTTTCTCTGTTACTGAAGGATCTTCTATTATTTGTTATATTGTACATTTTTTCAACAATACTTTCGTATTTAGGGCATTTACTATAGTTAGCTGGGTGATCTCCACCACAGTTACAGCATTTTGGAGGTTCGTCATTTGTTTTTCTACATTCATTGATAGCATGGATCCCTGCACATTTTACACAACGGTGAGGGTGGTAGCACAGTCGTTGGCCGTGGAAGAAATCCTGACATCGGTGGCATTGTGAGGGACGGTCGGATTTTCTGTATTCTTCTATATTAATGCACATATTAAACAAGAATTTAATATCGTAAATGTCTTTACAACTGGGGATTTCATTGTTTAAGGTTGCGACAAAAGTGGGCATAGGAATTTTGTTACCATGGTTTCGTCTAAACATTTGAGTAACGTTAATAACAGAAGAGTTTATTTTTGCTAATTCGTATTGTACATCTTCTGCACTATATTCTTTTGGTATTTTTTTGACGACGACTCTAAAGGTACGTTCTTCTTGTAGGCTGCATGTGTGATGGGCAATATTTGCTTCTTTTAAAATTTTTATTATGCGACATCTGTCTTCTTGGTTTTTATGGTGAAGTAATCACCGTTATTTTTTGCGTTATAATCTTTTATATCCTTATCTTGAAGTTGTTTATTGAAATCCTTCCAGTTAAAATTTTTGTCCTTGATTACGATGGGGGGTATTTTGGATATTTTCTTTTGAAGAGTGAAATCGTCTTCTGGGTTAGGGTCGTTGATAGTATGATTTATCTTAGTTGGGGATGGTGGTGTTGTCTTAAACCTTTTCGTTTTTGAAAAAGAGATATTATTTCCTCTGTAATTATGGTTTAAAGTATCAGGAAAGTTGGTGTCCATATTGTTATCACGTAAGTCATTTTGATCAAAAAATGGGATAGAAGGAAATTGATTTTTATTATCTTGGGCGAAAGTATCAATTTTTTCCGTGGTGGTTTCTGAGAGAACATTAAATAGGGTATTTTCGTTGGATATTTTATTTTTGAGTTCGAGATATTTATTTTTGAAATGATTATGGTGGTCATTAATTTTATTCAGGGTCTGTGCTACCTTATGGCCTAGATTTTTAAAATTAGCGGCATTTCTCAGTAGCTCAAGGGTTTCGATTAGCATATTTTCAAAAGGTATAGCGATATCATTAATAATGTTCAAATCTGAATCTTCATTATGGATTAAATTCTCGGTGGGGGCGTCGGATTCTAGATCCGTACAATCTTCATCTGTCGATTGAACTGTATTTTTGAGGCGATTTTTCCGCCTTTTCTTTTTATTTGTTTTGCCGGTGTTAGGATAAGTTAATTCCAAAATATTTTTGGAGGGGGTACATCCATCTTTAACAGCAGTGTTAAAATCGGCATTTGTATCTTCAATAATAACTACCGCGTCCATAGGGCTTTCGGAGACGAGATGTGAAATCGTAGTTTGCTGGTCCTGAACAGGACCATTTTGCGATAAATCAGTAGGTGAGGCCATGAATCTCTGGTCCCACCCAGAATCAACCGATGCAAAACTATATTCCACAATATATACATAAAGAACAAAACTTACTTAGGCAATTTTCAACTAACTAGCACAAATTTGTCGGAAGAATACTTATCTTTCAATCAAACTCCGTCAATAGAGACTCTGCAAACTCTGTTGGCAATCAACTCAGCAATTCTAATCACTGGGTAATCTCCCAATCAAGCCGTGCGTTCCCACAAAAACGAGCCGCTATGAACCAAATTTTTCACGGTCCTAGTCCTAGTGTTTTTATTTCATTGGGCACCTGGGCCGCGAAGCGGCCCCTATCCCATTCATCTGGAATTTTAACACAGTTTTGGTTGAGCATTGAGGTAAGCAGGCAGTGGAGTTGCTTTTATGAATGTTTCAAACACTTTGCTTGAATACAAATTTTTCACGGCGAAGAGGCAATTCAATATAAAAATTGCATTCGTTAAAAACAAATGGTAGTTATGGATTTTTATTATTCCCGGAAAAAAACTGAAAAATGAAATTTATTTGTTACCAGTTTTTACTCCGATGCGCCGCCCGATGAGACAATCTAGCGCGGGCCACCGGTGGACCCGCGCCGGCGTGAACGTGTTAAGCTGAAGCAGACAGTAGGTTACAAAAGCAAATATGAGCTTCCTTTTTTAAATACACACACGATTTTTTGTTGCCAGCCACTAGGGAGTCAAAGTTACGCACGCCAACTTTCCACGCTTTTTGAGAAATTTTCTTCTAGTGATAGCTAATTTTATGATTCCGTGATTTTGTATGTTTGATTTAAAGTTATTTTCCGCACCACTACTTTTAAATGACTAAAAAGTTAAAATCAAAAGCCATTTCTCTTCAAGTTATTATCATCCACAAAGATCTCAAAATCCCGACTCTCTCTCAATATATTTACAAACTTAATTCAGATTTTTATGAGAAAGCAATCAACTGCAATACAGCTAACTTCAACGAAATATTTAAATTTGAAAACTTTAAAAAAGACAAAAATCTTAGACCAATAGATGCACACTTCACCTCTGACGGCTCATACCGAAACTATCAACATAAGTAAAATTCTCCATCTCTAACACCAATAGTTCAAAACATCAATAGATTACAACCACAACTGCCTCAAATACAATACCAGACTTGAAATTTGAACTTACTACCTCATGTTGACAATAAATTCACAGCCATCTTTTCTATAGCCTTAAAATCCGAACCTGCTACCTCATGTGGACAATAAATACACAGCCATCTTTACTATAGCAAGTTGCTTAGAATTATTTTCACTTTCTTTTCAGTTAAACAAACAAGGTGCTTGCTCTACAATATCAGTCACCCCAGAGACTCTGTATACAAACTGTTTATATTTTTTAATTTTTCTGTAATTTCACGATGAATGGGATATGGGTCTTCTGCGCGGCCCAGGTGCCCAGCTTTTGTTAAATAAAGTAAGTAAAGATGTGATATAATTGTATATATTTTAAAATCGCAGAAATATCATCGATCTCCGTTTTATAAAAAATATATTCCAGTGGTAGAAAAAATGTCATAACTATCAATACAAATAACCTCACCAACCCTTCTGAAAATAATGTTTCCTCGTGCTGATACAAATTCAAAGAAACTTAGTTTACTCATCTGTGGTAGTTATCTTAGCATCAGCCCCGCGAGGGGCTCTAATTAGTTCCTCGGAGGGCATCATCATCATTTTAAGTTGATCAAGGCCTTTAGGCCTCGTAGGAGCCTATATAATATACTAGGAGGCTTCGCCCCCTGCTCGCTCGCGCTCGCCAACACCCGGAACTGCTTTCGCAGTTCATTTCGGATTGCTTCGCAATTCAATGCTCGCTGTGCTCGCTCATTGGATACGTTCTTAACGTCTAGCTTTTGTATACTTTTTTTGAATACTGAAGTTCCGAAAACTTTTCACTGTAGAAAATTCCAAACCTGTACATTTCAATATTAATTTGAAATTGCAAACAGTTCACATATTTTTCTTAATCACACTATTCTAAATTTCAGTTGTTGAGAAAAGTAACTGTTGTAAGTTTTGTTTTAAAGTCTTTCCCACCAGAGTGTTAAAGCCATGTGTTGTAAAACAATATGAAATAGTAGTCTGAATAGTAGAGAGAGAGAAGGAGAGAATTTCTTTAAAAACACAATTGTTAATTTGGGCATTTGGCGATACAACACTTATAGAATTGAAGGATTTGTTACGTCAAGCGCTCAGGTATCTTAATTTTGATCTAGTTGCGCTTCTATGTCATTTTGATTTATGTTGTAAGTTAACTTTCAAAAAATTCTATGGCTGGCAACAGCATTTTTATTTTTTAAGTTGTTTATTTTTATTTCTTTTAGAATTCGTTCTTTTTTTAGCGAAATGTTTTTTAACCTAACAGAATTCTTTGCCGACTGTTTTCTCTATAAATGAAGAAAATAAAGTAAATATTTAAGTGTTGTGAAAAGAATCTTATTTAGTTGTACAAAGTACTTCAACCAAAATTTGGGAGCCACGTAAGAGAATTATATATATTAGATCAGAAACAGATCATTAAAAGGCAGAATGCTTTGGTGTTTTCAAAACGTAAACAAAACAAAGCAAACGTTGCCACCGGCGGAAAAGAAATACAGCCAAAATTTGGGAGCCACGTAAGAGAATTATATATATTAGATATATATAAAGGAAGTCAAGTCAAGTCAAGTCACTTTGTAGGAGCCTTTCTCTCCATCGTATAATAATAAGGTCTGAGTTGTTGTCATCTAAGATAAAAGAAAGGTTAGAACACCAGGTTTCTAGAGTGCTTATATTATCTGGTAGTTTTAATATGGCATTATTAGCGGATTTGGATAATATAATGATTCCCGTATCATCTGCAAATAAATCAGTGAGGCAGTTATGATCGCTTTTGTTTAGAGGAAAATCTTGTGTATAGAATAAATAAAGTATGGGTCCAAGGATGCTTCCTTGTGGTACCCCAGCTTTAATAAGTCGTTTGGATTCCTCGGAGGGCAATAAACTGAAAGCTCTCATATAGGAAGACCGAAAAGAGCAGAAACTGGTACAAAAGACATATCATACTAGCATTTTCTTAGAGAAAAATAAAATATTTATAACTATCAAGATTTCTTTTATAATTTTAGCATATATATATATATATATATATATATATATATATATATATATATATATATATATATATATATATATATTGGTGAATATTCATATTGGTGAATAGCTTGAAAGAGGAATAAGTAAAATCCAAGAGGCTCGTTATATTTTTGATTTTTTTGTTATTCAAGCAAAGTGCTTGAAGCATTCACAAAAGCAACCCCACTGCCTGCTTCTCGATTTTCAACCAAAACAGTACTAAAGATCTGCGATAAATGGGATTGGGGACGCTTTGAGGCCTAAGTGCCCAGTAAAATTAAAACACTTGAGCTAGGAAAATTCTGAAAGCTTTAGTATCGAATTACGTACCATTCAAAAAATTATTTTGCAAAAAGCGTAGTAGATGGCAGTCCTGAAGTGTATTCATTTTACGTAAAGTAAGGAGAAATAGCTCAGGCTTGAGAAGAATTTTTTTTTTTTTTTTAGTACAATATTATTTGAATTAACAAAATTTCACCTACTACTTCAATTTTCAAAAGAACAATTTACATAAATTTATGAACAATACGTTGTCTGTACTTAATAATCAGATTTGACTGTAATCCTACAGAGGCATCCATTTCTTTGCCAAAAGCCATTAAGTCTCAACTTTTATATATTTGATCAGATAAAGGAGTGAGATGACCGCTACGAGGGCAGGTACTCTACTACAACACCTATCAAGTCAAGTCAAGTTGTCTGTAATATTACAAAAATGTATAAAAAATTTCGTTTGCTATGCAGGGAAGATGCATCGCTTTCTGCAAAGCCGTAAATGAGGTACTGATTTCGTATATTTTCCAACATTGATAAAGCCACACTACAAGAGAGTTAGAACAAAGTTCGCATCTCTGTTACTAATACAACTATGTAAATCAAATATTTTTAATGTGTTGAGATACTTCTAAAAATATTTTAATTCTTTTTTTTCCTCTGAGCGGAAAGAAAATAACTACAAGTTCACAATTGTCCATCGAAATAGTTAAAGTCATAACAAAATCTCGTTTTTAAAAAAAAAAAATTTTAGAAAATGTTTCTGATTACCATTATAATTCAGTCAATCAATTACATATTAAAAACCTTGACATTTACAGGGAAACTTGCTCCGATTTGTAAAAAAATATTTTCCTGCGGTAACAAACTATAAGTTATTTTTTAATTTTAAATAAGTTTATCACCACTACATATCAAAAACTCAATGAATCATATATAATAAGTCATTATATTAGACTTCTACAGTCTACTGTCTAGCATGCTGTTCCAGCCCCCAACTTTCTCACTTTCCTCCAGATATCTGTGCTATTTAGTCCCAGTTGCCCTAGAGCAAATTACAGATTTAGAAGTTTGGCAAGTACTTCGCCAACTACCAGATCAAGCCAATTCTTTTCTTTCTTTCTTTATTTAACAAAAGCTGGGCCGCGCAGAAGACCCATATCCCATTCATCGTGAAATTATAGAAACATTAAAAAATATAAACAGTTTGTATACAGAGTCTCTAGGGTGACTGATATTGTAGAGCAAGCACCTTGCTTGTTTAACTGAAAATAATTCTAAGCAACTTGCTATAGTAAAGATGGCTGTGTATTTATCGTCCACATGAGGTAGCAGGTTCGGATTTTAAGGCCATAGAAAAAGAAGGCATCAAGTCAATTCAAGACAGCTGTCTCGTATGTATACAGAGAGGCCAACTTGCTCCGCTTTGTAATACAGTATTTTCTAGTGGTAGCGAAATTTAAGTTACTTTGAGTTTAGTATTTTTCATTTTAAGTAATTTTATTCACCACTAAATATCAAAAATTATAAGTATTATATAAAACGCAACGTTAAAGCATCCATCTACTGTACCCTATTAAAAAGTAAACATAACTATCTTTCTTTAACGAATTTTACAATATAAATTGCTACCACTTTATTAAAACTATTCCAGAAAGCGGTGCAGTTGGCAACCCTGTATATATATATATATATATATATATATATATATATATATATATATATATATATATATATATATATATATATATATATATATATATATATATATATACACATATAATATATATATATACACATATAATATATATATATACACATATAATATATATATATATACACATATAATATATATATAAAATTTAGTTGAAATTTAAGCTCCCATGCATTAATTTAACCGTTGTCTGTTTTTATTGTGCTGTCTCTATGTTTGTCTGTTCCATTCCCATATCTCTATTTAACTACTAATGTAACTAACTTCTGTTTAATTAAACCTATTGAGTCAGTAACTACCATATATAACTGAGGTAGCCTCATTGGCCGGGTACTCGTAGGCATTTATCACAACTATATATCAAAAATTCAAAGAATGATAAAAATGCAACTTCATTCTGCCTCGTGGGGAGGGTTTTAAAAAATAGGCACTTTAATCTACAAGGTTTACTATTTAATTTGCTATTACTTTATTAAAATTTATGCAGAAAGCTGAGCAGTTGGTAACCGTGCATTTACTGAATGAGTTACTTAAAAAATTACTAAATCTGGGCAATTTTTAATTACTGAGTTGATTAGCTTTCAACTCTGTTGATCACCAAAAATAGCAGACCATGCAATGAGAGTTCTGCAATAAGATAATTTTCCAATGTGTGTTTTCCATTTTCTTTATCATTTCTTTTATATTTGCACTATTCCTTTTACATCCTAATATTTCCCTTTGTATTTCTTTTGTTGTCTGTCACAAATGGGATGTAAAATTCTGTTATAATAACAATATTATAAAAATATTTTTTCTTTCGAAAAATTTGCATCGTCCTCAAATTATCATACATTTAGCAAAGATGCCAACTGCTCCGGATTCGAAAAAATAATTGAAGAAACGGTAGAGAACTACAAAGTAAAATTTGCACAGTTGTGGTTAATTTTGTTAACATTTAACAAGACTCAACATTGCGTGAATGTTAACTTCTTCTTTGCTTAAGAACTGGGCATCTGAGCCCATAATGGTCCTTTTCCCATAGATCTTGTGTTGTCCCAAGAACGGGACATACGTAGATTGTAATGTTGGTTCAGTAGAACCTGTAAAAAATAAAAAGTGGAGAAAAACATCATGAGGGATGTATCATACATGGTTGTGTGACAACATTGCGCGAATGTAAAAAAGTGGTATATAATATAAACATTTGAGTTATTTAGAAGTAGTTGCGAGGATAAGTTTCACAAATCGATCTTACTTAACACGCTCACGCCGGCGTGACCCACGCTAGATTGTCTCATCTGGCGGCGCACCGGAGTAAAGACTGGTAACAAATAAATTTCATTTTTTAGTTTTTTTCCGGGAATAATAAAAATCCATAACTACCAATTGTTTTTAACGGATGCAATTTTTATATTGAAATGCTTCTTTGCCGTAAAAAATTTCCTTACAATAAATTGTTATTGTTGAGAATAGATGAACTCCTCCCGAATATTATCTAATATTAAAATAGGTCTTTTACCAGTATTTTCTCTTCCGCTTTCAGGTCTGCTTGTGTTAACCAAGAAAAATACATTGAAAGTCTACCACTCGAAATATTTATCTGCTGTCCGGGGCAATATAGCTTCTCAGGTTTAGTGCTAAAATTCTTAATACACATGCCAGTTTCAGTTTCAAAACCAGCACCTCTTGATTACAATTTTTATCAATAATCTATGGTTAACTGAGCGAATTTTTATTTAATATATATTATATTTTAATCTAAATACTGGTATTATAAGATTTGGAGAAATTATTTTGAAAAGAAATTGAAATATGTTATTCGTTAAAAATTTTGCTCATTTGAGAGAAAGAGGTGCTTCTTTTGTCAGAAATGGTAAAAGTGGTAATATAAGTGTTTTATTATTGATATTTATTTTAAAGAAATAAAGATCTGTCAATTGTCTCACAATAGAAATTTAGATTTTCGATCTGAAATCAAGGGCTAGAGCTTTTTCAAAGCTGAAGTAGTTGAAAGTTATAGAAAATAATAGGATATATATATATATATATATATATATATATATATATATATATATATATATTTCTTACGCTTTGAAAGCATTAACATTGTATTTTGTATTCGTAGTGTGGCCGGTGGTTATTTAAAAAGATACAGGTAAATGCAGGAATAATTTAATTTTATTAAAGGCCCACAAATGAGAACATTACATGTTGGTGGATAGATAGAGAAGAACACATGTGACCTTGAAACAAGGGTTTTTATATCTTTCTGGTATATATTAATAGGTCTTAGTAACGTGGGATTGATCATTTTCCCTAGCTACTAAAGACACATCCTCACATTTTCTGAGATAATTAGATCAATATTATTACTTTCTGTGTGGAGAAGGTTTTAAACGATTGCGCGTTAGATATATATATATATAAATATATATACACAGACAGTCGGACCTCTATTTAACGAAATCGCTAAATCCCGATAATAAGTTCGTTATGTGGAAAATTCGTTAAATAGAAAATCACAGTTTAAATCACTTAAACAACACAAAACAGATTTTAAATTCATAAACTCTAGGCATAATTAAAATAGTAATCGATGCGCCTTTATCTTGTAAACTAGTATCTACTATTTATTTTATAAATCTTAACCCCAAAATAAATTTGCATGGAAGGCAAGAGTAGAGCAAAACGTTATCCAGTGTTACACTATCATGCAACATACACTTTCAACTGAGAAAAAATGCTAAATTTATGTATGAAATTATAGCTGTATTTATTATAAAAGTAATTTTAAGCATACATTACCAAATGCGTTCTTAAGTTTAATTGCTACTGATAAAATCTGTTAATTTATACTGAGTTTTTCGTTTGAAATTCCAAACAAAAAGGGAAAGGGATTTTACTGCTTTCTCTAAAATAACTTTTAGAAAAAGCAGTAAAACATTATATAAAGCAGTGGCTTCAAAAATTAATTCAAGGTCATTTCCCCCATAAAATGCGTTAACAAGTTTGAAATATTTTGGAAAATAGGGAAAGTGGATCTCAATGAAAAGTTCATTAAATAGAAAATTCACTTCGCTACTTGGAAGTTATTTTACGAAGAAATTTCCAAAATGTTCTTGGTTCCTCGAAAAAAATCGCAAAATAGAGAAATTCATAAAATGGAAGTTCGTTAAATAGAAGTCCGACTATATATATATATACTGATGGAAAGAAAATTCCAACGCCAAGAAAAAATTATTGCAGAGTAATGATGAGATTTCGGCAAAGCGTTTTTGTCTGAGATTTGAAGAATATTTAATTGATTAAAGTTTCAAGGTGACAGGTTAAAGCAATAAAGAGAGAAACCATTTCAAAAGTGAAATACTGGTACACAAATAACCGGTGTAACCATCAGAATCTTGAATGCAAGCACGCAAACGGGCATGTCACACAGATGCCGTATGTCATTTTGTGGGATAGAGTTCCATGCCTGTTCCTGTTGCACTTAGTTAGTCAATACGGGGATAGTTAATGATGGTTGTGGATGACGCTGAAGTTGTCGTCCAATGATGTCCCGTATCTGCTCCATTGGGGAAAGATCTGGTGATCTAGCAGGCCAAGGCAACATGCTATAGAGCATGCTGGGTTTAACAGCAGTATAAGAGTGAGCGTTATCCCCTTGAATGCTACTCATGAAAGGCAACGAAACAGATTGACGAAAAAATTTGCAGTCAAGGTGCGTGGTATAGAGAGTGCTCCTGCTGTTATAGGAAATTGCTCCCCAGACTATAACTCCAAGTGTAGGTCCAGTGTGTCTAGGCCGGAGACAGGACAGTAGTAGATGCTCACCTTTTCTCCTTCTAACCAATACACGGCTATCACTGGTACCAAGGCAGAACTAACTTAAATTAGAAAACACAATAGAACTTAACTCTGTCCTACAGTGAGTTCTAACTCGACACCACTCACGTCGTAAACGGCAGTGGTTTGGTGTGATTCTCCGCAGCTTACACATTTTGGCTTTATAGCGACAACATTCAGAGCAGCTTTTGACATAGTCCGCTGTATTTTTTTCTCATTCCGACTCTGAAGTATCTTTTTGCTATTCGATACAATGTCTCATCTGATTCATAACGACCCGCCATTGGCGAATCATAATATTCTTTCAAGACTCCAGCTTTTCTTTGTTGGGGTATAACTAATTTTGCTTTTTCTTCTTCTGATGCTGGGGAATATCCGTAAAACACTCCTTGGTTCATAATGGAAACTCTTCTAGCCCAAGTTACAAAGTCTTCTTTCTCTGGACCCTTAAAAGAGTCAATGATCTTTCGAAGAAGAGCTGCGATTTGCGTAATTCTGCAGGACTAGTAGCCGGCATCTCGACAAATATAACGCAGATTTGATGGGATCCTGTGCATGAGTGTGCGCAAATAGAGCGAGACAGCAAGTCGGCAATACAGTTCGATTTTCCAGGAATGTAATTAATAGTTAGATTGTAGGATTGGATTTGTATTGATTTGGATCTTGCAAGTCTACGAGTTGGTGTCTTTAAAGACATTAGCAACTTCAGAGGTTATTGGTAAAAAGTGATTGTGATAGATTAACTTTCGACGTAACCTCTGATTTTGTTGAGGGCTCATACTACGCTAAGGTATCTTTTTCTACGGTTCAATAGCATCGTTTTGAAGAGGGAAGCAAGTGAGTGGCATGCTCTATAGGATTTTCTTCCTTTTTATCACTTTGGAGCAACACTGCTCTTATGGCTACATTGCTAGCATCTGTGCGAATAACAAAAGGTTTTGTTCCCTCAGCGTGCTTAAGAATACGTATAATTAATTTTGATTTCAAGTTATGGAAAGTATTTTCTTGTTTCTTTTTCCACTTCCATACTGCTTTCTTTTTTGTCAAATCAGTCAGAGGGTTGTCTATTTAAAAAAAATTTGGAATATATCGACACTATATCAGGTGCATGTTTGTACGAAAGATTGTACTTGTTTGACGGTTTTCGACGATGGCATGTCTGCAATGGCATTAGTCTTCTGTGAATCAACAGATATACAATCCTTAGAAATATAATGAACTAAATATTTCACTTTTTTGTAACAGAAAGGGCACTTTGCTCGGTTAGCATTAAGCTTGAATAACTTTAGACGTTTGAACATATGTTTCATGTCAGAAAGATGTTTCTGGAAGGTTGAAGACAGCTTATTATATCATCCAAATATGTCAAAGCAAACATATTATTCAATCCGGCTCAAAATTTGTCTATCAGTCTAGAAAAGGTAGCAGGAGCGTTCTTCAATCCGAAAGCCATTCGTTTAAATTTGTAGATTCCGAAAAGCAGTTTTATGTTTACCATCTTTAGCAACTTTCACCTAGTGGTAACCAGACCTAAAATCAATGGTTGACATGTAATGAGTTAGCTTTGCTTCATTCAATAAATCGTCTATGCGTGGTATATAATGTGTGTCTGGAACGGTCTGAGCATTTAGTTAACCACATCATTCCATCCGGCTTATGAATGTACAACAGGTGACGCGTGAGGACTTTCACATTTTCCCATGATTCTTTGATCCAAGAGAGAATCTAGTTCCTTTTTCAACAGTTCTTTTTAGTTGGGCTCATCCGATAAGGTGGAACTGAAACAGGAGGCCTAGTTTCTGCGCTAATATGGTGCCCAATGACTTCAGGGGCTGTTTCCGCTGGACTAAAGCATGTTTCATTTTGTAAAATGAGACAATTCATTTGCTTTTTCTGGTCTTCAGTTAACTGTACTCCTTTGTCTGATCGAAGTAGAAGAGGGTTTACTAGGGTAGCATTATTATTCGAGCCATACAATAGGACTGCTGGATTTTCAACAAACTGAAAATGTTCGAGAGGGTTTTTCCCAAAATGCTCTATCTCGAAGGTTCAGTAAGTACTAAACCAGTTTTTTCCAGAAAATTCGTACCAAGCAAAGTAAAATTTCTTTCAGCATCTGGAAGAGCCAACAAGATCAATGGTAAAGTTAGACCTTCAAGTACAACAATTACTCGTTTAGAGAAAACTTTCCTTACTCTTTGGCTACCATCAGCGAATGTCATGGTGAGAAATGACTTTTCAAATTTGACTCTTTCTTTCTCCAAGATTTAATATAATTTTTCTCCAGCAATGTAATGGGTTGCACCGCTATCAGCACGCGCTGTTCCTAATACACCAGTTATCGTTAAATTAATACTAGAACTTTAATCAGGATTAGGCAACGTCTGAATTTCGATATTTTCGAAACGGGTAGAAGCCAAACTAGAAGAAGCTTTGCAAGTTGGACACTTTGGTTTAGTATATCCAGGTCTACCACAACCACAGCAAGAAACAGATCAAACGCTGATCTCTCTGTGTTATCTGGAAATTTTGAACAGTGGACTTTTTCAAAGAGAAATGTTTTTCTTTTGAATGCAGGATTTGGATCTTTATGTCGGGTATTTAACGATTTTTTCTGGTTGGTTGGAACTACGATTCTTTTTTTTGATTTTAATTCGTAAAAAATCATAAGTATCTAACTTCTCTACCAGTTCAATAAGGGAATTTAAATTAGGCTATATATCAATGAAATGCTCCTTCACATGTTGGGGCACTCTTTTCTTGTTTTGATTCGTTATAATGAGCTTTTTTAAACTCTGGAAATCCTTAATTTTAAGCTCAGTCGGCCAACCCCCAAAGTATCTCGATACTTCAAAATAAAAATATCCCAGCAAGTATTGTCGGAAGTTTCGCGATGCAAAGTGAAAAGTTGCTTGTACTTATCCGCAATTAGTTTAAAATCTTCTCAAAAGCATTAACTTTACCATTTGATGATCTCTGGATTCTTCTTTCGGTTCTTGGGAAATTACTCGTCTAACGTCAAACGGCAACAGTCCAATTAGATGTGGCATCCAAGATGATTCAGGCAATTGTTGGCACTCAAAAAGATTAAGAAACATCGCCATGTCACTTTCCTCAGGATTATACTTAGGGAGTAACCCTAGTAAATCGAATTTAGGATGGGCATTTACCAAAACAGAGGTTGCTGTAGGATGTTTGATTAACTTTTTGATTTTCAATCTGTAATATTAGGCGTTCCAACTCAAACGCTCTTTCTTTATTTAACTTGCGGTCGTTAAAAGCCTCTTCAGCCAATTTCCCCCTGTAGCTCAGGGGGTAGAGCATTTGCTTTCCAATGAGGTGAACTAGGTTCTACTCCCAGCTATTCCTGGTCGATACGAATTCCACACCCAGGTTGCACCGACCTCAGTGCTGACGTAAAATATTCTCAGTGGTACGCGGATCAAGGGTTAGAGTCCCCTTACCGTCAGACTCACTATTGGAGATTTTCGTGGTTTTCCTCTTCATGTAACGCAAATGCGGGTTAGTTTCATAAAAAATTCGTAGACGAAGGCAAATAATACTTGATTCCTAAGCTTCCTTGTCTTCTGAATTGGGTTCAAATTTACAAGGTGTAAGGTTTGCCACATCTAGGTGGCGCCACGTAGCCATTCATAAAAACAAAAACTAGGTGGCATTCGTAAAAACAAAACAATTGAGGGGGTCTGGGATGAAAATGAATAAATAATAAGAATGTTTTGGTAGTAGTGGAGCTGGTGGTCACGATGTGAATTACTACTATTTCTTTATTTTAATATTATTTTTGTTTGTGCTGTGTGGCATAGATATGCGTTATACTAAAGTATTTTCAGCCACTGAAGAATTTTAGTGTGAAAATCATTTTCACTTAATGGAAATCTACCAAACGAACCTGCAAACATTATTCAAGGCTACGGAGTTACAAAATTGGGTCGGCTGTTCAATGACGGTGATAAAATAAAATTATATTGGCCAACATATTATTCATTAAATTAGTTTTATCTTTAGCTAGTTTTATTATTTAGTTTTAAGCATGTTCTCAATTTATTTAAAGATTAGGTGAAAGAGTTCCAGAGCGCCGACCGGACTGTGTAGGGTTCAGGGAACAGGCATTGTATCAGAAGGGTTCTGGGTTCGAAACCTGGATGTTCCTTCATTCTTTGTATTATCTGTTCTTACTGTGGGAACAACGTTGGCCCACCTAATAGGGAGCCCAAGAGAGAGTGGCCAACAAATCTGCCTTAACACGCCTGAATTGTCGAAATGTCAAACCCGGTGCGCATTGAAAAAAAAAAGGATCCAGATCTGAAAGTAACATGAGAAAATGAAAAGATTGGTAGTATAACGATTTAATATTTAGCTGGTTGTCATGAGGAGTAAAATATCTTAAATGGCAGCAATGCTAACGAACACGTTTTTACAAAGATAAATGTCTCAAGTTAGTACCATGTGTTTTTTATCAGGTAAACAAAAAAACGATAAAAGTTTCGTTATTAGTAATTACCAGGGTAAATAAAGGGGTGTGTGAGCTCGTGCAGGTGAAGGACAACATGGAGCCGAGAAGCGGTGAGTTCACTTGCGCGGAACAGCTGGTCACCATAGGTGGCTCTTTATAGGCACGTGCTCAAAAACTTGCTTATGATGGTTTCTTCTCAAGAAATGAACGAATCCTTAAGTGATCTTTTTTTTTTTTATCTTGCTTAATATGATATTTTTTTCTTACTTTGTCATGAGTATTTATTATTTTATAGAATGCTTTAGTATTATTTAAAATGCCTCGATAAAGTTGTTGAGGTTTTTATTGTTTATTTTTCAATAAAGTTGTAAAAAGTATATAATAATTCTCACATTTCATACTCTGCCTAAAAGACGTCAGGATTCTATAAGATGCTGGAGTCTTTATATATTATTGGTGATGTAACTAAACGGTTGTTTTTTTAATGTATGCAGAAGTGAAGATTTTAACTTCTTAGACGAATATAAGACGTCAGGATTCTATAAAATGATGGATTCTTCATACATTGTTGGTAATGCAAATAAACAGTTGTTTTTTAATGTATGTAGAAGTGAAGATTTTAACTTCTTAGACGAATATAAGACGTCAGGATTCTATAAAATGATGGATTCTTCATACATTGTTGGTAATGCAAATAAACAGTTGTTTTTTAATGTATGCAGAAGTGAAGATTTTAACTTCTTAGACGAATATAAGACGTCAGGATTCTATAAAATGATGGAGTCTTCATACATTGTTGGTAATGCAAATAAACAGTTGTTTTTTTATGTATGCAGAAGTGAAGATTTTAACTTCTTAGACTAATATAAGACATCAGGATTCTATAAAATACTGGAGTCTTCATACATTGTTGGTAATTAAAAATATAAGACTATAAGCCAGTTTCCAAAATAGTTTTATTTTATATGAAAAAAATAAATAAGTACCGAGCTGATTAAAGTAATGGATTAAATCATGACAAATTTTTATATCTTCTAAAGAATTGTTTAAATATGTATCCGATAAGTCTTAACTGATAAAATTTACTCTGTTCCTTTAAGAGTTGTTACAAAACAATCACCCAGACGGAGAAAAACATCTAAGCGCCAGATTTTAGAGTTGAAGTACCGAAATTTCGTCTACAAACAAAAGTTTTTTTTTATTTTTTTTGGTAGGCGTGACGTCACGACTGGCATTCTTCCCATCTAATTGCAACATCCGTACTGCTTAATCTGCGTCGGTCGTGAAAAGAAAAAGAAAAAAGTTAAATGAAAAAGGAAAACAGCTGGAAAAGTAGTTTTGAAAAGCAGCCAAGGCCGCATCGTGCTCATCGAACGCGTTTTAATATTCTTCTAATTGTGTGACAATTCTAGCGTTTTTTCCGCAATCTTAACCATGTGGAGTAGGACTAAACAAATATTCCAAAAAAGGCCATTGTTGATGAATATGGTCTCTTTCGGAACGATGTACGTTGGGGCTGAAGTGACACAGCAGACGATTCTGACTCGTATAGACCCAGAAAAAAAATCAATCGATTGGAAAACTGTTGGACGATATGCGGTTATTGGATTAATTGGTATTGGACCTCCCCTGTTTTATTGGTATAGAGTTTTAGATTCCTGGTTGCCAGCAGCAACTGTGTTAATGTCTTTAAGAAAAGCAGTAACCGATCAATGTATTAGTTCTCCAGCTAGTATTACGATATTTTTTACTGGTGAGTAGCTTTTATTTATGTTTAGTTAACTCGAATTACTTTATTTATTAACGTAAATTTTACAACTCGAATTAAAAATTTGTAAGTATCGTCGGAGCCCAGATAATAATTATTAACCTCCATCAACAACTACGAGTGTGTTTATTAAACTCGAATTATTTCCTTTATTAATGTAAATTTATAACAACTATTAATAATTCCTTTATTTATTAACGCAAATTTTTTATATTTATTTGCTACTTTTATTTATTTACGTACATTTCCTACTAATGCTAAAATTTTGCAAGATTTTTGGGAATCCTGAAAATATATATTAATCTCAACAGCCGTCACTGAGTATGTTTAGTAAACTCTAATTTTTTCATTTATTACGGTAAATTTATAACAACTATTAAAATTTTTTTATTTATTAACATAAAAAATTATTAATTTAATTACTTTATTTTTTACCGTACAATGAGAAAAAAAAAAGAAGAAAAAAAAAAAAAAATGGGCCACCCTGAATAACTTTTGATCTAAAGAAATGATCTTCACGTTCAACAGATCTTGCGTTCAACTCAATCTCAATGATTCGGGGGTGATCTTAAGCATGCTAATTAATAAGTGCAGACGATATTTTAAGTTGCGAAATCAGACCCAAAAATGTTCTTTCTTTGAATAAACATACCTTTTTTTCGACGGATTCGGATTTCTGACCCCCAAAATAGGAGGGTTAGCCGCAGTTTGAGAAATAGGGTCCCAAAAGTTTGGTCGGGAGAGCTTTCAAAAGTTTAAACACCTTAATGTTAATTTTACTTTTTTGCGTACTTTGTTATATCTTGAGAGCTTCTTTTTAAGTGAATTGAAAATCTTTCGATCAAATATGAAAAATCTGTAGAAATTTCCGCAAAATATGTTGAAAAGTTCCTGAGAAATTGAATTTCAAAAAGTCATATATTTAAAATTCAATTTACTCATTTAAATTGAGATTAACTTCATTGAAATCTCATTTAAAATAAAGATCAAACATTGAATTATTTTGCATGAATACTGCGTGGGTGAAAAATCAAAACTTTAATGCTTAGTATTTATGTTACAAGTGTGATTCCAATTTGAGTTAAGTAAGTGTAATAACTTGTTAGAATGTTTAGCAAACACAGCTAAATAAATCAAGTTATAGTTCAAAAGTGTGCCTTTAACAAGTGGGTAGAAGAAGCTTATTACTTGAATAGTTTTTGAATGAATTGCGACTATTTAAAACACGAAAATACTTTTTGTTCATTCATAAGAGATACTTGAAAATGTAATATCGATTCTTTTATAAATAAAATACTAATGTTACTGACAAATATTTCTCTCTTGGTAGGTTGTGTTGTTACATTAAGAAAGCCTAGGTTTCATCGAAATGAATGAGAAAAGTGAAGCAATGGAATTACAAATTCTTTATATCATTTAATTTTAATTTGTGGTGATAGTCATATTCTCAACAGTGGATAAATCGCGAATTAACTTCGATATATTTTTTTGTAATTTTGAAAAAGTTTTTTCTCGATTTTTCAGGACAGCTTTAATCTCTGTAATTGAGAAACTTATAAGGTTGGAAATGATTGCGCGAATTATATTGTTGACACATTAATCAAATCAGGATATATATTTTGTTTTATGTAAACATTTTATTTTTATATTTAGATTGGTAGAAAAAAGCACTGTTATATCTATTCTCGATTTTTCAAATTTAAATTAAAATGATTTTTACCATTATTGTATAAAAACAATTTAAACATGTATGTTAAAGGCTTAACCATCAGTTGATGTTGATTTTAAGTGTTGATACGATTATGTAAAACTTCACTTATAAATTACATTTCGGAAGAAACTTTTTGTAGCATTTATCGAAGAATTTATTCATTTCTAATTCGGGTGTGAGGATTTCAGATTGGAAATTGTTCGGAAAGCCAGATTTCGTTTAAAAATTATATTTTTAGTACACGAGGTTTTCAATTAATAGACTACCACTTGAAAATATTTATTCGCTGTCCGGAGCAAGTTGGCATCTCTGGAATTATGCTTTCATATATTTGTTGTAATTACTTATCTATAGTGTTAGTCAAACTCATTTATAATTATTATTATAATTCAAAAAGTTTAATGGAATGACCTTGAGTTTCTCTACCACTCTAAATATGAAGATAAAATTTTTTGAGAAAAATCGGAAAATTTTGCAGCTGTGAAATTCAAATATAATTATTTTCAAATTTAAGGTGGTAACAAATGATAAAAATATTCACTTTGCTTGATCATCAATGTTCTACCATATTTTTATTAAATCAGTTTTCTTTCAAAGACTTGTGTCACTATAAATAACCCTATCTAGAAAATTATTGGAGGGGCTTGAGCACATTTCAGTGGCGTGCGGAGGTGTGTGGATGATGCCTGCGGCAAAAATCTCGATAAGACCCAAAATTCTCGATTCGCTTGAAGCAGCAATAAATAAAAAATAACGAAAAATAAAAAAAACTTTATTTAATTTAAAAAAAAAAAACATCGTAATGAGATGTTTATTTTAAAAAATATGAATTCATTTTTTTTTATATAAATGTAAGTCGAAATTATTCTTTAGTAAAAAATTAATAATTTCCAACAAATATTCCTAATTTCAATTTAAAAATTTTTTAATGAAAAGAACATTTTAATTTTGTGCATGACCCTTCTTTTCAGAGTAATTATAATTGTAAATTTTAAGGTAACATAATTTGAATGTACATAAAGTAATACGTAATGTACATAAATAATTGTAATGCCTTAAAATTACATTATTAAATTTATATGAAAATCATATATATATTAACTTCATAAAAGAAATTCCAAGAGACAAATATTTCTATTGCTAATACATTTAATTACAAAATAAAAATAATCTATTTTTTTTACCCCCCTCCAAACTATTCAACAATATTTATTATTTCTCGGCCCTCGAGCCCCACAAAGTTGCAGCCAAGCATGCGAGCATGTCCCTATTTTATAACTGGACTCTTCCATTCCACGCAAGCGCAGTTGTTATTTAATTCCATAGCTTGAATTCACTTGGACGTTCGGAGAGCTTGATAAACAATTCTACCTAAAAATTTCTTTTAGCATAGAATTCAGTTGCATTTATTATCTATCAGTTATTTTATTAAGCTTTATTTGTATTTATTTTTCTCCGTCTAGTTCACAAAAGTAATTGGGGGGAAAAAATCACGTGATTATGAAATTAAGTTTGAAAAGTTAGATAGAATTTTGAAATAGGGATAAATGCACGCTCTTATAAATAGAAAACAATTATTTTTGCGACTTTCATAAAAATATATTTTTAATAAGAATATCGTATACAAAATTAGAGTATCATATTGACACTTCTAAATGACATAATAAAGAATAATAGAGAAAAATGTTTAATAAAGAAAATGATCGCTGGTAAGTTTGAATTTAGTTTTTTGTGAAAGAATTTTGTACACATTTTATTTTATGAATAGAATTTGATTATCGATTTAAATTATATTTCTTATTTTCGAAAAAAAAAAAAAATCAATACGCATTTTGTTATAGTACATCTAGATTTTTATATCTGATTTAAATTTTATATTATACTATAAAGGTTTCAAATTAAAAATCAATATACATTTTTCTAGTCATAGAGCTTAATTATTGAATTATTATGTATATTTTAGTTTCAAGTAAAAACTTACTACGCATTTTCTTGTACACGTAGAGTTTAAATACTTATTAAAATTGAATACGTTATTTTTTCTGCTTCGAGAAAGATTTCAATATATGTCTGACTACATCTATATAACTTAATTACTGTTTAAAATTACATATCTTTCGCAAATAGTTTTTTTACCCTCCAATTTAATTAAAAATAATAATAAGTAAAAAAAAATTAAAGTTCGTTGTCGGTGTAAAAATAGTTTTTATAGAGTCACGTTACAATTTTTTTAAGAGTCACGGGTTCAAAATGTATATTTACTGATTTAACGAGTAGCATTATAACTTTCGTCACGATTTTGTGAATAATTATTTAATTTAAATATTCATTCATACATTTTATTTGTTATGCTTTTGATTCTTTAATTGTGCTATGAAAAACAAATTATTGTTTATAACTACTAAAAAATAGTGTCAAACACTGCTAAATATGTCTTCATTATTTGTTTGACTCGTTGGTCTATTTTAGTTATAAATAATATTACATTGATAACTAGAATTTAGTGAATGAAGAAATCGCAAACGATAATAAGAATTTAATTATTAATGACATTGCGAACGAATATAAGAACAAAACGGTAATAAGAATTTAATGATTGAAGAAATTGCAACGATAGCAAAAATTCAATGATTGAGAAAACTAAAAACGATAACAAGAATTTAATGATTAAAGAAATGGTACACGAATATAAGAACGAAACGATTGTAAAAATTTAATGATTGAAGATATTGCAAATGATAACAAAAATTTAATGATTTGAAAGAACTAAAAACAATAACGGGAATTAAATAAGCGAAGAATTTTTAAACGAATATAAAAACGAAATGATAGTAAATATTTAATGATTATAAAGAAATTGCAAACGATAACAAAAATTCAATGGTTATAGAAATTTAGAAACAATAGCAATAGTTTAATGATAATTCTTTTTTTTTTTTTTTAAATATTCAGAAAAACATTTGTTTTTATTATTGGCACCTCAGTTCCTCTGTTTCAAAAAAGATAATATTCATTCACGAGTAATCAGATTATGAAATAAGATTGTGTCAGAAAAATCACTCTTGCGGTATCAGCATTACACAAAACTATCCATATTTAGAACCAAACAAAAACTCTTTTTCCGCGCTGCTGTGCAATTATTACCATTTTCCTTTTCTTGACGTCAGATTCTAGAGGCGATTTTTATGTGTCAAATCTATTTGGAGGGAAAATTTAAGGAAGTCAGCTGAGCGTGATGATTGAGAATCTAACGTCGTGTTATAAACATTCGACTGTATTCGTCGATTTGTAAGTTTAATTTTGCTAAGCGATAGAAAATAAACGCAAATGCTGCTGTTTACGCATACAAATGCTGCGCTCATAGCAGAAGACATTTCAAAGTGAATATTATGAAAGTAGTTTTTGAAACAAAATAGAGCTATGCTGATCAGACTAAAGCAAATTTTCAAGAAACGGCCTTTGCTGATGAGTATGACATCATTTGGCTCGATGTATGTAACTGCCGAATTATCACAACAAATTGTGCTTTTACAAGTGGATCCTAGCAAAACTGCTATTGACTGGAAAAGCGTTATGAGGTACGCAACTTTTGGAACTGCTGTTTTAGGACCGTGGCTTTTTTGTTGGTACAGACTTCTAGATTATTTACTTCCAGCTGCTGGATTGTGGGCCCTAAGGAAAGTAGCTATTGATCAACTCGTTGGATCTCCTATAGCTCAGTCCATGTTTTTTACTGGTAAGGCATTCTCTTTATCAGGTGTAAATTTTTATTTAATGTTTTCTGATTTTTTTTAAAAAATAATTTAACTTTATTTAGTTTGGTTTTTAACACGTTGAATGCCACGCTGCTTTTACATGGCTTGCCCGTCTGGCCAAACGGTAAATAAATACTAACTAAATTTGAAAATATTAGACAGATTTTGCTAGTTTTTATAAAAGGTTTAGCATGACATATATGGAAAAAGTGGTGAATTATATAAGCCTACGAATTTTTTAGAAATAATACTACGAATAGATCAAAATCTACTAAATTGAATATTTTAAACCCAGAATCATAATTAACAAACTACCACTTGAAAATATTTATTCGCTTTCCGGAGAAAATTGGCATCTCTGTGTAACTATTTGTAAACTTTTTTGTGTGTGTTCCAAATTGCATTAATTTCTTCAAACCACTTTAGTAACGATAATAATATAAAAAAATTAAAAATTTACTCGAATTATGGGTTTCTAATAATCTTGGTTTCGCCGGGCACCGATGTCCCCCATGGCATTCAACGCGTTAACATTGCAGAAGAGCTGCACTAATGGGCTGTTGGTGACGATTCGGGATTTATACTCTAAAAACAAATCTGATGCATGCACTGCCTACACTACACTACCTCAATTTAGATAGTAGAATAGACGCTGGTTTTTATTACCTGATCTCCCCAACGCGATCCCCAACTGCCTAACCTTGCGCAGGTTTTATCGGCTCTGAAACCGCTAGGATGTTGCATTAGAACGAAATCCGAACTAGAAAGACACAATAGGTAAAAAGTGAAACTGAAACCCAGCCTTTTGCACGTCGTCAAGTTAGACCGAGGCTCTATACCCAGTACATCAATAGGGAGGCTTTCATTTATTTAATAAATAATTAATTATTCATTAGTTTATTTATTTATTTAATATTTAATAAATTTGACTCCAAGCACATAAGGGGTTCAACCTTATGTAGATCAGCTTAATTCGATGCTTTTGCTATTTTTTAAAATACATTTATTTACTCATTATAAATTTATAAACCTGTGTTAGTCTGGAGAAAGATAATTTTTATTCTCGAAAATTTGCTTCATTATTATTTTCCATTACTATGACTACCGTTTTTTAAATTTTTTTAATTCTTTTTACATGGGTCGGCTATTTAGATTTTTTTCTCACGTTAAGTAGTTTATTTCACACATGGCTATTTTTAAGATGGTTTAATTTGAAAGCTAATTATGTCAGTCGTTATAATTACCGTTATTATGAGTGAATTTTGATAATAGCGAGTGAATAAAGTAAGGTAACAATAACGGAAGAAGGGGTGTGAATCAGTAGATGGGCCAATATGTTTATTAATAAATAAAAAATAATGTGTAACTCTATAATTTGTGGAACAGTAGTGAACAACCATAATATTTAGCATTTTTATTTAAACCCGGATGACTCAATGGAAGCAACAGAGGTTTGAATCTCAGCGATAACTGATCGATTCGTATATACTCTTAGCTTGGAACAACTACAATTGATCACGGATTAGAGTATCTTTGCCAGTGAGCTAACCGTGGGCGGTTTTCACGTTTTTCCTTTGCCTGTAACGTACATGCGGATACTCACTCAAAAAGTTCTCACCAAAAGCGAGTTTTCTTCCATAGTTTGTAAAGGGAGATTCTTTGTCTTCTGGGTTGCAGGGTTCTCACGGGTCTTAAAATTTTATAAAGAGTTAAGATTAAGATTACGATCATTTAATACAGTTGTAATATACTATTTTTAAAATAAAATATATTTGTATTTAAACTTTGTACTACCAGAGCTCAAATTGTTAAAGTGGTAAAATTAAACTATTGGCTTTCATTTATTACGATTATATAAGACCGGTGGGAACTCTGAGGTTGAGTTCTAAATATCGAGGCTACGGAGTTAAATGCAGGTAGTCGCTAATTGTTGAGTCATTGTGACACAACAAAAGAAACTATCTGTTATGTCATTGTTAGGCTATGGAGTTCAATAAAAAATCAGATATTAATGCGTATTCTTATGATTCTTATACCGGTAATTTTTCTTTAATACAAATACTAGTTACTTTTTTCCTTTTTGTTGTGTCATTGTGACGCAACAGTAATAAAGAGAACAATTAATATGTAATGGAATAATAACGACTTAGGTTCTATCAAGTTATTCCTCAAGAATTAATACCTGTCATATTCTTATGTTTTTAATATATGTTT
The DNA here is from genome assembly GCA_949128135.1 of Parasteatoda lunata. Lineage (NCBI taxonomy): Eukaryota > Metazoa > Arthropoda > Arachnida > Araneae > Theridiidae > Parasteatoda > Parasteatoda lunata. Next base: position 20,541,234 of record OX421977.1, on the reverse strand, counting down.
ATTTTTGCTAAGTTTTTGTTGGTGAAATGTCAATTAAACTGTTATACTAAGCTATTTTATTGAAGTAGTGAGATATTTTACATATAAGTTCAATTTATTTAATATAGTGGTAGATAAACTCATTCAAAATCGCAATTTTTGAAACAAGAATAAAGTATGAATGATTAAGTTTTGTTACCACATTAAACATGAAAATAAAAACTTTCGGAAGAGTTGAAATTGTTTAGCATTTACTTTTATTTTTTTAGAAAATCTGCCACCTTCTAAAATTTTTAATTGGAGATTTTTCTCAAATAATAAGTATTATTTACTGCGCATAAGTTGCTAGTACATAGAACTCATAAAATACAGATTAAAAGTATAGAGAAAACTAGGAAAAGTATAAACAGATTTTTAAAAAAGAAGTAAAAAAGTATTAAAAACGTTTTTTTTAAAAATTAACAAGTTTAATATATTTTTTTTTTAAGAATTAAAAAAAAAACTTAAAAACAAAAACAAATCAAGCGCGCTTCTGTTTTTCAGTAAGAACGCGCCACTAGTTGATTCCCTTCTTCCTCTATTTACGCTTCCATTTTCACATTTTGTACAAAGTTATAACGAAAACATTTTAAATCATTTTTTAAAAAGTGTAAGTACCTCTAAATTCACTATTTATACATTACCTTTTGAGTTTCATACTGCATTTTTTTGAATTTTTATTTTCCATTTTTACTAGTTTTATTTTGCATTTTTATTTTTATTTTACATTTTTGCTTTAAAAATTCCAATTTCGCTTCAATTTTTTTGTTGCTCCTCACACTATTTTAATAATATGTTTTGCTTTAGCTATGTTAATACAATAGTAGAAAGCACTATTTTTTGGGGATACAATCATGTGAGCTAATGTTTAGATTATATTTTCCAAATTTCTTTCCAGCATTTAAATTTTTTTTATATTTTTTTTTTTAAATTCGTGAAATTAAAAAAAATTTTTTTTTAAAGAATTTTTTTTCTCTTTTAAAAAATCTTTATATATTTTTCCTTGTCTTATCTATATTTCGATAAGTATTTCATTAGCTTTAAAAAATTAGTTCTCGATAAATATTTCATTCGTTTTATAAAATTAGTTCTTGATAAGAATTTCATTCATTTTATAAAATTAGTTCTTGATAAGTATTTCATTCATTTTATAAAATTAGTTCTTGATAAGTATTTCATTCATTTTATAAAATTAGTTCTTGATAAGTATTTCATTCATTTTATAAAATTAGTTCTTGATAAGTATTTCATTCATTTTATAAAATTAGTTCTTGATAAGTATTTCATTCATTTTATAAAATTAGTTCTTGATAAGTATTTCATTCATTTTATAAAATTAGTTCTTGATAAGTATTTCATTCATTTTATAAAATTAGTTCTTGATAAGTATTTCATTCATTTTATAAAATTAGTTCTTGATAAGTATTTCATTCATTTTATAAAATTAGTTCTTGATAAGTATTTCATTCATTTTATAAAATTAGTTCTTGATAAGTATTTCATTCATTTTATAAAATTAGTTCTTGATAAGTATTTCATTCATTTTATAAAATTAGTTCTTGATAAGTATTTCATTCATTTTATAAAATTAGTTCTTGATAAGTATTTCATTCATTTTATAAAATTAGTTCTTGATAAGTATTTCATTCATTTTATGAAATTAGTTCTTGATAAGTATTTCATTCATTTAATAAAATTAGTTCTTGATAAGTATTTCATTCATTTTATGAAATTAATTCTTGATAAGTATTTCATTCATTTTATAAAATTAGTTCTTGATAAGTATTTCATTCATTTTATAAAATTAGTTCTTGATAAGTATTTCATTCATTTAATAAAATTAGTTCTTGATAAGTATTTCATTCATTTTATAAAATTAGTTCTTGATAAGTATTTCATTCATTTTATAAAATTAGTTCTTGATAAGTATTTCATTCATTTTATGAAATTAGTTCTTGATAAGTATTTCATTCATTTTATAAAATTAGTTCTTGATAAGTATTTCATTCATTTTATAAAATTAGTTCTTGATAAGTATTTCATTCATTTTATAAAATTAGTTCTTGATAAGTATTTCATTCATTTTATAAAATTAGTTCTTGATAAGTATTTCATTCATTTTATAAAATTAGTTCTTGATAAGTATTTCATTCATTTTATAAAATTAGTTCTCGATAGGTATTTCATTCTTTTTATAAAAATGGTTCTCGATAAGTAAGAAGTTTATACCTCCTCAAATTTATAAATTCTTTGTAAAAAATGTTGAAATCCGCAATGGTGTTGTGATATCTTGAATTGGAATATAAATTAAAACGGAGACTTTATTTTTTCCCCGTGATGATATTTTAAAAAATTTAATTGAGCTGTTAATCTGTAAATTATGTCATTTGATGAACGACTATCGATTAAATAGTTAACTGCCTGGAGTACCGATAAAATATATCAGAAAACTGAATTTTTAAGGACGAATGTTTAACCTTCAATGATATTTTTTGTTGTTGCTAGTTACTACTTAAATGACAATGATAAAATTTTTAAGTTCTCTTACTAGGGTAAACTAACCAGTGAAGGAACACTTAAGCTTCGCTTGCCTTTTAAAAAATCATATTAATTTCAAAATTCGTAATTTTAGTTAAATGACAGTGGCAACATATTTGTTACTAATTGCAAATTATGTAAAAAAATTGTAGAGAACTTACATAATATTGTTTTAAAGTTTTGGAGGTTCAAATAACAAGTAGTAAGTAGACCAAGTGAAGGAACAGCTCTTACCAGTGAATGAACACCCAGTAAACACTTAATTTTGGTTATTTTTTAATGCTCTTTATGAATTAATAAGCCATACGCATATTTAAAAACAAGCCTATTCTTGAAATTATAACATATAAATACTTGGAAAATGTTAACTTTTTTTTTGTAATCATGAATTGAAAATTAAAGTGCCAACATATTAACACATACTGTTCATTCACTGGGAAATCTATGCCCAGTAAAGGAACATGCCTGTTCCCTCACTGTTTAGAAGTTGTTTTTCGTATTTTTAACATACTTTTGATGCGGAACATCACTAAAGGTACAAAAAAGTTAAAGTTCATCTTTTATTTTCATTAACTTAGAGAAAAAAAACCAGTAAATGAGCACTTGTTCCTTCACTGGTTTATTCATCGTTTGGTGATCCAGTGAATAAACACCCCCTTATCTCAATACTTTATTATGCTATGATGCTTAAAAAAAATCAAAACGTAACTTCAATAACTATATTTTGAATTCTCTTTTTCACAGTGAGAAAAATAAAACTATTACATGCAATTAATTCCACTTCAAACATATAAATACAAACACTCACCTTATAATTTTTCAAAGAAACAAGGTGTTGCAGAGATAATAACAAATTAAAAATTTTTTCCAGAGAAGTCTATTTGACCAGGTAATCCAAAACATTGCTAGATGACTTCCTATTGTTTGGCAGTAAGCTATTGTTACCAATCAATCTAAAGAAAAACTTTCGAATTCTTATTTTTAATCAATATATATGAAATGTTCCTTCACTGGTTGGTTTACCCTATATAAGCAGAAGAAAATGTGTTAACTAGGCTTTTTCTTCTTCTTAATACAAGGATGCCACAAAGTGGTAGAAACTTAATTCATTTTTATTTATTTATTATCTCTTTAATTATTCAACCATAACTAAGACTTGCATTTCAAATTATTCATATCTGAAGCAGAAACATTCTTTGCATTCATTCACTTTCAATAGTAAGCTGAAAATAAATGCTAGAAAAATTCTGCTAATTTTAATTTTTTTTAAAATAAAATTTTGAATTTTATTAGTATTTTATTTTCATTTTTAGTTGCCCGTGGCAACCCTATTTATAAGAAGTTAGAGTTCCTTCCTGCTGCTAAATACCAGAGCTCAAAAATAAACAAATAAATAAAAATAAATAAATAAAAAATAAATAAATAAATAAAAATGAAATGAACGTTAAGTAGGGGGACAGTGGCAAGCCACAAAAACATAAAATTTGGTTTTAGAGTAAGTTTTCCATTTTTTATCTAACTTCATTTTCAAAATTTCATTTTTTCGTAGGCATATTAATAATTTAAGTTTTTCGTTGAAAACTTCATTTTCAAACATGCACACATTATAAAAATTTTAAAGCTCAAAATTATATCGCCTTGCTGTTCTTTAAGATAATCAAATCTATTACGCATTTCATTGAATATATGCATTTAATTAAATTTTTATGATTGTACGATTCGTTAAAATCTTCCTTTACTTTAAATTATTAAAAAATATCGGATATATTTCCTTAATTTCTGTTACGTTTAGCACTTAAAGTTTTATTTACTTAATTATAGTGATACTTTTCTGAAAATAATATTGATTAATTATAAATTAATGATTATAAATTATTATTTATTATAAATTAATTCTTAATGATTAAAAATTTATATTGATTATTCATTATTGATTTTAAATTATTATAAATTAATTTTTAATGTTTATAAATTAAAATTGAATAATTATTAAAATGAAAAATAATTAATAACATAACCCAATAATTCATCAGTATAATCCTTCAGACGCTAAAAAGATGTTATCTTCATGTCCTTAGAAATACTGATAAAAAAATTTACAATTCTGCAGATAAATTTAAGGGAAAAACTTTCCCCATTTGGTCTAGCATAGTGCGAACTTTTTCCCCATCTTCTATCTTGCCTATTTACGTTGATTGGCAATACGTTAACAATGTCGATTTTAAGTAAAACAAAGTATTTATTTCAGAAGAAACCACTTATTATGAGCATGGTTTCTTTTGGTTCATTGTATATTGCTGCTGAAGTTACACAGCAATTAATATTACTACGAATAGATCCTACTAAAAAATCCATGGATTGGAAAAGTGTCGGCAATTATGCTACAATGGGTATTGTAGGTATCGGACCGACTCTATTTTACTGGTACAGGATTCTAGACTTCTTTTTACCTGGATCTGGAATACGTGCAATGAGAAAAGTAATTGTTGATCAGATAATAGGTGCTCCTGCTATAACTGCTATGTTTTTTACCGGTAAGTAATTTTTACGATATCACGTGTTTGTAATCAAATATACTCGTACATATCATGATTTTGAGATAATTATAGTTTAATTGATTAGTGACATTGTTTAAGGTTATTATTATTTTATAATTATTCGGTAACAAATAGGTTGGCAATGAGGTAGCCTAGCTTAATCTTAAAAGCTACATTTTGAAAAATGTAAACAAAAAGTTTAATTTTTCCCTACTAAATTTTCTACACATGTAACTTGTGCTGCCATCTAACGATATTTATTTTAACTATTTATTTAACGTATTCCAGGTGCAACATAAAATTAGGAAATAAATTTATTTTTTGAGGAACTATTAATGCATCATTTGCTGAGAATTTTAGGGAATAACGCACGTTATATAGAAACCGAACAGGATTTTTTAAATTTATTTTACTAAAGAACGAACAAAATCACTTCGTCATTTCACTGATTTAATCTAAATTGTCCTGACCCACTTATTTAGTCTAAATTTCATAGAAAAGGAATATGAAAATACCATTATCATAGTTACTATTACCAACCTATAAGATCTTACTCCCCATATTATTGAAAGTGGTAATGATGAAGTGGTAAACAGAATTTTTGAAGTTAAACATTTAAAATTACATAATTAGGGATTATTCAGAATTAACGCCATCCACCTTTTATTGGCGAGTTAATTTTTATTGTTCAATTATTGTTGAATTAATTATTGCTTGATAAATAATTAAGATAATTAGAAGTTTTAAATTTCATCAGCAATTAAATATATGATTGTTAAGATTTTTCAGCTATTTATTTGTTGTGGATGTTAAAGTAATTTAAAGTCGAATTTATAAAACTTAAAAAAAATTGTATAAGGAATCATTTTAATATCTCTCTATAATGAACATTTTAGAAAAATCTCTTGTTAAAAGTTGGCAAATATGTGTTAGACATTCAATTTTTAATTACCCTTACATACAATCTTATGTCATATATACTTATTATTTATTCATGTACTATTATTTGCTACATAATTCTTGTAGCACTTTTGATAGCCTTTACCTATAAATAAATAAATAAAATATTTACAAAAAAAAAAAAATGTTTTTAAGTCCTAGTAAAATCTTTATAAAATGTTATTTAATAATTTATCCTTATACCACTATTAAAAATATTTTATAATAAAAATCGATTCATTATTATTAACGCTGTATGAGTAGCAAATTATTTTTTAAATGATGTTTAATTCTAGAAGATTTAGATCTTTACTTTATTTAAAAAAATACCTTATTTTTCCAAAACCTTTTATAATTTCTAAAAAATAAATCTTTATTAATTGCTAACAACTTAGTGAATTTTTACTGCTATGAATTTTGAAATCCATTGCGGTTGAAGAGCAAATAAGGTATTTATTTTTTCTAAATTTGTAACAATATTTTTTCCTTTTAAATTTTAAATTATCTGTTATTTTTGTAAATTTCTTAAAATTTTTTTTGAGTTACATTAAAGGAACATGGAACAATTTAATTTATTTATTATTTATTTATGATTATTTTTTTCAGAAAGAAACTGACAGCTTGCACGTTATTTTCTTTTATAAAAAATAATCTTAATTAGTAACGAGCATATTGACGAACTTTGCCTCATGAATATATAGTGAAGAGTAGGGTAATTTCTGTTCCATAGCTGTCAAACTTTGACTTACACTTTACTTGTCAAAAATGTTCTACCATATTGGCTTGTTGTTGTTGATTAATTTACGGCTTCTGTATAGATAAGTTTGTTTTACCTTGCCTACTCTGTAATGTCCTTTTATTTTCAAATTAGCTTTAATTGTTGGTCATTTTATTTTATTTTATAACCGTCTTTGAGCAGCCCACCCAATATTTTGGGTTTACGACTACTAATGTTCAACCCCGGTGGCCTTGTAATTTGGAAACAGATCCAAAAGACAAAGGAACTCCTAGATCAAGTATCGGGAGAAATTTGCCTCTTCGTTGAGAACTTTTTAAGTGAACTCACCCGGATTTGCGTTACATGGAGAGGAAAAACACGAAAACCTCCCACGGTAAGCCTGGCGGCAAGGGGACTCTAACCCAAGATACATCTACCACTGAGGATATTTTGCGTTAGCACTGTGGTCGGCAGTACCAGCAGTACAGCTGAGTAAGAAGAAAGATACTTCCAAGGCTAAACAAAGGTTTTACGGACCACAGGACAAAATATATTGCGGGCCCCTTCCTCAATTCACAGAAAGCCTTAGTTTTCATATTTTGTAGAAGTTTTGAAGACCCTTTATAAAAATTGTAGTTTTTATATAGATATTAAAAAAAATATCTCTGCGATTTTCTTTTTAAAAAAATTAATTAATCAACACTGTATTTTTTTGTAAGAAATTTCATTTGGGCCCTCAACAGGCCCGGGCCCCGGTGTTCCCCTCTTTTGACTACAGCCTTGAATAAATACATCACATGTAAATTACATGCATAATATTCTTAAATTGTCGTATGAAATAGAAATGCCTGCTAATTTTTTCTCTGGATTTCTAGTATTTCTAAATTCTGCATTAAGTTTACATGAGTATCAGGTCTTACCCCGGGTGGTTGGGGTGTTTTCTAGAAATAAATCATTTATGAAAAAAAATATGATCTATGACTTTCATCTATGACTTTTCAGGATTGATATGTTTTACGCAACTAAACTATGAACATCTTGATTAAATCTAAAATTTTTTAGGACGATTACTTTAGCTCTAACAGGCTTTCGAATTGATAAACTTTTTTATTTACGTTATAAGCAGTTTAAAAATGTCCCCTTATGTTGTTTATTGGAAGGTGCAAATAGGATTGCGTGGGTGAGGAGGGGAAAGCGTTAAAATCTCAAAAGTCTACTGTATCTTGAACATACTAGAGACAAATATTTAGGCACCTTATCTATCAGACATTTAATTGTTAAATAAACATTTGAAAGATAAGAAAATAGGATATTACTCACTTAATTCTGCAATTTATCACAAGTTATGAATAGTATTTTTTTTTTTTTTTTATTTTTTTTTTTGCAGGTAGTCTCAAACAAATAACTTTAATCGTATTATTTGTATTAAAAGCTGAAAATTTGAATTCATAATTTAAACACTATTGCAAAATCCTTGTAAATTACCACGTAAATTAAATTCAGCGACTGAAGAACATTACAAATACATATTAATACTTTTATTCTGTGTTCATATCATTAATGTGTTAAACTTTGCTCTGAAAAAAAATAAGGATTATAATATTATTTTATATTATAACCGGCGTTGAACAGCCAACTCAATTCTGAGTTCACTGCTATCAATATTCAACCGGTAGCCTTGTAATTTTAACCCTATCCATGAGACAAGGAAACTCCTGGATCTAGCTCCGGACAAATTAGCCTTGGTAAAGGGCTTTTTGATGGAACTAACTCGCATTTGCTTTAGATAGAGAGGGAAACTTCGAAAACCTCTCACGGTTAGCCCGAAAGCAATGGAATTCTAACCCATGATTCTTCTGCCACTGAGGATATTTTATATCGGCACTGTTCTCAGTGTGAGTAACTAGCAAAATTTGATTCGATCCTGGGTCACCTTAATGGGGGCGAGTGTTCTATCCTCTAAGCTAAGGATTATAATAATGATATTGGACGAATACCGAATAGCAAATATTCGCTAACTGACTGTTATTTGGTTTGCCAAATACTAATTATATAACATTAAGCTACTGAATACTTTTACATTTTAGATTTGGTAAATAGATTTTATAACATACTTTTACGTGAATAAAATGATGCAAAAGTACTCAAATATAAATAAATTGCATTGATAAAATTTTTCTGCAGGTTAATTTGAAGGTAGAATCCTTTTTTTTGTCTAAGGATGAACTTTAAACCTTATAAGAAATTGCTTTATTTAGGCAAAACTAAGTACAAATGAATAATTTGAATTCGATATATAACAAATAATTAATAAATGTTTAAATCTGTTGATTTTTACCTACAATTTATTTCTTGTTTTACGTTTTTTTAATAGAGGCGAATGTTGATAAATATTTAATTTATCTGGGATAATACTTGCTCCAAAAACTGTATCTTGAAATTTTATTTATCGGAAATTATTTGACCGATTTCGTTAAATCTTGTATTTTTTCATTTAAAATTACATAGTTAATGAAGTAAGAATGTATAAATCTTGACATTTAAAGATTTTTGACCATTATTAAATAATAAAAAATAATAAATATATTTTCATGAAATTATTTTTAGATAAACGACTTTTAAAATTGTGCACTAATTTTTATTAATCCGGTTCAATTGTTTTAGAGATCCAGTGGCAAAACTTCGAACTATTTGAACACTATGCATTTTTCATAATTTATTGATTTTCTAATAATGATGCAGTGAACTGTGTATTTCCCCCCGTCAAATCGTGTTTTTATAGTTGTTACATTAAGTGGGTCTGTTATTTAATGGATACTCTGTATTTAATAGATTTAGTCTCTCTCGCATCATTATCCTTTTTGTAATTTCATAGCGAATTTTAAAATGTATATGACAACTATGTAATTCATTTTGTCCAGTTTAAATTTTTAAATTTAAATAGTCGAAGTTTACCGGAAAATTTTGCTAATGTTCTTTCAGTACTAAAGTAAATAAGTAAATAAATAAAATTGAAAAACTAAATAAATAATAATAATAATAAATTCATTTAATATTTCAGGCATGAGTCTTTTGGAAGGCAAAGAAGATGTTTTTGCTGAACTGAAAGCTAAATTCCTAAGTACATATGCAGTAAGATACATTTATATCATTTCCTATATAATACAACATTTTTAGTTTTATAAGTACTAGTCATTTAATAAAACTTATTTTTATTAAATCAATTTTTGATTTATTCTTGCTGGAATATTATTTAACTTTTGAACTGTGAGATTTATTTATCTTTTCGAGTATTCACACAGATAATATCAGTTTGTTTCCTCAAGTGCAATATTTTTTAAACATTTTTAATAGCATTAATAATTATTTTTTTCGAATTTGTTTTCTTCTTGCATTTGAGTTCCATTGCTCGCTGCCATACGAGAGCAAAGATTTAACTGTAACATTAGAAATTTGTAACTTGAGTTTAGTATTTAAGTTAGGTTATTTTCAATTTCTTTGTAGTTTTATGAAAGCATTTTGTGCTTTTTTAATTCTTGCTGTGATGTCTTTATTTGTACCTTTCTCGGTAGTTATGCTCGCTCCAAGGTACATCAAATGTGCTGTTTGTTTAATTTTATTTCCATTCACAAATATGTCGTCATTTTGACTGCTATTTATTTTTAATAATATGGTCTTTTTCTCATTAATCCAACCTGTTTCTCACTTTTTTTCTAGTCTATTTGTTTTGGTCTTCATGTCCTTCTATTTGGCAGACAATACAATACCGTCTGCGTAATCAAGGTTTTCTAGATTTTCATTGTAATTCTATTGTATTCTAGTTTTTTTGGTTTTTTAGATCGCATTATTCGGTCAAGTATATGTTGGATTATCCAGTTTTTTGATCGCATTGTCGAGTCAATGACTATATTACAGTGAAAGACCGAAATCAAGAGAATGTTGACTTTCACCGGTGAATGTCAACAATCACATAATCGCTTTGGCGAATGTCCGAGATATTTGTTACATCCGATTTGATATTAATTTATTCGTTGATATTATTATATTTATTCGATATTTTAATATCTTCTGAAGATAGATTAGGAGAAACCGCAGTGTTTGGAGTACCAGTTAAATACTTACCGGGCAGTGTCACTGAACCTTAAAAAAACATTAGTGTAGGGTATACCGGCAAATGTATACCGGGCAGTGTCACTGAACCTTAAAAAAATATTAGTGTAGAGTATACCGGCAAATGTATACCAGGCAGTGTCACTGAACCTTAAAAAAACATTAGTGTAGGCTTTACCGGCAAAAGTATACCGGGCAGTGGCACTGAACCTTAAAAAAACTTCAGTGTAGGATATACCGGGTAAATGTTTACCGGGCAGTGGCACTTAACTAGACCTAGTATATATTTCGGATATCTACTAAAGCGACTATGTGATTATCAGCATTCACCGGTGGAAGTCAACAACCACCCATTTCTGTCATATAAAGAACAGCATTCCAGAATTTGGCATTCCTGTTTGACTTCAGTTCTGATGTTAAAACTCTCTATTGTTGCACCATTTACTAAAATTTCCCCATTACTATTTTCATATAGGCTTTTAATTATATTGGTTATTCATAGGGGAAATATACATAAGTGGAATATTTTCCAATGACATTTTTTCTCGACTAATACTATCAAAAGCCTTGGCAAAACCTATGAAGTTGAGGTATAAATTTGTATTGAATTCAATGCAATGTTCGATGAATTATATATTTATTTGAAAGAAAAAAATTATTTTATTCTGAAATTTTTTATACAGAGTGTCTCAAAAATGTGGCGACACCAAAATTATATGTTCAGAGAAATTTTTATTCTGTTTTTTTCGTTAATTCACGCGATGACAACTCTTAAGGCTGTCTTTTGAAGTCTCCGTCGTAATATGAAGTGATGCTTTTTTTTGCGAATAATATGCTATTTTTATAACTGCTGTGTTTGCAACTGTTACTCATGACTGTTTGGGGAATTTTAGCCTATCTAAAGACAGCACTATCTACGCTTATATTGAAAATAGCGCAAAACGTCAATATGGAGCAAAGCCAGTTTTGTGGAAATAAAAAGCATTTGTGGTCAAGTTTTTTAATATTTAAAAAATTACTCCAATGCTGCATTACCTGGGTTCATAAAAATTTGTAAAAACTGAGAATAAGATTTTTATAATTTTCATCTAGTTGGAAAAATATCGCCAAATTATCCATTTTTAAAAAAGTTTAATAACTTTTGAAATACGTAAGTTGTTTGTACAATCTAAAGCCTAGATAATTCTTCACGAAGAGGTGATATATATATATATATATATATATATATATATATATATATATATATATATATATATATATATATATATATATATATATATATATATATATATATATATATATATATATATATATATATATATATTAGTTTAAAATCATCGCTTTGCTTCAAGTGCAAGGCACTTAAACAATGGCTTTTTTATTTTCCTTGTAGACAAAGTTTCAAAAAACAGCGTTAACATAGGTTTTCAAAGCTGTTTCGCCAAAAGAAGAAGAAAAAAAAAAAAAAAACACTGTTTAAGTGTTTTACACTTGAATCAAAGCTATAGTTTTAAACTATATACATCTTGCAGTGAAACACTATCTCTGCTTTAGAACGAGCACATAATTTAAATATTTTAAAAGCTATTAAACTTTTTTCAAAATCGCCAATTTGGCGACATTTTTCTACCGATATGAAAATGTTCACAATCATTGCCTTATGCACAGTTTCTGCAAATTTTTATGAGTCCAGATAATGCTGCATTGGAGTAAGTTTTTAAATATAAAAAAAATTAAGACGCCAAGTTCTTCTTTACTAAAGAAAAACTTGGAAAAAAACAAAACTGCGACTTTTCTCCATACTGACGTTTTGCGCCGTTTTCAGAATAAACGTAAGGAGAAGTGGTTAAAGATACGCAAAACTTGACCTAACAGTTATGAGTAACTGTTGCTAACAGTTATGAAAATAATATATTATTCGACAAAAAAGCATCATTTCATGTATGACGACGGAACTTTTGTTCGTCTCTCAGCCAATTACGGACTGTTTGTCATATTCCAAACCATGTTCAGTTATCGAACTCTATTCCAACTGCAAATAAATATTCTTTATGTTTTTGTTGTTGTTTCATTTACATTCAAAGTGATACACTTTATTTTTAGGTGAGTTGTTGCTTCTGGTTGCCAGCTCAAGCGATCAATTTCTGTTTCCTACCTCCCTACACTAGAGTGGCCTACGTTGGATGTGCTTCATTTCTGTGGGTTAACATCTTATGCCTCATCAAGAGAAAAGAGGTAGCTGCCACCATTTTGTTACATGTTGTTGAAAAAAATTACTATTACATTTTAAAATATAAGTCTATGCTTTACTTTTGTTCAGTTTTAGACCCGTTTATTATTATGCATGTAGCGATGAAATAATGCAATGGAAATTATGACCACTTTCCGATTTGCCAGAATGCGCAAATTTTGAAGTTTCAGCTGAGGACAAGACAGGTTTAAGTCGTTTTTCCTGTCGATACAAGTAAAATTTTTCTAGATTTAATTTTTGTCTAAAATGTTTGGCAAAATTTGTCAACATTCTCGGACACGGAAACCATGCTGCCGTCACCCAGAAGACGCGTGTGCGGTCCCGCGCACCTTTCTGTCCAATCCTATGGAAAATAACAATTACAAAAGTAAAACAATTACAGTTTAAGTTAAAAATAGAAACTATAAATTAAAATTAAGGGGGAATAGCACCACTTGGATAACTGTTAAAGCAAATTATAATAAAAATTGTAAATTAAAATAAAATTTTGCATTGGGGTTGTGCGTGCCTGTTGGGAGGGGGTTACCTCTTAGGAATAATCAATGTTGCAGTGACATTTACAAATAATTACAATGGATTGTATAAGTTACAAATTGTTACAGTATACAACATACTAAAATATATTAAAGTTACAGAAGATTACCAGGATAACAATATGTAACGAATGCAGGGTTATAATTAGTTACAAAGTAACATGAGAGAGATCCTCTTAATAAAGACAGTGTAATTACAATAGTATCATAAGTAACTTACGTTATAACTTAATTACAGAGTGTTGATGACATAATTAATTAATCCAGTTTCAGCGGCTACGATATCGATAATTACAAGTGTGATTACAGATAACCAATGTGGAATTACAATTGGTGATGAGTAATTGCAAGGAGTCAATTTACCATTAATGATCAATTACAATTAAATTACAGTTAATGGCCAATTAGTTTTGATTAGGCTAGTGGGCTATTGCTGTGTGTCCCGAGTGATTTGATCGAGGAAAAAAAATTTTATTCTGCTAATTAACGTGGATACCTGAAAAACAAAACTGAGTTCTGTTTTCGCCTTCCAAGTGGTACCGACGACCGGATCCATAGAACTGGTCCTGTCGCCTCCACGGTGGCATTGTAACTAGTATAATGTAGTTGGCATGACCCAACTCATACTTGGAGCTTTGACGACCCCGACACGTTTAGTGTACCAGATGTTATACTGGTACTTAAAAATATTTAGAAAGAACAGAAAAGTTAGGATGATCTGAAGGGTGTATCGAAACGTTGGCAGTACTTGGAGGGGTGTCCTATGTGCGCAGGGGTACTGACTTTTCTCCGCTATGCTACCTTTTGTCCAATACACCTACTTCACTTCTATTTGAAAACTAGCCAACTTCCTCCCTTATAAATTGATAGTTTTTATTTTATTTTATTTTATAACCATCGTTGAACAGACGACCCAATTTTTGGGTATACGACTACTAATGTTTCACTCCGTAGCCTTGTAATTTTGAACCCAATCCAGAAGACAAGGGAACTCCTGGATCGAGTATTGGGAGAAATTTGTCTTCATGGAGGACTTTTTGATGGAGCTAACCCGCATTTGCGTTGCATGGAGAGGAAGACCACGAGAACCTCCCACGGTTATCCTGACGGCAAGGGGACTCTAACCCATGATCCGTCTACCACTGAGGATATTTTACGTCAGCACTTTGGTCGGTGCAGGGCGGATGCGGAATTCGTATCGACCAGCCATCGCCGGGATCGAACCCCGGAAGGCGAACGCTCTATCCTCTGAGCCATCGCGGCTCAAGTTGATAGTTTTATTTTATATCCGTCGTTGAACAGCTGACCCAATTTTTGGGTTTACGACTACTAATGTTCAACTCCGTAGCCTTGTAATTTTGAACCAATCCAGAAGACAAGGAAACTCCTGGATCAGTACACCCAAAGATATTGATTTGTTATAGGAACATGGAGGACTTTGCGACTCAACTGATTTAGCGTGTATCAATCACCCTTTACTACACGGGGAATTTTCGGCCGACGGGGTTCGAACCCACGAACTCTTGGACATGGGCCCAGCGCCCTACCAACCAGGCTATCCCGGCCTAAGTTGATAGTTTATAAGAAAATGAATTATTAAAGTTGAGATAAGTTTCTCCGTATAAAATAGGGTGTTAAATAACGTTAATTAAATACAACGCCATGCCGTGTATCGAATTAGCTAAAATATAATTCTTTCAACGTCTTTTAACTTAACTTGGATTTATTATTTGTTCATGTATTTTATTGTAACCGTGATATATATTTGTTTTGTGTACCTGACAACTTTGATGCAGGAGTACCCTGTTGAACTCGGTGGAAGCATGTTGAATTTGAAGAAGAGCCTCTGAGCTCATATAAATCTTGATAGGCTAAATTAAGCCTTACCTATTGAAACGCAGTGCTATTAGCGAAAGCAGAGAGCACGCCGCACTTTACTATACTCATACTCAACTTTGATGCATAATTAGTTTGTTTATGTTCTACATGGTTTCGTGCCTATATTTGCGTGAAGTAAGAAATATATAGAGAAAGAAGTGAAATCTTAGTGAAAAAATATAGAATGTGTCACTTAAGAGAATTGATACTCGACGGGCGTGGTTTACTCGAAATAGAATGGAAAGAACAGTTGCTAACGTAAACAAAAGCCATGTTTCAACAGCCAATCAGGATCGAAATACCCACACTACTCCACTTGCAGGCATCCCACTTCAAGCATATTATTTGTCTTTTTAAAAGGACGCTTTACACAAAGGAGTAAATCTGAATTTAGCGTTTGCATTCATTCAATGAGTTCATTTTTTTTTTACACGGAATTTAACGTATTTAATAAAATTTGTGACTTTTAATATTTTTAATGTAACAACTTTTAATGTAACAGTTTAACTAATATTAATATATTTTTCACAGGTTCCAACATCAGATTCAATTGAAACTTCTTCAGACATTAAAGCATCTTAGGAAACAACTAATATCTAGGAACCGAAACAAAAATTTAACAAGATGTAAGAATAAAAGTAGGAGGATAATGACTGTTTGACACGCATATTTTCTCACGCATCTCTTCAAATTGGGATGGCTTTACTATGAGACAGTGATGAGTTAAAAAATGAAAAAAAATTAAAAAGTGGTGGACAAGTTGGAATGATTTGTATTAATAGTTTCTTGTCGTTCTACCACGTATTTATTTTGTCATGGTATATTTCAGAAGTGGTATATTACTGTCTCGCAATCTTTCATATGAAGATTTAATACTTTTCTTAACTATTCATAACCATTTATATCAGTTTTTTCCTCGCGAAGCATTTTTGTTAAAAATTTGATGTTTATTATTTTTTTTTGAAAGTCAGAGTATGAATTTTTTTTTTCTTCTTGAGTTCTCGAACTGTGCATGTTTAGTTTTAAAATAGCGGAAATATTACTGAAAATTTAAAATTAATCTGAGATTGTGCAGTATTATCAATAAATAAATTATTTAAATAGTAGCTCAACTGCCAACTTGTTTTGAAAGATTTTTTCCGATAGCAAAATTTTGCTTTGATATTTAATTCTCGGTTTAATAAATATGATAGGAAATGATTCTATCCTCCACAAAATAGTTATAATTCAAACATATTTAAAAGGGACTTGATAATTCTGTGTGGATGCTTTTACGTTGTATCAAAATGTAACAGTTTGTTATTTCACTCTTAATGGAAATATCATCAGAAAACCTAACAGCTAGAGCTATGATGTTAAGTAAACTAAGTTCAGTTGTGTGATCGCTGCAACCGAAAATTCAGAAAAAAAAAGCAGTAGCAATTTAATATTAAGTACTACAATTAAAGGATGAAAAATGATTTCTTAAATTTTTTTATTTTTCTAAATTGTGAATCTTCATTACCGTAAACATGAATTTCTTAAAACTAGCTAGTTAAGTCTAGCCGAGTTAAAAGTGCACGATTGTCAATTTTTACACATTTTAAGTGCAATTTTATTTTTACATTTAAAATGGTGTGGTATCAAAATTTAATGCTTTGTATTTATTTCTTGAACATATCTATTTAATTAAAAATGATTGACTTCCACTACATTTAAATAAATTAAATTAACATACAAATTTATGATAATTTTACGATTTTGCCTTTAAACGTATAAAAAATATAAAGTATTATTCTGACTGTAATTGTATTTCTATTTTCTTTTTATTACATTAAGAGGTATAAAAACAAAATAAATGTGCAACTTAATTTTTTTAAACATATCTTAGTTACTGAACTGACTAAAGAATCTTTGTAAATATTTAAAAACTTAAAGATCATAGTGTATTTGCCTTTGAATGGCTCGTTTTGTGTTCAGTAAATGTTTTTTTTTTTTTTTTTTTTTAAATTTTATTACACAATGTATTCATACATTTAAAGGCCTTATTGCTTAGAAGTGATAATCTGCAAAAAGAAAGAGTAGAGGTAAATTTTTGGCACATAGTTTCTCATTTTGTATTTCACTTTAATTTGATACAATTATTTGCCTGGAATATCAATTTGTTAAATCTCTTTTCATATATTTCATATATAAATATTTTGCTACTTTAAGGTATTAGAAATTAAAATGATCAAATGCAGCCACCACTATGTTTTTTCCTTCAAAAAATCATGTACACTGTTTTTCAAAAAATCTTTTCGATTATATATTTAAATAAACGTTTTTTTTTAAAGAAAGTTTAGAATTATGTTAAAATAAAATTAATGTTCAAAATTGTTTGTGTTGGTGTGCATTGTTTAATTTAAAATTTATTGGCTTTCAAAACATTGTTAACATCCAATTTGAAATTTGAAGTAATAATGATGAGCTGTTACGCAGGCATTTAATAGAAAGTATGTAGTTATCAAATGTAAATGTATTTTTTGTAATTCTTTGAATATAAATGTGTGTTGTTAAATATTACAAAATTCTATTAAGTTTGTGTTATATCTTACTAAACTATACTAAATGCTTGTATTTTTTAAATCTGACGAAAGCTGACTTCCTTAAGGCTGAAACATTAAAAACAATATTAAATTCATTTTGTGTAATGTTAAGAACAAACAATCTATCATTAATCAAATTATTTAGAATTAAATTCTTATGAACTATTCTAAATTTATTTATGTAATGCAAAATTCTATCTTTGTGTAATCTAACCAAATTTGATTAAATTAAAATTGAATGTCGATTCTTATCTCTATAAATTTTATTTGTATAATGTTAGTTCGTACAAAACTTATGTAAAAAGTAACGTAAAAAGAACTTATGGAAAAAACTAACTTTAAAAAAAGCATGCAATTTGCAATATAAAATGCTGTTTTTGTTATTCTTAAAACACAAATGTGAGTTGTTAAATAGTATATGTTTCTATTAAATTTAATTGTGCATTGTTATATCTTAAAAAAAATTCTCAAATGTTTTTGTAATGTTCAATTTAACGAAATTCTACTCAGTTTAAAGTTAAATCACACAAGAAATTATTGAATTTATTTGTATAATGTTGAATTCTACAGAAACTTATGAAAACCAAAAGGATTTAATTGATGAAAAATTTTAAAAAGTTGCAAAATTTTTATGTATAATGATAAATATGACAAACCTTGATAAAAATTTGTTTATTGTTCAATCTTATTTAGCTAAATTTATTTGTATTACATTGGATTTCACTCAGGTAAATTAGAAACTCGGGTATGATAATTACTTAATAAAAACATTTTGTAGAAAAATAAATCATATCTCGAAATCTTTGATCGCTATATTCCATGTCTTGATTGTCTGTAATATTTTAATGACGTTACTTTGATTTTGAATTTTTATAGTTGTGACCATGTTGGTGTTAGTTAATTTCTTAATAATTGTTTAAAATTTATTTCAAAATTTTATTTTTTTACTGATGTTTAACATTTTGCTCATTGCATATCATTTTGTAAATATTACTCGACTTTGTATGTTTAAAAAGTGATGTGTAAGTATGAAAGAAGATGTAAGTTAAATGTTTACAGATATATAAGTTGGCAGATATACCATAATAGGAGTTATGCTAGTCTCTTGTTCAAGCCTGAAAGTCATTAGTGAATTAGTCTCTGTGACCATTGTACAGTGCTCCAAATAAAAAACAGACCACACGAAATAACTTTTGATCTAATGATAAGATTTTAAAAGAACGACTTTTTCAAAATTCAACTTCTCTGAAATTATTCGACTGATTTTGCTCAAATTTCGTATTTTGCCGTTTAAAATTAACTCTAATTATTTAACATATTTGAGGTCACCCCAATGATTTGAGGTCACCCCAACATAATGATCCAATCATTATATCAAAAGTTGTGTAGGATGGTCTTTTTTTTTTTTTTTTTTTGCACACTGCTCATTTTATTGTTGTCCCAAACGTTTTTTGTTTGTGTTTTAAATTTTTTTTTGTAAGTAAAATTTTATACTTTAATCTTCTTAAATTTTGCGAACTACCTTTTATTATAAACACTTTTTATAGTGTTTTTGCTGTGCCAAAATATTAAAAGCAGGAATTTTTTTTGAAACTATGGTAACTTTTGTTTAAATTTTGGTTCGTGTTGCAATAATAGTTTAAGGTAAAAAAAAAAAAAAAAAAAAAAAATTATTATTAATAATGATTTTTATTAATTTACAATTGAACTCATGTATGTTTTAACATCGTTGCTTATATATTAAAATTGAAAATACTAATGGGAACAACTTATCAATTATTCTTTATGTTAAAAACTATTAGTCAGTTCTTTTGAATTGAAAGTTCCATTCAAATATGGTAATCACTTCTGCTATTAATAACATGATAATTGGATTGCAACAAATATAATTTCAAGTTTGTTTCTGTTTAAGTATGCAGGTCTTCCAGTGGTCCTACAATATGTTTGCGGAAATAAAATTTAAACTTCCACATTTTTTTTTTTCCTGTCAAAATAACTCTTTATCACCTTGCATGAAATATTCATTTACATGAAAAATTTGGGAACAGAATTTCAATATTTGAAATATTTAAAAAGTTTTGGTTAGACACGATCATTATTTAGAATGTTGAAAAAGGTAGAATGTTGTTTCCTGTGTTCTGCTTAGGAAATAAGATGTTTTATGACAATTGAAATGCAAAATTAGTTAAAAAGTTGATCAACAGATGGCACTGCTGACTGAAATACTATTTAACAATGTTTTTGGCTGCATGCCAGTCCATTTCACTTGAAATCAGAAGAAAATTTCTATAATATTGTGTATTGTTGTTTCAGCAAATAGTGTTTAGTTTTGCTTACAAATTGTTAAAAGTTGCGAGAGGGTTGTGTTTTTGTTGCCAAAAACTGGTCAAAATCTTCTTTTCTTAAAATATGTTATATATTAAGTATACAAAGGTATGCTTTTACATAAATATATAATTAAAATTGATGATATTGACGTAGAGACTAGTTTTAATGACTAGAAAAACTTCCTTTTCAGATTTCTTTTCATAATCAGATAATTCATATCCAGATTTCTTTGAATATTTTATTTTTTTTTGAAAATTTTTATCTTTTTGAGGGATTTTTAAATAAAATCAAAGAAATGTTGTTTTTTTATTTTCCATGTTTTTGAAACGATAAGAGTTTGTTTTGTTGTCATCGTGCGCTATTTTCCTTTCTTTTCCCTTCTATTTTCATGATCTTAAAATCTCTCAGGTACTTAACTTTTGGACTGTAACATATAATAAATATATACTAAAATTGTATAAAAAACTGAAAGGTATATTAAATTAATAAAAGTTTTTTCAATACTTTTTTTCTCAACATATAATAAATTCCATCAAAAAAATTAATATTTAATCCTTTATATACTATCGGCAATGTTCTATTTAAAATAAAAATACTTATACCAATGCATAAATGTAATGTTTTGGTTAAAAGATTTTGACGCGATGGTCATCCATAGTTAAAATTGTTAAAAACTGATATATGTGAAAAACCCTAAATTAGTAGCGCCATGCGTGACGAATTTATTTAACTAATTTTGAAAATTGGTAATGAATTCTCGTTTCCTAAGCAGAACGTAGCAAACCTAACATTTCTATTTTATTCCGTTTTTATGTTGTTGATTTTTTAAAGAGTAGTATTTTTGAGACACCCTGTTAAAGCTTTTTATGTTTGGACTTTTTGGTTTGTACAATCATTCCATTCATTTTACTGTATACACCAAGGTTCAGTGAATTATTGAAACTAATTTTTGATGGTTATTTATATATATTTTTAAGCATTATTGATACTGTACCATGTTTTGAAAGTGTATTTTTTAGAATAGTGCCCAAAAGTATTTGTTTACTTTCTTCAAATATATATTTTTTCATTCGATAACTAAACAAGAGTTTGATTCTTGATTTTTTTTTCTTATTGTTATTACTACCTTTTTTTTAAAATCAATGTATGAGTGTTATTATCAAAATAAAAAAAAAATCAAGTTGTCTGCTGTTTTTAACTTTGTTCCAGTTTTTACTCTTAAAGCATAATTTCGTTAATGTACGTATTTATTTCTCTATAGCATATGGTTTATCTTCTTTAAATTTTAAAAATGTTTTTAAAATTTAAAACTTACATATTTTATAACTTACTCATGTTTATTCAATTTCTTTTTTGGATAAATGTTCTTATTTCGTTTACAGTATTCTATTTAAAATTAAAATACCCTTGTTTCTTCAATTTCTTTTTTGGCTAAATGTTCTTATTTCGTTTACGCAGTATTCTATTTAAAATTAAAACACCTAAGTTTCTTCGATTTCCATTTTGGTTAAAAGTTCTTATTTCGTTTACAGTATTCTATTTAAAATTAAAATACCCTTGTTTCTTCGATTTCTTTTTTGGCTAAATGTTCTTATTTTGTTTACAGTATTCTATTTTAAATTAAACCACTCATATTTATTCCATTTCCTTTTTGTTAAATGTTCTTATTTCGTTTACAGTATTCTATTTGAAATTAAAACACTCATATTTATTCCATTTCTTTTTTGGTCAAATGTTCTTATTTCGTTTACAGTATTCTATTTGAAATTAAAACACTCATATTTATTCCATTTCCCTTTTGGTTAAATGTTCTTATTTCGTTTACAGTAATATTAAAATGAAAACACTCATCTTCTTCGATTTCCTTTTTGGTTTAAGGTGCTTCTTATATCGTTTGCGGCAATCTATTTAAAAGTTGCTCTAATTAACTTCAAAAGCTAACAAAATATTTTAATTTTTGCTATCACTTTATTTTAAAAATATTAGAAAATATAATCACTTAAATAATTAACTTATCTGATAGTTAAAATATCTCTTTTCTCCTAAAAATTGACTTAAAATCGCATGTTCTACCAAGTTTATGTTTTTAATAGGACACTGTACCTTAAAAAATTTATAAAATTATTTCAATATGGTTATAAAAAATTACAAATTTCTTTTTATTAGCTTTCACTTTAAACTTAAAATTTCGAATCCCATGATTTCGTTTCTAGATATGTATATATGGAAAGATTAAGTGATATAATATATATATAATTTTCTTTTTATACCACTTATTTCATTCGAAGTATACTTACTTCATATATATTATTTTTTACTTATAGTTATTTAAAGTTGTTTAGGTGAGTTGATTAGGTTTACCCATTTTCAAAATTATAATGAGGATTTTCGTCTGTATATTAATAATATAATATTTATATTTTAGAGTGGAACTCGCATATTGCGTAATTAATAACTAAAACCCAAAGATATTAAATAAAAGATCAGTTTAATCATAATTGTTCGACCACTTTCTCTTAAAAGTATTCTATATTACGCAACAATGGGTTAAGCACACTCATAACTTTTTTATATTATATATTTTATTTATTTATACTTTTTATGCCAAATGTGGTTACGTAAAAAGTGGTTACTAGTGTTGACCACCACGGGCTTAGACTTTTATATTGAAACAGCTTTTAGATTATTAAATATTTAACGATTGCAATAATGTATGTTTACCGAAAGTCTCACAATAACTATTTTATTTTATTTTATAATCGTCGTTGAACAGCTGACCTAATTTTGAGTTCACGACAACAATGTTCAACTCGGTAGCCGTGTAATGTTGTATCCAATTCAGAAGACAAGGGCACTTTTTATTCAAGTACTGTGATAAATTTCCTTCGTGGAGAACTTTTAGATCGTACTAATTCGCCTTTTCGTTACATGGAAAAGACATTTACACTAAAGACATTTTACATCAGCACTGTAGTTGGTGTAAGCCATTGCTGGGATTCGAACCAGGTTCACCTCATTGAAAAGCGAACGCTCATATCCCCTGAGCCCCCACAGTACCTATTTTATTTTATTTTATTTTATAACCGTCGTTGAACAGCCGACCCAATTCTTGAGTATACGACTACTAATGTTCAACTCCGTAGCATTGTAATTTTGAACCCAGTCCAGAAGACAAGGTAACTCCTGGGTCAAGTATTGGGAGAAATTTCCCTTCGTGGAGGATTTTTGTTTAATGGAACTAACCCGCATTTGCGTTACATGGAGAAAAAAACCATGAAAACTTCCCACGGTTAGCCTGACGGCAAGGGGACTCTAACCCATGATCCGTCTACCACTGAGGAAATTTCACAGCACTATGGTCGGTGCAAGCCGGATACAGAATTCGTATCCCGATTCAAATCATTGGAAGGGGAACGCTCCGAAATAACTATTGCAAAATATCC
This sequence comes from Parasteatoda lunata, assembly GCA_949128135.1. Classification (NCBI taxonomy): domain Eukaryota; kingdom Metazoa; phylum Arthropoda; class Arachnida; order Araneae; family Theridiidae; genus Parasteatoda; species Parasteatoda lunata. The sequence continues at coordinate 20,517,374 of OX421977.1, read as the reverse complement.
GAACTAACACAATAATGTGAAAGTGTTTGAAGTAAAATTTCACTATTGGAAGAATGTGGCATATACTAAGGGTGCCTCGAAAAGCTTCAAGTACAAACTTTGAGTGGATAGAGTAGATCACATCACAAGAATTGAGAATTTCAAAGCAGCTCATAAACAAAAATGTTTTCGAACGCTGTTAGAGGCGCTTTTCTTTTATGAACTGTCTGTTCGTGCGCATTTAAAGTGGTACTTATTTATTACACTTATTGAATTATATGAAATAAAGTGTAAATTAATTTAACGCTACTGAGTGCACAAACTTTATTCAACATGAAAACTTCACTATAGATATTCAGGTTTAGATTATGTTCGATATGCCTGCCATCATTTGCTATTATGTGACGCAGACGAATAGCCAAAATTCTGCATGTCCCGCTGAAGTGTGGGAAAATCGATGCGGTCGATGACTCCTGATTGGCAATTATAATCTCAGCAATGGTTTTGGGGGTTATTTCTGTACGCGTTAACTTGAATACAGCCTTACAAAAACGAGTCACGTGTGTGCAGATCCGGAGAATATGGCGGCCAAGCGTGTTCAATTCTTATAGCCTCAAGTTACCCCAGGGCCACAATGTACGCTGTACCGTGACATTTCCTTCTTCGCAAATGGTCGACAACGACAAGTTGCGCGTGCATGGCCATACTAATTTCAATCATGCCCTGCGGCCAACTACGAAGTTTGAACTTCATCACGGCAAACCTTTCGGAAGTTATGAGGGTTTTATTTCATATAGTTCAAGTAATTGTCATCCCGCAAATTATGTTAATTTTAAATTAATTTAATTTTTTTTTGTAATTAGTGTCGAAAACTGCATTTAAATAAATACTATAGAAGTAGTTGTTTTTAAAGTGGTTTACTAATTTGGCGAACAAATTGACGAGTTGGTCCGTAAATCAATAAACCACAACAAAACAGCTGACCCTATTTAAATGCAATTTTCAGTAATTATTATTCGAAAATAAATTAAGATAGTTTAAATAAATATAAGTATCGGTTCAAATGCCACGAGAAAACAATCCTTAAAAAGAAAGCATCCCAAACGGCATTCTAGGATAATTCTAGACCTGAGTTGCTGTGCAATTAAGTACTTTCAACTCGAGCAGAAAATGATCACAGACAAATGACCTATGACCTTTTCACCAGCTCATCGTTTATAAATAATATAGCCTGTTTAAGTCGAACTAAGTTTTTCCACTTAAGTTAGAATATTAATTAACTCGAAGTTCATATATTACAACGTCGTATCACACATTGAATTTTCTAAATTATAATTCTTTCTTGTCTAAGTTTTTTACTTAACTTATATTTATTATTTGTGTGTATATTTTAAAGTAACCGTGATTATGTTTGTTTCGTGTATCTGATAACTTCGATGCTTAATTAGTTTTGTTCTCCATGGCTTCGTGCCAGTCTTTGTGTTAAGTAAGAAATAAATAGTGAAAGAATAGAAATCTTTGCGAAGGAATCTTTCTGAAGGAATATAGAATGTGTCACCTATGAGAACTGATACGTAACGGGCTTGCCTTACTCGAAATAGAAGGGAAAGGACAGTTGCTAATATAAACAAATGCTACGTTTAAACAACCAATCAGGATCGAGATACCCACACTACGTCACTTTCAGGTATCCCATTCTCTATCATTATCATGTGCTTTACCTCCTTTACTCAAAGTTCCGGTGCACCCTTTATATATGAAGTGCTTGGACAATATTGGGATATATTCGTCATTTTTTACCTAAAAGAGCATTTTTACACCAAGCATACAGAATTGAAATATTTGCGAAGAAATCTTTCTGAAGGAATATAGAATGTGCCACCTAAGACACTTGATACTTGACGGGCTACTTTGTGTTACTTTGAACATTTTGATATAATTATTTGGAGACTCTTAGTAAGCACACGCTATTGGAATAATGAAATGCTTAGTAAATCCTCTCCTAGTTTGTGCACGGAATTTCGAGACTGTACAACCTATCTGCGGTTAAAATAATTCCAATAATGAAACATTTGTTATATAATTTTTTTGCGCTTCTTGTAAGAATAACCGAGCTTTTTTATCTATTCTGGGTTAGTGTTACAAAAAAGCATTATTTTATAGTGAAGTAAAAATTACCTTTAAAGAATAAATGGTTTAAATTCCTAAACTAATTTAATACGAAGTGTTTGCTACTATTTTATGGTCGATTAAATAAAAATAATAGTCGCGTTATGTCGTATCAAAATATAATAATATGGTTGAACACGAATGTCTTGTTTTTCCTAGATACACTCCAGAAGCAACCGGACACCCGGTTGTTATAGTGGTGAAAGCATAGTGGGGGAGGGGTATTTCTAGTGGTTTGACTTGGGTCCATTAATTCCTGTGGTTAGAAACATGAATTCTGAGATGTATGTAGACATTCTGGACAATGCTGCCTTCCTAACTCTATGACAATATTTCGGGGAAGGCCCATTGCTCTTCCAGCAGGATAACTGCTCTAATCACACATCGAGGCTTGCACAGACGTGATTTGACGAAATGGGTGTACAAATACTGGCCGGAGGCCCGACCTAAGCCCCATAGAACACCTCTGGGATGAATTAGAGAGCAGATTACGTAGGCAGCCAAATCAACCCTCCTCACTGCAGGCCTTCACTTCAACTGTGATAGAAGTCAATTCCTAGGGCCACGTTTAAAAAACTGATGGAAAGTCTTCCCGACGTGTGCAGGCTTTCATCGATGCAAAAGGAGGGACCAACATCATATTAATATGTGCCTCAGGATGCTCTAAGTCCATACTACTGGATGTCCGGATACTTATAGCCAGATAGTGTATATCTCAAGAACGAGATAATTGAGTTACTAATTTTTATTTTGAAAAAAAATTATTTTATTGTTGGCTCTTACTGGGTTAAAATGACTTCTTTAAATGAATTGAAAGTTCTTCAATTCATTTTTAACACAACCCCTTCACTCTCGTTCCCGTGAAATTTCCGGGCTGGAGTGTTCAGTAGTAACGCACCAATAACAATAAAGCTAATTCATTTCTTTTGCCCGGAAAATATTTTATTTCTCATTTTTAACACCAGATGGCAGTACCAGGATATTTTAAAGGTAACTGTAGATAGTTAGTTTATTTTAAACTAGATGTCAGCACTAATCAAATACGTGCTTTGGTAAAATAGGCACTTTTATGACCGTTTTCTTGAAAAATCACAGATCGTTAAGAGCAGCGGTAGACTTAAAATTGCTGTCCCGCTAACAGATAAAATGATATAGAGCAGTAGTTCCCAATTTTTTACAGCTACGGAACTCTAAATGATCAACCTTTTTTTAGCGGAACCCCGAATTAATAAATAAAGTTCATTAGCAATTAAAATCTTAACCAAAGAAACACTACTCATTATTTTGAAAATATTAATGTTAATTTTGTGTCATTGCTTTATCAATAATAATCTTAAACTTCGATTTCATGGTGAGTTCACAGGTCTGAAGCGACAAATAATCAAGCTCTGAATTTGTCCTTAATGCATCTGTTACTGTGAATGACCGAAATTGGTGGTTGTTGACTTCCACAGGTGAATGTTGACAATCACTTAGTCGCTTTAGTAAATGTCCGAAATATATACCGAGTCTAGTTAAATGCCATTGCTCGGTATACATTTGCCCGGTATGCTCTACATTAATGTTTTTCTAAGGTTCAGTGCCACTGACCGGTCTACATTTGCCCGATACTCCTTCACTGAGAATAATGATAATCTATCCTCAGTTAATATTAAAATATCGAATAAATATAATAATATCAACGAATAGGATAATAAATAATTGGATATAAAAAAATATTTCGGACATGTGATTAAAAGTGCCTGTGTGATTGTTGACATTCACCGGTGAAAGTCCACATCTTCTTGATTTCGCTCATTTACGGTAACATAAGCTGAAAATGAGAGAAATAAACAAGCTGAATTATGGTTTTTGTTGAAATGAAAATTAATTGTAAACGTTGAATGAACTGTCATAAATGTTGAGATTGGTTATCAAAGAAATAAATTTTTTCATTGTTCAATTTTGTTATTCTCATTGAATTAAGAAGTTTGATGGAAAATATTTACGCAAGTCTCTTATAAATGCTAATCTTTTTCATAATTTATTCAATCGATTATTATTAGAAAAAATAATTTTTCTTTAGGATAACACAATTTTTTTCCCGTTGAGATTCGGCTTAAATAATTTCATAAAGAATGACAGAAATATTAAAATAATAATCGATTGTTTTATTTGATATAAATATAATAACTTGTTTCAAAAATTATAGTTGGTTTTCGAAAAGTTTTAACTCTCTGCACCCCTGTGACCCGTCCATGGAACCCTAATGTGAAAAATTCATTATCTTCAAAAGTTATGAAGTTGCAAAAAGTTAAGCGCTCAAGAATAGGCACCCATTTTCAAGATTTTCAAGGAAAACAAAACAGATCAAGGAAAACAACACCATTTTCAAGGAAAACAAAACAGATTTGAAAAAAAAAAAAAATACAAAGCTGCCAAGAGGGCCAAAGAAAGAGAAAAAAGGAAAATGAAAGCGATAAACAAAATTAGAAAAACCTCAGTCATCTAGGGAAGAAAATCAGAGCAGGTTACAAACGTTATTGAAGGCCAATAAAGAACTCATATGCAGGGGTGAAAGCGAGACGGAAAAGAGGCAAGGCTGGTAGTAAAACCTTTTCAGTTATGGTTAGTTTTGGGGAGGAGTTTACTTATTCTTTTATTAAACTATTCAACAATATCTACTTTATCTTGGAAAAGGAGCAGTTTAATATATATGCTAAAATTATAAAAGAAATCTTGATAGTTACAGATATTTTATTTTTTTCGAAAAAAAATGCTGGAATGAAATGTCTTACGTACCAGTTTTCTCTCTTTTCCGTCTTGCTATATAAGGGCTTTCAGCCATGATCATATGGTCACTCTTATATACTATTAACCCTGGGGATCTCCCCCGTTTATTTTGAACGAGTATAAGCTTATTCTTTCATGACTTTTGAGCACAGAACAAACCAGTATAAGATGATTCGGTTGGTGGGGCTATGCGCCAAATACCGAGGTATCCTACATATCCAGCTCATATGGTCAATCACGGAATTGGCCTTCACACGGATAAAACAACATTCCAAAACACTAAGATAAGCTTATCTGCTTGAAGTGGAAGGAAATTTTGGTGTTATCGAAATTCATGTCCTAAATTTCAACAAAGTGCGGCGATGATATTTCGAATATTATAGGACGGCCGTGTCTATTGAGTACCCTTAAAGCTGTTTTTCGAGGGCTACGTCGTAATAGGAAATTATGCTTTTTCGTGAATAATATGCTTTTTTTTAAAAAACTTCTCCGAGTTCGCAACTGTTACTCGTGACTATTAGGCCAGGTTTAGCCTATACTTATTATGAAAATGGTGCAAAACGTCAATATGGAGAAAAGTCCCAGTTTTGTGAAAATAAAAAGCGTTGTGGTCAAATTTTTTAAATATTTTAAAACCTAATCTAATGCTGCATTTCTTGGGCTCATAAAAATTTGCAAAAACTGAGAATACGGCAGTGATTTTGGTAATTTTCATCGGGGCGGAAAATTGCCCCCAAATTGGCGATTTTTTAAAAAAAGTTTAATAACTTATAAAATATTTAAGCTATTTGTCTGTTCTGAAGTCCAGATGATTCTTCAAGGAAAGATTATATATGTAGTTTAAAATCATCGCATTGCTTCAAGTGTAAGCATTCAAACTATGGCTTTTTTATTTTCTTTGGAGATTCGAAAAACAGCGTTAATCCAAATTTTAAAAAAACGCCTGGTTTTCCCGATCTAGTCAATGTTGCGTTCCTCACATCACCTCCATTGCGCCTGGAAATGTAGTCATCTCTGAATCTCCCCACTCGGCAGCCACGGATTTCCTAGTTTTGTTTTTCATCTTTATTTTCCATTTTTTGGTTAGCAACTTCGCGTTTTCTTCTTCAAATCTGTTTTGTTTCCCTCATTCTCGTCCGTGAGTCTTGAGAATGGGTGCCCATTTTCAAGTCTTCGAGATAAGTTGGCTTTTTTATACTTTTATAATTTTTGAAGCTAATGAAGTTTTCATGTTATCAAGTCATATATCATAAAAACGACTGATTTGTCATTCTCGCATAAATTATAAGAATAAAATAGTCCAGTTTCTAGACTTTTTTTTTTTTTTTTTTTTTTTTTTTTAAAGGAAAGAAAGATAATTTCCAAAAATGGAAGCATTTGTGATTAATTCGTTAATTAGATTTGTTTAATAGTTAGATGTAATATAAGGAAGTGAACTTTATGATGCTCTAATAACCTTCATCTGTACGAAAAATATATTTTATTTTGTTTGCATTAATGTTATTTTGGTTTAGTTCTAGAACTTAAGTTATTTTGCCACGTGCTGACGAAAAGACATTAAACACGTCATCTTAAAAGACAGAACAGACAGAAACAGAGTTATATATATATTTTTTTTTACAACTGAAATTCGTAGGAATGAATCACACTAAATTTTATGTCTTATTTCAAGAACTTACAAAGAGAAAATTCGATTTTTTTTTAAAACCATAATGGTTGTTTGTTGCCTCTAAAAGATGATATTTTCAATAATAAAATGAATTAAAATTTTTTAAAGTAATTAGTAAAGGCGATTTTCACTCATGATCGAAGTAAGTTTATTATGGAATTTATGCACTCACCTTTTTTGATTGTCCTTTTTAAAAAGGTAATTTTTAAAATTTTTAGTTTTACTATTTTTTTAGGTGTGGAGAATTGGACGTGTTTATATATATATATATATATATATATATATATATATATATATATATATATATATATATATATATATATATATATATATATATATATATATAAACATGTCGCAACATAGCAGGGAAACAAAATAATGAAAAGATATAATCTCATCAGCTCACACGATTATATCCGAAAAAAGGAGTGCTTTCTAATATTGTATTAATATAGCCAAAGCAAAAAATATCAATGCTATAATGTATTGATATATATTGTATTGATACATTTTGCTTTGTCTACATTAATACAATATTAGAAAGCACTCTTTTTTGTGGATATAATCGTGTGAGCTGATAACTAGATTATATCTTTTCATTAATATAATTATATATTTCATTTTAATTTTTAAATTTGTCTTAATTTCAATTTTTTTTAAAGTTATAAATATTTTAAAAGCTATTTTATTTAATAATTTTTCTTCTTCTCTATAAAGATATTTACTCCCCCCCCCCTATGTTTTTGGTTATTGGTTGGTTTCTTTTAAAAAGTACAAAAACTACTTAGAAAATTGCTTAAAATTCTTTACATCTTTAAGATATTAAAATCGGATTTTTTTTATTAGTTGCCTAAATACGATTCTCTGCAAAATTAAGAGAGAAAAAATTCAAAATTTTCTTGCGTATCCGCAGTATAAAAAAACCATTTGAATTATTCATATCTTGCGCAGTTTCTCAAATTTTTCGAACTTTTCTCAAGTTTTTAATACAACGATTTTCTAACTAATTTCAAATTGATCTTAAAATTTTGTTTAAATTTGTTAAATATTTTTAAAGTTAGAGCAAATAAAAAAAAAACGTAAGAATTTTTTTTTTTTGAAATAAAAATGTTCATATCTCCGTAAATATTTATGCTAGACTTACGAAATTTTGTGCAATTATTGCATACAATAACCAAAATAATTTCTACAAGTTATAAATTTTATTGCTGCTTTTGTGAGCACAGGGTGTTCAAAAACACTAAATTCCGTTTGTAATTTATTGTTGGTCCCTCAATCCTAAAAGCTTTAAACTTCATTGATAAATGTGAGAAATCGCATGATACTTCTGAAGTTATGAAATGATCCTTTAAGTATTTCTTTAGAAATATAAAAAAGTATTAGCATAGAAGTGTTTCCATTATTTTGTCCACCCCCTGTATTTGATGCTAATATAGTGATGTGTTCCTCACACTAGTATATTAATATATTTTGCTTTGAATATATTAATACAATATTAAAAAGCACTCTAATTTGCGGATATAATCGTGTGAGCTGATGACAAGCTTATATCATTTCGTTATTTTTTTTAAGCTTTAAATTATTTTTTTCAATTTAAAAAAAAATTTAAAATCATTTCATGATTTTTTAATATTTTTTCTTCTTTTTTAAAAAATATTTTTCTTTCTGTTTCTTTCTTTATATCTATTTGTGAGCGTGCACGCGTGTGTAGGACTCACTTAAAAACTCACTTAAATGTCACTTAAAAGAAGAAAAAACTTTAAATTAAGCAGTTAAAAGCAAATTGTATGTTATTAGAACAGCTGTTGTCGTAATATTATGAGAAATGAAAATTACTTATCTTACGCTTTCAGTATAAAATTGTTCACCAAATTATTTTTTATTGAAACATTTTTTTTATATGAATACAACAATCATATAAGGTTAATTTCAATCTTACGTTCGTTTGAATCAGTGAATTTCAAGATCATGTCCAATAATAAGCCATTAAAACAAGTAATAAATTCAACTTTTCTTTTCCTCCTGTACCAAAAACAAATTTCTTACGTCAAAGTACGATGATTGAATTTGTATTTTATGATCTTTTGAATCAGTATTTAACAATAAAATGTTTTCAAACTGTCCTTTTCATACTAAGTATCCGTAAATAACGGGAATATAGTTTTCTGACTAAAACTTAATGTATATTGGCCTCAAATATAGGTTAAATTATTCAAATTTGGCAGAATTTAATCTCTTAAATACACGATGCTGGTTTAAATCTTTTAAAAATTAGAGGCTGGATTTAATCTATTTGATATTTGATATTAATTTTGATAAGAATAGCATCGTCTTTGTAATAAAAGATGCTAAAAAGTGTGACAAATTTATTTCGCAAAAGACCTCTTTTGATGAATATGACAACATTTGGGACAGCTTATGTTTCAGCTTCATTTACGAACCAACTTATTAAGAAACATCTTCTCCCCGATAAAAAAGATATAGACTTCCGAAACGTTGTTAATAATGGTATCATAGGATATTGTATCATGGGACCTGTCCTCTATGGTTGGTTTCGATTGTTCAACAAAATTTTGCCTGCAGTGTCGAAAAGAAATATCATATTCAAAGTTTTAGTAGATCTCGCAGTGTGTACACCAGGGACTATTTCCATCTATTTTACAAGTAAGATTTACAATATATTGTTGAATTAGTGACAGTAATTAAAAATTAATTAAAATTAATAATTAATTTAAAATTAGTTATTAATTTAAAACTAGTATTAATTTAAAATTAACTATTATTTAAAAAATAATCAAGAAAGATTATTCTTTAAGGAAGGTTAATTTATTAAGGGATCAAATTTCTTAAATTAGAGACGATAATTAAAAATTAATTAAAATTAATAATTAATTCAAAATTAGTTATTAATTTGCAATTGATTATTAATTTAAAATTAATTATTATTTGAAAATTAATCAAGATTGATTATTATTTAATAAAGATTAATTAATTAACGGATCAACTTTGTTGAACTAGAGACAATAATTAAAAAATGAATTAAAACTAATAATTAATTAGAAATTAGTCATTAATTTAAAATTTGTTATTAATTTAAAATTAATTATTATATTAATATTAATTATTATTCAAAAATTAATAATGATTGATTATTATGTATGGACGATTAATTAATTAAGGTATCAAATTTGTTGAATTACAGGCAATAATTAAAAATATTGATAATTATTTTGAAATTAGTTATTAGTTTAAAATTAGTTATTAATTTAAAATTAAGTATTATTTAAAAATTTATCAAATTGATTATTATTTATTGAAAATTAAAAATAATTAAGAAATAGAAAAATTAATCAATAGTTCAAGATTAATCAATGTTGATTATTCTTTAAAAATTAATCAAGATTAATTGTTATTTAAAAATAACTTAATTAATTAGTCGGGAATCAAATATGAATTCCTCCAGAATTTCGTTTAATCTTTAAAATCACAATGAGATAATTAAAATAGAGTGACCTTTAATGTTTATTATTGAATTATTTTGTAGGCAAAATTATTTAAAATCATATTTATTAACCTCTTGAGGAGTAATGGGATTCTTAACAACGCAGTTTTTTAATCAACTACTTTATTTATATATTTTTTTTTTGAAAAATGTAAGCATAAAGAAAATTGCTTCCATGTGGACATGCATTAAAAAAAAAAAAAAAAAATAATAAAAAAAAAAAAAAAAACAGTCTTTTATAAATAGTTAAAATGTTATGAATATTAATGATGTAATCTGCTTCAAAACCAGATATTATTTTATGAAATTGTTTTAAACCTATTTCAATTATGTTCTAATTCCTCCCGATTGTGCTTTATATTGATTCACAATAATTATTTTTAAAAATTGTACTAAATCCTCTATAAATTTAGTATTTTCTATAAAACTGTACATAATTTGCTCGAATAAATTATTTTATTTTGTTTAAAAAGTTGAATTACTCGTAATTGTTGCTAATTATGTATTAATCATAGATTTATGCTGCGTTAAATAAATTGATTTTTAAATGTAGTTCAAGTCCCACAATGGATTAATCGTAGACACCGTTCCCAGTAAAACAGCAAAATCAAGTATCATTGGCTGCGGTCAGTGAGCGGGCGGATGACCACTATGATCAGACTGCATAAAAAAAACAAGGCTGCGTTGAATCGGTTCTCGTTAAACGGATCAACCGTATACATTACTCAACTTCGCGTGCAGGTCGTCGGGCAGAAGTGATTTGAAATATAAAGCGCAAAGCTGCCTACAAAAAATAGAAAAATAAAGGTTAGAAATAGAAGTATAAAAACCACTGTTCTGAGGAGGGAAAAGATAAAAAATAGAATAAGAAAAACCACAGTGGCCGAGAGGGACAAATCACGGTAAAATGCATTTCCACGCGCTGTGGAGAGGTGGCGAGGAACTAAGGTTGTTAACAAGGAAATCATCATTCATATAAAGAAAACGAGATTCCGAAGAATCAAGATGATCTGATGTGACTAAGATGGAAATAATTTTGGCATTGTCGAAATTGAATTTATGCCTAAGATTCCAACAATAAGCTGGAAGTGATGATTTCTCGTATTTTTGATTACGGACATAATTATCTTTTCCCCTCTCGGCTACTGTTGTTTTTCCAGTTTTGTTTCTCACCTTTATTTTTCCATTCTTTTCTGGAAAATTTTCCTTTTATATTTCAAATGACTTCTGTTTCTTCTTATATATGTTCGGGAAGTCTTGAAAATGGGCGCCTGTTTTTGAGCGCTTAAAAGATGTCGACTGTTTTTTCCTATTTATATATTTTCGAAGCGAATGAAGTTTTAAATTAGGTAATCTCCTCGTACCTAGACTAAAACCGTTAGGCATTTCGACTTTATTCGGACGGAAAACTTATATTTTAATAGTCATTTAAATGTTCGTTTTTTTAGAGCGATTAAAGCATTGTTGTGTTAAAGCAAGCAACGGGAAGAAACAAATTTAGTCCTTTATTTGAGATTATGCAATATTTTTATGTATATAGATGTAGTAAACATTTATTAGTAAAAATAATAAATAAATTATAATTATTATTTTAAATAATTTTTATTTATATACCAAATTATTGATTCTTAATATTATTTTAATAATCGATTGTTTTGTTATTTTTTTCCCGATAAGGTATGAGTATATTAGAAGGCAGAGAAGATATCTTTGCTGAGCTTAAACACAGATTTTCAAAAGTAATGAAAGTAAGTATATTTTGACTACAGTGAAGCAATTAATTTTTAAATGCATTTTAAACCAAGTGATTAATCTTTACTTACTGTGTTTTTTCGTAAAAATTATTCTTTAATTATTTTTGTGCTTACATAATGTGCATCGATTTCTCATTATATTTTTTACTTGCATCTTTAGTAGTTAGCCTTAAAGTTTTCTTTCTTATAAAAATGATGGTCTGCACGAATAATAAGTAACGAGCGTTAAATATTCGGGTTTATAATAAGAATTTTTTTAAACAATTTTAAGTATTCATGATTCCTCATTATCCACAGGGGTGAAAGCGAGACGGAAAATAGGAAAGGCTGGTAGTGAAACCTTTTCAGTTATAGCTAGTTTTGGGGAGGAGTTTACTTATTCATTTTTAACATTTTTCAGCAATATCTACTTAATCTTCGAAAAGTAGCAGTTTTATATATATGCTAAAATTTTAAAAGAAATCTTGATAGTTACAGATATTTTATTTTTTTCGAAAAAAATGCTGGAATGAAATGTCTTACGTACCAGTTTTTTCTCTTTTCCGTCTTGCTATATAAGGGCTTTCACCCATGATTATCCAGTTCTAGTGTTATATAATTTCCTAAACGTAATATGTTGAGCTATATTTCTTTTTAAAATACATGTTTCAAGCTTTATCTATTTTCTTAAACGTATATGTTGAGCTATGTTTCTTTTTTCAAAATGCGTGTTTCAAGCTCAATCCAGTTTCTTAAACGTATATGTTGAGCTATGTTTTTTTTTTTTTTTTTTTTTTTTTTTTTTTTTAAACGCGTGTTTCAAGCTTTATCCATTTTCTTAAATGTATTGTGAGCTTATTTTTTAAAACGCGTGCTTCAAGCTCTGTCCAGTTAATTAAACGTATTATGTTGAGCAATGTTTCTTTTCTTTTTTTAAAAAAACGTGTCTTTCAAGCTCAATCCATTTTCTTTAAAGTATTTGTTGAGCAATGTTTATTTTTTAAAACGCGCATTTCAAGCTCTGTCTAGTTTCTTAAACGTATACATTGAGCTATGTTTATTTTTTAAAACGCGTGTTTCAAGCTTTATTCATTTTCTTAAAAGTATATGCTGAGCTATGTTTATTTTTTAAAACACGTGCTTCAAGCTTTATTCATTTTCTTAAAAGTATATGCTTAGCTATGTTTATTTTTTAAAACACGTGTTTCAAGCTTTATTCATTTTCTTAAAAGTATATGCTTAGCTATGTTTATTTTTTAAAACACGTGTTTCAAGCTTTATTCATTTTATTAAAAGTATATGCTGAGCTATGTTTATTTTTTAAAACACGTGTTTCAAGCTTTATTCATTTTCTTAAAAGTATATGCTTAGCTATGTTTATTTTTTAAAACACGTGTTTCAAGCTTTATTCATTTTCTTAAAAGTATATGCTGAGCTATATTTATTTTTTAAAACACGTGTTTCAAGCTTTATTCATTTTCTTAAAAGTATATGCTGAGCTATGTTTATTTTTTAAAACACGTGTTTCAAGCTTTATTCATTTTCTTAAAAGTATATGCTTAGCTATGTTTATTTTTTAAAACACGTGTTTCAAGCTTTATTCATTTTCTTAAAAGTATATGCTTAGCTATGTTTATTTTTTAAAACACGTGTTTCAAGCTTTATTCATTTTATTAAAAGTATATGCTGAGCTATGTTTATTTTTTAAAACACGTGTTTCAAGCTTTATTCATTTTCTTAAAAGTATATGCTTAGCTATGTTTATTTTTTAAAACACGTGTTTCAAGCTTTATTCATTTTCTTAAAAGTATATGCTGAGCTATATTTATTTTTTAAAACACGTGTTTCAAGCTTTATTCATTTTCTTAAAAGTATATGCTGAGCTATGTTTATTTTTTGTAATTAATTGTAAATGTTTTCTTTTATGATTTAAATAAATGCGCTCTTTTTCTAGTGTAACATCTGTTTTTGGGTACCAGCACAGGCTATTAGCTATCGTTTTATACCACCTTATGTCAGTTTAGGTTATCTTGGATTTGCATTGTTTATATGGATAAACATAATATGTGTCATTAGAAGTCAAGAGGTATCAATTCATTTTCTCATCTTTCATTAAACTTGTTTCGATACTTTTTATATAAATCTTCTATTTGGTATTTTTAACACACATCGGCTGATGCTTTACTAAAACATTTTGCAATTTTTTTATTTCGAAGCCTTATATTTTTTGAACTTTGAGAACGATTCTGATCAAAAATAGTTATTCCTAGGATGTCATGTTATCATAAATATTGTGTCATACATTTTTTGTAGACTAGTTGACTTCGCTTTTGTAAAAGTTTTCAAAAATAAAATAACTATGAATATCTAAAAGTTTTTTTAAGCGTTTCTTAAATTTTAAATGTTTTGTTATTCATTGAATAATAAGATTTTGCCCTAAAACATACTACAATGTATTATTAACTTTTAACCGTTAACCCTTTGTTGCTGATGGAACACTGGTGTTCCTATTATTTATTTTTATCTGATGTTCTAATAACAAGCAAAAATGCATTTTGATGTTTTTTAATTATAAAAAACTGTCTAATAGTTACTAAAAAAATCTGTTAGAATATCGAAATTATATTTGTACTAAAATGTAAAATCGAAAAAAAAAAATAGTTTGAAAGAATTTTTTTTCCATTCATATTTTATAAATAATAAATTTTGTAAATTAAAGAAATTTCAATGATGAATAACTGTTTCTTTTACATCTATATGACTGCAAATAAGTGTAAATTTGAAAAAACTATTGTTTGGAAGTGAGCTGTGTTGGGAAGATTTTACATTTAATGAAAAAAGAAAAAAAAAAAAAAAGAAATAAGTATATATATATAAAGACACCAGTGTTGCATGATGTATTTCATAAACACAAATTTTTAAAATGCTAAATATAATATTTTTCACTTATAATGGCCTTATACAAAATAATGAAAAAAGTATAATAATATGTTTAATTAAAATTCTGCATCAAAGGGTTAAAGATTAAAGAACATTCTGGAATAATTCATATTTAATTCCTAATTAATTAATTAAATAATTTTTAAATAATAATTATTCCTAATAAATTTTTCTTAGTTGATTTAATTAATTAATAAATAATTAAAACTTGATTTTGAATTTAAAAATTTTTTACAATGGTTTTATGAAATTTTCTTAGATTGTTTCTTCACTTGTATAAAACATTTCAGTTAAATTTTTTTTTGCAGATTCCAATTCGGAAGAAAGTTGAGATCCCTGCCGTGTTTGGATGGTGTGCTGTTACTTGCAGCCCTAGTTCAGAAATTGATGCTCATAAAAAACAGCGAGAACTTCTCACATTGTGGGAAGTATAATGAAAACATTTTCATTATTCTTCCTCAGGTACAATGATAAGTAATGGCACAGTAGGTGTAATGAAAACATTTTCATTCTTCTTCTTCAGGTATAATAAATAAGTAATGGCCCGAGTAGTATCAATGGAAACTTTTTCATTATACTTCTTCGTGTATAATGAATGATAAGTAATGGCAGAGTAGGTGTAATGAAAACATTTTCATTGCACTTCCTCAGTTATAATGATAAGTAATGGCAGAGTAGGTATAATGAAAACATTTTCATTTTATTTTCTCAGATATAATGATAAGTAATGTCGGAAAAGGTGTAATAAAAACATTTTCACTATACTTCCTCAGGTATATGATATATAATGGCAGAGTAGATATATTAAAAGCATTTTCATAATACCTACTTTGCCATTCGATTTAAAAGTTAATCTTGGAAACTAAAGGAGAGAATTACAAGTCTTGTGTAAAATAATGATTTGAAATCTGTGTTAATACTGTAACATCTGTGTAAATAAGATGTACTTTTACATGTGTAAAATAACGTTTACAAAACACTATGCACTTGGATCTAAAATACACCTTTCAATAAGAGAAACTGCGGTATAAACTCTTCATGGCAAATTCTGTTTCAATTAAATTAGTAATTTAAAAAAAAGATGAGTTCAGATACATCAAGAGTAAAATTTGAAGTTACAATAACTAAATTTGATTTTCAAAACACCGAATTGCAAATAAATTATGGCATGATTACTCCTCATCTTCTTTACCGCTTAAGCGCTTTTGTTCCATTTTTGGAAGATGTCTCTTTTTCAAAATGTAAATCAATTAATCTCTTTTTTTAAATTAAAAATTTCCTTAAGATTGATTTTAACTATAATCATAGAATAATAGATTAAACATTTATACATATAAAGGCATGAAATTCATACATTGATATGTTTAGTTTTGGCATATATTAAAATATATTTGTATACAATTAATTTTTCAATGCACTTTCACTTCGGTAAATCAATTTTGAGAATAACAAAAATTGTCAGGTATGTTATTTTCTTCATGGAATGACACACGCAGGGCAGTTTTACAGGATAGAATGTAAGTAACGTCCATTGGATGCCCCCTTTGGCAGGATGTTCAGGGCAGTTGCTTTTTTTGCATCTCTCTCTACATGTCACTGCCGAGAATGTAAAATTTAGTGACATGTGTGTCATTAAAATTGCAGTAAATAGTTTCAACGTTATATATAATTGTAGTGTATAAGTTTCAAACGGACCCCTAGAAAATAAAAATCAATGTGAACCAGTTTGATATGAAATAAGTTTACTACCAGCTTTATCTGTTTTTCAGGGCTTAAACAGCCCTGCATTATGGCACTAGGTTTGATGAAACTGTAAGAGGTTTTCGTAAACAAACACAGTTTAATTTATTACTGTTTGCAGCTTAACTAACACGCCTTAATTTCGTTTTTAATAATTTATTTTGACAGTTTTTAGAACTTGCAGATACGGTTGGAAAAATTTTAGGAGTGCAAAATTGTTATTGTGAAACCAAATTATGTATTTTTAAATTTTTCTGAATCACTAAAACAAGGTTAAGAGTTGAACTAAAACAATAATTTGTAATAAATTGTTTATTGTGTGTTTTATCCATTATCAAGGATGCTACAGGCGACTAAAAATGTAAAAAGTGGTAGAAACTCAATCCATTTTTATCTCTTATTTATTACCTCTTCAATTATTTAACCGTAAATACCACTATGATTTACAATTCAAACTATACATAATTAAACTTAAAACATTCATTATATGCGCTTTTAATTGTAAACTAAAAATATATACTATTAAAAGTTGCTAATTTTATCTCTTTTAATAAGACTTGCATTTTATTAGTCACCAGTCACCACTTTTTGCATTTGTAATCGCCTATGGTCAACCCTGCATTACGTATTTCCCCCAATAAGGTTTCATTTTTCAATTAGGATTAGTAAATAGCGTAAATGCATAAAATATTTGTGACGAAAAGTTATTTATATGTGTAATAATAAACAAAATCATTTCTGTAAATATGTAGATTATGTGTAAAATTGAAAATAAATATATTTTGTAAAAACTATGTTAAATTTTTATGGGCTAAATTGAATTTTTGTTCTACTTCAAGATTTAAATAATACCATATTTAAGGTGGTGGAGCTTCAGCATCAGTCATTCGAAAAATTAAAAAAATGAAATTAAAAAATACATATTTTTCTTTTAAAAATATATGTGAAACTTCTCGATTTTTTTCAAAAGTTTTTGAAAAATAAACACTTACCTATGAGACAATAATAAAAATATATATTTTGTGACATATGCATTTATAATGAGTAAGAACATTCTACATATTCCTTATATATTTCATTATTCAATATGTTCTCTCAATAGCTGGTTTGCCACGGGCGACTGAAAATGCGAAATGAAGTGACTAATAAAATTCAAAATTTTATAAAAAAAGATCAAGATTAGTAACTTTTCCTGGCCTATTTTTCTTTTACTTTTAAAAATGAATGAAAAATATTTTTTATTTTAAATATGAACTTGAACTGTAAATCATAGTAGTTACTATTAAATAATAAGAGAGATTATAAATTAATAAAAAAAATTTGAGTTTCTACCATTTTTTAATTTTTAAGTCGCCTGTGGCTTTCCAGCCTAAAGGATTATTTTTCAATCATAGATTTTTATAGCATTAAAAGTGGTAGCTAAACAAGGTTTCAATAAAGCAAATGTATGTAAAATTTCAGAGTATTGGATAATTCCATATATGCTTATTTTGCTTAATATATGCCACTTGGATTCATGTTGTGGTGAACATAGTTATTCTGAATTGAAAACTGAAGCATAATTTTAGCTAAAACTTTAAATATAAGGTATACTTTAACATTTGACTCAAGTCTCTCATTCAGAGTTTTTCTAAACGCGGGAAAAGTGACCCGGTCTCAAATAGTTTCGACACAATATTTTGTTTCTTTCTAAGACCGCTAGAGAGCAGCACTAATACTACGGTATTATTTAATTCTTTGGCATTAAAAGTTTTGATACTTTTTTAAATACTGCTATCATTTTATAAAATTTTAATTTATGTTAAACATGCATATAAAAGCCAACTATCGATGCAATTCCCTTAGAAAATTAAATGTTATTCGATTCTATCATAGCAAAATATTCCGTAAAAAGCATAAGTGAAGAACTCTTTAGATCAATTTTTCTTTTTATCTTAAAGATGAATATGAAAATAACCTACGAACATCTTTTCGATTTTAAAATAATCCTCTTGCGAAAGAAAAAAAAATTATGCATTTAACTGAGGAAGACACTATTTCACTATCACTATTTTTACTATATTATATTTTCATTTATCACAGTCTATGCCAAGAACCATTATTCATAATGAACTGCCGTCATAGTAAAGAAATGATGTTACATTAAATTGAATAACAGGCAGTATAGTTCCTCTATAAATTATTAAAATGTTGTTATAAAGTTTTATTAACAAATAGTTTGTATTTTACAAACAACTTAAGTAAATTTTAAAATGCATATTCTTTTCTAATGCTTAGTATTTGCAACAAATCCTTGAATTATTAATGAGAGACTTTTAATTTATATAAAAATCAAGGGAAAATATTTTTTTCCAGTTAATTGCCTCTTTGGCTTAAAAAATTAAAATTTTGATAATTTCAAATAAAGTTTCTGAAATAATTTGAAAATCACGAAATAAGAATGATTTGGGTGAGAAAACAATAACGGAAGATTTAAAATATTTTGCGAAATTAGTAATTGTATGTTTTGATTAATTTATTTTTTTATTTACCACTTCGATTTTTAAAAAATGAGATGAAAAATTAATAAAAAAAATCATACGAACTGAAGTTATTTATTTTAAGCCATTATTTCATACAAATCTAATTAATAGTTAGAAATGAGTTAGGGCACCGCTTTTTCATTTCTTTTCAATAAAACTAAAGTTAGGCATAATTTTGGAACAGATTGCATAATTCTGGAAAATACACGATAAAAATAAAATAATTTTACTTCATTAAAACAAGGCCAAATCACAATTTTAAGATATTTGCCCTCCTTAATCCGAAAATTTTAATAATTTTTTTTAAGTAATGCAATGATGAATAATGTGCTGTATATGAAACAAAAATTTTTTGTTTATTGGCAGTCAGAAATGTATTCATTGCAAAACAAATTTGGTAAAATTGGGATCAGAGAAATTATATTAACTGGATTGCTTTTAAATATTATTGACCATAAATTAAAAATAAAAAAGTAATACGAAGTTAACTCGATTCGAATTAAATCTTTGATAACCAAAATCAACCCCTTGAAATTTTGAGCCTGCGTTAAATGAAGTGATTTACAATTCTATAATTCTCCCGTGAAAATCAGGAGATTTGGCATCTACGCTATGCAGAAATCGGAAATGGCTTGTTAAAATAATGTCAATAACCATAGATTTCCTGGTGAAGGCTTGTCGATACGAATTCCGCATCCGGCTTGCACCGACCACAGTGCTGACGCGAAATATCCTTAGTGGTAGACGGATGATGGGTTAGAGTCCCTTTGATGTCAGGCTAACCGCGGGAGGTTCTCGTGGTCTTCCTCTCCATATAATCCAAATGCGGGTTAGCTCCATCAAAAAGTCTTCCACGAAGGCAAATTTCTTCCAATACTTGATCCAGTAGTTCCCTTGTTTTCTGGATTGGGTTCAAAATGACAAGGCTACGGAGTTGAACATTAAGTATTCGTAAACCCAAAGATTGGGTCGGCTGTTTAACGATGGTTAGGAAACAAAATATAGAATAACCATAGATTGAGCCGTAGTGGCTCAAGGGATAGAGCGTTCACCTTCAAATATGGTGAACAGAGTTTGAATCCCAGCGTTAGCTGGTCATTACGAATTCGCACCCGGCTCTCACCGACCACAGTGCTGACGTAAAATATCTTCAGTGGTAGACGGATCAAGGGTAAAAGTCCCCTTGTCGTTAGACTAACCGTGGGAAGTTTTCGTGGTTTTCCCCACCATGTAACCCAAATGAGGGTTTGTTCCATCAAAATACCATCCACGGAAGCAAAATTTATCCCAATAATTGATCCTGGAATTCCCTTGTCTTCTGGTTTGGGTTGAAAATTACAAGGCCACAGAATTGAACATTGGCAGTAGTAAACTTATAATTGGGTCTGCTGTTCAACGACGGTTATATAAAAAAATAACCATGGATTATCTTTAAATCGTTTCGTTTACATGTTTTACATAAGATAACATATAAGAGAAATATCAGAGGTATAATATTAGGATGCACTGTATTATAGGAATTCAGTGCTAATTCCACGAAGATTAATGAACATATTATGTAAAATATACAATCAAAACAATATAATTATATTTGATCAATTGGAAAACGATTTTTTTATATTTTTAATGGTGCGAATTTTTTTTATTATTATCCATAGGCAAAATGGGTGTTGTTTTGGGTTTATGGCATGCGCATCTTGCTTTGACGTCATCACACTTTCAGCAGTATTCCAGGGTAATAGTAAACAGTGCGCATACGTCGTCATTGTATGCGTTGCTATGGCGATCGCTGCTGTTTGATAATTTTTTTATAATTCTTTTCTTCACTTTAAATTTTGTTATGCATTAAGTTGGTGAGTTTATTTTTGAGATATGGAACCAGAGAGATCTCAAAAATTTTTCTTGAGTTGAGAATAAAAGAGAATTTCATCATTTGAACCATATTTTTGTTTTTATTGTTTTAATTAAGAATTCTAAATTCTAACCTACAGATCAAACTGGATCGTTTTCAATACTAATTCAGGTGAATATCACAAATAAAGAGGGTCCCAAACTGATTGACACGGTCCCAAAGGTTCGAGTTTTTCTTTTTCTTTCCACCAGCAGTTATTCTTAATGTATTTACATTACAATAATTTAAAGTATTTTTATATTCTTTTTATTATTGACTTATAATTACTGTCTTGACGGTGATTTTAATATAAATATGAATACTGAAGATGGAAGGTGACATCTTGAAACACGGATATAGGCAGAATTTGAAAACCAATCCCAGGTCAAACATGAATTGAGTCAGTTTTTGCAACCCATGAAGTGAAATGTGGCGTCTATCGGAGTCAATCCAGGAAAAAAAAGAAAGAAATCATTTGACCAATGGATTTGATCGTAATAAAGCGATCACAATTTTTTCTTCTTCATAATTAACGCGTTTCTTATGTGAGTAAATTTAACTTTCATTATATCTTAATAAGTAATGAGGATTTTTTAATAAATAAAAAGTAGTATCTTTTATATTTTATTTATATTAATTCCTTTAACACGTTCACGCCGGGTGTTCAGGCCTGAAAGCGGGAGGGAAAAGAGAAAATACTAGTAGAAAAACTATTTCAATATTAGATAATATTCGGGGGGAGTTAATCTATTCTCAACAATAACAATTCACTGTAATGAAATTTATCACGGCGAAGAAGCAATTCAATATAAAAATTGCATCCGTTAAAAACAATTGGTAGTTATTGATTTTTATTATTCCCGGAAAAAAACTAAAAAATAAAATTTATTTGTTACGAGTTTTTACTCCTGTGCGCCGCCCGATGAGACAATCTAGCGTGGGTCACCGGTGGGTCACGCCGGCGTGAACGTGTTTCTAAAGAACTACAAATGTTTTTTTTTCGTTTTCTAATAAAAATACAAAAATTACTTAGAAAATTGCTTGAAACAATTTACGTTTTTAAGATATTTAAATCGGAATTTTTTTTTTAGTTATTTTCTATTCTATTTTATTTCTTATTTTTAAAACTCATTCTTAATATAAAATTAACAAAATAAAAAGGTTATATTACCATTATTTTTTTCAAAAAATAATTTATATTAAAACACTTTTTACATTTAAGACTGTCTAGTACCAATAAAAGAAAAATACTCTAAATGAATACCAGTTGATACTGGTACGTAGTCTTAAAGCGCAGATGTTGTGTAGTTCGGTGCACGAACGGATAATTTCGCCATACACAAAACAAAATATGGAAAGCAGCGACAGTCACAGATACACGTATACAGACACTGTTACTAATGGAAAATTATATAAAATGGCTTAAAAGATTTGAATTATTACTTGCCAACTCTTATATTTCATGCGTAAGATTTTTTTTTCATCTGGTAGCTAGAATTTAAATAGCAGAATCTTAGTTTGAAATTTTTTATTTTATTAGAATAGTTAATCCACTCTTCAAGTCAGATTCTACAAAAATAAAAATTTCAACTACTGTGACTGTTCAACCTGCTAAAAGAATACAAGGCGTGCTGATACTTTTCTCTCAACTGCAAACGAAAAGTTAAAATTTTGAGCAAGTTGCTTCTTTACTTTTACCTATATTATTTCCTCGAGTATAGCCTCCATACGGATTTTTTATAGGTAGTCCGATCAGACTACTATATAGGTAAACCAGTATACAAAAGAGCCATTATTACAAAATCCTGTAAAATTAAGAAAGTGGTAGCAAATATATCTCTAAAAATTTTTTTCATTTATGAATATTATTAGTTTGTCTTATTTACTTGTTAACCACCCCAAATTCAATTCTCAAATATATATGATAAAATTCTCCCAATTACTTAAAAAAAAAAAAAAAAAAAAAAAAAAAAAAAATTGAGTTCATTGGGTTGGGTTCCCAACTGGTTCATTTTTTAAATAGTCTGCGCCGACTACTTATAAAAGACCGTGTGGAGGCTTTCTGATGTAGGAAGTGATGATAAAGCGCATGAACTTCATCCTCACCTACAGCTAGCAAATTGAAGTTTTTGAGCAAGCTGCTTCTTATTATTTCTAATTACTTTAATTTCCTTAAGTGCACGAACTACTTATCCAGCAATCACATGGACAGCTGACCTCACAGTGTTAAAACAAACTTGAAAATAAATTCATGACGGATGGAATAGGAGCCGCACTGCGGCCCAGGTTTCCAGTTCCAGAGCACTACTATGACTATAGTTAAACTACTCTGAATGAATATTTCAAATATATAGAACTAATTATCAGTTTTGCTGAATTAAAATTCTTGACGTTTTTGCTACCTAACAGATTTTGCAGGCGCTGAAGTTCACACGTTTTAAATACTAATCAATTAAAAGTGTATTATTGTAGTGGTAGTTACGCTATTTTATTTCTATATCAGAATTTTATCTGGATTTGTTTGAAATTTGTTTATTTGTTTTACATGAAATTGAAACAATCGAGCACAATTAAGTATTCGAAAGTGTAATGTAATGTTATTATTGTTTTAGAGTTTAGATTTTTTTATTCAAATTTTATATATATGTTACGGCCAAAGCCCGAAGTCCGGCCAGATCGCGAATTAGCCGGCCCTCTTGGCCAAAGTCCGAATTTTTTTATTTATTTTGGGAATTGGCCGGCCAGATCGCGAAGTGGCCGAGGATGGCTGGCCAAAGTCCGAAATTGTTCTTGATTTCGGGAATTGGCCGGCCAGATCGCGAATTGGCTGACTTCGGACTTTGGCCGTAACATATACACACATATATATATATATATATATATTATAATAATAATAATACTTTTTTTTTATATACATTGTGTTTTGTAACATTAACGTTCTTAACATAGATTTTTAGAATCCTTAGCTTATAACTTAGCTTATAACATCCTTTTTATAACATTTTTAAGCTTGTCTTCTTCAACAGTAATTAATAGGATTTCAATCAGCTCACTTAAACTTTAATTTGCGAGTCATAACTTATTTGTTTCTGTAATCTCATTTTTGACTGAATGTTAAATATATCTAAGTGCTTGAATAATATAGAACTCCTTATATTTTAATGAAACTCGCAAAACAATTTCAACGAAATATAACAACATTTACATTTGAATGATTTGCAGCATAAATAAAAAAAGACATATTTATTAGAAACTTGTATGATAAGAAGCAAAAAATTCAACTAAATGAGGATTGAGAAAATCTTCGGAAAGATGAAAACTTTCAGAAAAAAAAACTGACTCTGATTTGTAACTAACTTTTATTTTCTAACAAAATTAGAGTAATTAAGTGATAGTTTTTTTATTAGTTATATACTGTAATATACTCCACCACACCGACTCCGAAGTCCTGGACTTAGTACAACAATGGCTATACTCAGTATTTTAAAAGCGAAATTCTTAATTGATCAGGGATTTTTTCTTTAACTATAAAAAAACACATTTTGTGCTGTGTTCATTTTTTTTTAAACATGTATTTGAGCTGTGTCCATTTTCTTATGCATGCATTTTGAGTTATATCCAAGTTCTTATGAGCATTTTGAGCTATGTCTATTTTCTTATGTACACATTTTCAGCTATGTCTATTTTCTTATGTAAACATTTTGAGTTCTGTCTATTTTCGTATGTACGCATTTTGAGCAATGTCTTTTTTCTTATTACGCATATATATTTTCTTATGTAAGCATTTTGAGCTATGTATATATTTTCTTACTACGCTATTTGAGCTATGCCCATTTGCTTAAATAAACATTTTGAGCTATGTTCAATAAAATAATAAATAAATAAATAAATAAATAAATAACACTGACAGAAAGATGTCATTTAGCTGAAAATGTTTTGATTGACACAAATAAATAAAAGATTAAAAAACACTGCATAGAATAACGACAAATTTTATTAAAACACATCATAAATAACAAGCATTTTTTTCAGGCACATATGAAGATATAAATACATTTTATCAAGGCACTTGATATGACAACATTTATTGAATTACTTAAATAATATCCGACTAAAGTACGATGAGTTTTTATGGATGAAAATTAAACTTCTACTTATCTAATAGTCGTAGAAAATTTTGCCATATTAATTATTTGAGATGGATAGTGTTTTCTGTAATAGATAGTTAGTATCTGTTTCAGAAACAGATCTGCTTCCACAAGTAACAAGTTCCAAAAGTCTGTTACGAAATGCAAGTCGAAATCTCACACTGATAGCAGAACTGTTTCGCTAATTACATTTTAGTCGAGAAACGGTCTCTCCTATTTATAAGATATTTATTTTAAGGTCGATTTTATTTTAGTAACAGTTCCTTTATTTTAGTAACAGGTATTTATAACAGATAGTCTTCGGACAACTATTGTGTTTTTAAATTATTTCTTTATTGTTTATAAAAACAAACACGTTTTCCTCAATGTATTGTGTGCAATGAAATACAATTCAACAATTGAAAGCATCGATAGCATTGAATAAGTTTTATCCAATAAGAGACATCGATAGCAGATCTGTTTTTCTAATTACATTGTAGTCGAGAAACGATATCTCTTATTATGAGATATTTATTCTAAGGTTGATTTCTTTTATTTTAGTAACAGTTATTTATAACAGATATGATTTTGTTGTGTGACAGTTGTAACATGTTACTTAATAATAGTTGTAAAATCCATCTCTAAATCGTTAGTTTTTGAAAATAAAGTGTTCTTTAATATCAGACTGAATGTTTGATACCGATAAAACAATATGGTAATTAATGCGTACTTTTGAATGATTAAACGTTTAGAAACAGTTATTTTCAGGTTTATTCTTAATAACATTTTCTTAAGTTGATAGATGAACATGTGATATAAAATACCAAAATAAAAGCTCATAAATATTTAGTTCATTAAATATAAATGTTTGTTTTTTCCTTTTAAATTTAAAGCTCATGATGAACAATTTGCTAAGTTTTAGAATTAAATTGGCATAATTTTCTACTAAAATAAGTTAAACAAAATGTTTTTTTTATACATGGCTTTTGTGTTCTTAGAAATATATTTTTTTAAAAAGAATATACAAAATCGATGACCCTTGCTTAATGGTTGATTGCTTCCTAATTTATTTGAAATACTCATTTCATTTCTTTAACATCAATAACGTCAATGTTTAAATGTTGGCACTTATCTGCGAGCAGTAAAACCAAAAATAAAATTATAACTATTTAAACTTTTTAAAATAATTTCTTAGTTTAGCTTTTTTAAAGCTTCGTCTATTTTGACAAAAAATCGATATTATTAAAAAAATTGCTTTAAATTCAACGAAGTTTATACATGCAAACAATGGAAGTTTTTTTTTAATAAAACACATTTTTGAACTTAAATGCGAATGCGATGTGACAATGGCAGTACTTGAAACAAATAAATGTGCAATAATGAACAAGTGACAACATACATAAAATAAATAATGAAATAAATAACTTCAATGACCATAACCAAAATCTGTGTACACTTACTACAGATTGGCACTCATACAGAAGAAACAGTTGGGATACCCTGGAAAAAAATCATTTAAACAGGACGATATCGAAAAATTTAACATCCAAAACTACAAAAATAGGATTGTAAGAGAAAAAAAGAATACTAAAATGTTTAGAAATATTAAATAATTGTATGGTTGAGGCAATATAGTGATAAGCCACGCTATTGTTTCCAGGTAGGTTCTTGGCAAGTTAACAGAATTTCCACTAGACAACAGCACAACGTAAGGAAAAGGCTTATTGCCTTCATGGAAATCATGGTATGTTTCACCAAAAAAGAAAAAAAAAAGCTCTCTTTATTCTTGTTGAAAACGGGGCTTATTATTAGATTGTCTCAAATCTTTCAGTTGAAAATGTTGACTGTGATGAATGTGACGGTAATGACCCCGTGAAACGCCTAATAATGAATTTTGAAAATCTTGACTTTAAAAAATTGTAAAATTCATTGTCAATCGAAAATGAATGAAATTGTCCGTTCGTAATGTAGAAATAACTTTGCAATTTAAGAGGAATATAAGCCAGTCTTAAAAATCTATGAAATGATTTTGTGAACAAGTGAACGTGCAATAAAGTCATTTAAATAATAGAAATATAATTACTTTGACTCTTACAATAGAATAAAGATTAAAGTTCCTTGAAGTCTGTTTATACTTGGAATCTTTTCTAATGAAGGTTAAAGGCTAAAATATTATATCAATAATGAACTTATTGATCAATTTTCTGCTATTAACATTATGTGGTCAAAAATGACCCCAGCTATTTTGAACTTAGTATTTCAATGGTGAAATACAAGCATTTTAAAAGTACCAAATATCTATTTTATTAATTGAAAGTTGAATCTAAATGAGGCACGACAGAGGGTTAAAATGTTTCTTTAAAGAAGCATGTTAAGACTCGAGTTATTTATGAAATGGTTTATAAAGCAAGATGCACTATGATTTTCAACTACTGACTAGGTTGTGTTAGTGCGAGAACCCTCAAGTAAGAAAAAATTTGGTCATGAATTTTAGAAATACTTGAAATTTGTGACTTCCACCGAAATTGAGACGTAAATTTTTCTGATATCGTCCTTTCATGAGTTATGTATACAATATGTACATACAACAAGCTGAAATGTTTTGAAGCTCAACTTAGAAGAGTTACTAAGTTCAATTCAGCGTTTCGAGGAGTCACTTTCAGATTCACATCGGGGTGACATTGTTGGCCAGTTACAAGTTGAATTCACCTCATCAAAGTGCAATCCTTCAGGACAGTCGAAATCAAATCGAACGAAAGATTCTCCCGTTCCAGCGAAATCGACGCATCTGTAGAACTTATTACAATCACGTGGGTGCCTAAAAAAGCCAGCTTCAGTACATTCAGGATCCCCCGCACCTTTTCGATTCACTGAACTTCCAGTGCTACTCGATGAAGATTGAGTAGTGGAACTAGTTGAGGATTCACTTGCTGTTGATTGAGATGAATCTGAGCCAGATGACTCTGTGCTGGTTTGCTCTCGAGTGCTTCCAGTTTCACAGGGTTCGTCACTAAGTCGAGGGTCGTTACAGTAACTTGGTCCTTCATCGAAAATACGGCCATCTTGGCATTGGGAATCACGTTTCTCAAAGCTTCCCGTTTCTTCATTACGGACGCATTGATAATATTTCGTGCAATCTTCGGGATTTCTGAAAAACCCTTCTTCAGTGCATTCACCTGACTTTTCGGATGAAGTTGTATCGGTTCCCGATGATGTAGTTCCTGTTGCCGATGAGGTAGTACTAGTTCCGGATGAAGTGGTACTAGTTCCTGATGAAGTGGTACTAGTTCCCGATGAAGTGGTTCCTCTTCCGGATCCAGATAACGTTGAACCTGTTTCAGAGGAAGTTGTTCTAGTGCCTGAAGTTTTTGAACCACCTTCTGTAGTTGTTGAATTATCACAAGGTGCACTAAGTTCTGGAGCATTGCAATAGCGTCCTTCCTCATCAAATACATATCCGTCTGGGCATTGGAATCGTTCTTTAGTTAACTGATCATTGTCAGATCTGGTTTTGTTGCAGTGATAGTAACCAGCACAGTCTTCTGGATCTCGGAAAAAGCCTTCTTCTGTGCATTTATACGAACCATCATCACATGGAGGACTGAGTTCCTCTGCATTACAATACCAGCCTTCAGTATCAAACACATGACCTTCTGGGCACTCACAGTCAATCTTTACTAGTTCTCCAGTATCTTCGTCTCTTTTACATTCATAATACTTTTTACAGTCTTTGGAATCTCTGAAGAAGCCTTCTTCCTCACATTTGAAATCTTCGGAAGTTCCCGTTTTAGTGGTTGACGTTTGAGTAGTACTCGTTCCAGATGAACCCGTAGTTGAGGTTCCTTTTTCTGTAGTGGTCGTAGATTCCCCTGAAGATGATGTAGTAGTTGATGATGTAGAGTCATCTTTTGTCGTGGTGCTACTTTCTGTTCCTGACGAGCCAGTACTTTCTGTTGTACTACTTGTATCATTTCTTTCTTTTGATCCAGATTCACATGCGGGACTCTGTTCAGGCCAGTTACAAACACTATTGACTTCGTCAAAAACTAGTCCTTCCGGACACTCAAAATCATATCGTACGAAAGATTCTCCTGTTCCTGCAAAGTCAACACAGCGGTAAAATTTGTTACAGTCATCTGGATTTCTAAAAAATCCTTCTTCTGTACAGTCTATATCACTTGATGGTTTTACTTTGGTAGTTTGAGAGCTTGAATCACCAGTAGAAGTTGTGTCTTTGGTCGAACCAGGTTCTGTTTGAGAAGTATTTTCGTCTTCTGAGCCACTAGGAGTTGTGGAAGTTCTTCCGCTTTGAGTTGTTGATGTTGTTCCTTCTGTCTGAGTTGTTTTGTCACTCAAAGTGGTGGATGTTCTATCTCGCTGAGTCGTTGATGTTCGGTCTTGCTGTGTAGTTGATGTTGTTCTGTCATTTTGAGTGGTACTTGATGTTGTTCGCGTAGTTCCTCCACTCGAAGTAGAGGAGGTACTTTCTGAGGTTGTTTGCTTGGAGCCTCCACTTGATTCGCAAGACCTTACAGCAGATGGCCAATTACAGACATTGTTTGAATCATCAAAAACTAAATCATCTGGACATTCAAAATCGTATTTGGTGAAAGTTTTCCCATCACCTCTGAAGTCGACACATCTGTAGAATTTACGGCAGTCTTCTGAATCTCTATGAAATCCTTCGTCTTCACAATCACCCTGTTTTGTAGAATCAGTTCCACTGGAAGTGGTTTGCGTCGATGAATCAGATCCAGTAGAAGAGCTTACCGTTGATGAAATACCTGATTCGGTTGACGTTTCACTCTTTGTGGATGAGGTGATTTTCGTAGAGCTTTCATCACAGGGTGGAGCAAGATCTTTTCGGTTGCAATATCTCATTTCTTCATCAAAAACTTCATCTTCAGCACATGAAAAGTCTTCTCTTGTAAACCTTCCATCACCTTCATCAAGACAACGGTAGTATTTTCTGCAGTCATTCGGATCTCTGAAAAATCCTTCTTCTGTACATTCTCCACTTGTCCCTGGTTTTGACGATGTTGTTGATCCCCCAGATGACGTCGTTGAAGTTGATGTTTCAGTATCGCAAGTTAGTTCAGAAGATGGTGAGTCACATCTTTCATTATTTAAGTCAAATATTAAACCTTCTGGACAAGTAAAATTATACTTGATGAATTCACCGTTTTCTTCAACACATCGGTAAAACTTCATGCAGTCACCAGAATCTCTAGTAAAACCTTCTTCGGTACATTCTGATGAACTAGTAGAAGTCGTACCACCTTCCGATCCAGTTGAAGAAGAGCTAGTTGTGGTTCTGTCACTGTTTGTTGATGAAGTCGAACTTTCTATCCCTCCACTCGACGTACCTGATGATGAGGTTGTGATTTGAGTTCCGGTAGTCGTTTTTTCACAAGGAGGGGCTAAGTCCTTGCTGTTGCAAAATCGCATTTCTTCATCAAATACTTCATCATCAGCGCAGGAGAAATCTTCTCTTGTAAATCTGCCATCCCCTTCGTCAATACAACGATAATACTTGCTACAATCATCAGGGTTCTGGAAGAATCCTTCTTCAGTGCACTCATCAGATTTGGTGGTACTAGAACCTGATTGCGTAGTTGTTCTGTCTGAAGCAGTGGTGGGTCTGGTTGTAGTAGTTGTTCGTGATGGCCTAGTAGTTCTTGTTGGCCTAGTGGTTCCTGGTGTTGTAGTTTTGCTTGATGTTGTTGTGCTTTCTTTAGTAGTTGGAACTGGTGTTGTTCTTCTTGTGGATGTTCGTTTTGTAGTTGAAGTGGCAGATTGTGTTGTGGATGGGGTAGTTTTATCAGAAGAAGCAGTTGAGGAACTTTCGCAAGTGAGCTCATCTGATGGCCAATCACATCTTTTGTTATCATCATCAAATATTAAACCTTCTGGACATTTAAAATCATAACGCTTTAATTCACCGTTATCCTCTATACATCTATAAAATTTACTGCAATCATCTTTACACCTGAAGAAACCTGACTCGGTACATTCCTCTTTATCGTTAGCTGTTGACGTAGTTTGCTCAGATGAAGAAGTAGATTGAGATGTTGTAGTGGTGCCTCGGCTTGTTTGCTCAGTGGATGACTCTGAAATTGAAGAAGTGGATGATTCTGATTGAGAAGTCGAAGAAGATTGAGTGCTTGATTCATTACTTTCAGTACTTCCTTCGTCTTTCTTGCCTCCACTTGAGTCACAGGGGGGACTGTCTTCGGGCCAATTGCAAACGCTGTTGGTTTCATCAAAAACTAAACCTTCTGGACACGTGAAGTCATATTTCACAAATTCTTGCCCATCACCGTTAAAATCTACACAACGGTAAAATTTATTGCAATCTTCAGGATTTCTGAAGAAACCAGCTTCGGTGCATTCTCCGTCACTGTTCCCACCACCCTTTTTGGATGATGAATCTTTTGTCGTACTTTCACCTTCCGTTTGATCAGAAGGTGTAGTACTACTACTTTTATCCGAAGTATCCGTTGTTTTGTCTGAAGAAGTCGATTGATCACTAGATTCGTCTGATGTTGAAGCTTCTGTCGCTGCACTAGATGACTCTTCAGTAGTCTCAGATGATTTTGTTGCTGCAGATGTTGTTTTTTGGGTAGAAGTAGCTTGGCTTGAGGAATCATCTGACTTTGTGCTACTTTCTTTACCGGAACTACCATCACATGGTGCACTTTGTTCTGGCCAGTTACAAACACTGTTTTCTTCATCAAACACTAATCCATCAGGACACGAGAAGTCATATTTGACAAACTCATTACCATCTCCATTGTAGTCCACGCATCTATAAAACTTATTACAGTCTTCGGGATCTCTGAAAAATCCTGCTTCGGAGCAAATTCCTTGATTTTTCTTTTCATCTTCACTTCCATCACTTGATGAAGAAGAGGAAGACGTTGTAGAAGATGATTCTTCTGGACCTTCAGTGCTAGAGGATGGAGTGCTTCTACTAGGTGATCGTGTGGAAGAAGGTTTTGATGAGGTAGTCCTTCCAGGTTTTCTTGTTGCTGAAGATGTTTTTGGACGATCAGTTCTAGATGAGGTTGAGCCTTTTCCTCCTGATGTCGTCGTTCTAGTGGTTGATGGTTCAGTCGTGGAATCTTTTCCTCCTTTTGAACTGCTTGTATCTTCCCCATCTGATTTGTCTTTATCTTTATTTTCACCTGCTGAGTCACACGGAGCACTGTCTTCAGGCCAGTTACAAACACTGTTTTCCTCGTCAAAAACAAGGCCATCTGGGCAAGAAAAGTCATATCGGACAAATTCTGCTCCATCTCCATTGAAATCAACACAGCGATAAAATTTATTACAGTCTTCTGGATTTCGGAAGAAGCCTTCTTTTTCACACCCGTCTTTGGTATCCCCTTCATCTGGAGTAGGTTTTTGATCACCTGAGTCTGACGAATCTTCTGAAGGCTGGTTTTCAGTTGTTGTCACCGTTGTACTCGGAGCTTGAGTTGGTTTCGTTGTTGTCGTTCTTGTCTTTTGAGTAGTTCGCCTAGAAGAAGATGGGGATATCGTAGTCGTTGATATTGCGTCTTTTTCTGTACTGCTTTCTGACGGCTTGGAGCTTTCTGTATTATCTTTGTCCTCGCTGCCTCCTTCACATGGAGCACTTTGTTCCG
Source organism: Parasteatoda lunata (assembly GCA_949128135.1). Classification (NCBI taxonomy): domain Eukaryota; kingdom Metazoa; phylum Arthropoda; class Arachnida; order Araneae; family Theridiidae; genus Parasteatoda; species Parasteatoda lunata. The sequence goes on along the minus strand of OX421977.1, from coordinate 20,484,681 downwards.
GCCAGTTACAGACGTTGTTTGTTTCATCGAATACGAGTCCATCAGGACACTTAAAGTCATAACGTACAAATTCTTGCTTTTCTCCACTAAAATCTACGCATCTGTAAAAACGATTGCAGTCACTCGGATTTCGAAAGTATCCTTCATCTTGACATTTTGAAGAGTCACTATCAGATGACTCTGTCACAATAGCAGATCCTCCTGTAGTACGAGTTGCTTCTGTTACAGGTGAAGTGCCTTCATCATCTTGGCGGGGTGGTGATGGCCGCCTCCTTTTATTGCATTCGCTTACAAACTTTTGAGGGACACAGCGAGATCCAGCAGCCTCAAAAGCAAGACTGTTTGGACAACTTATTTCATACCTGATAAAAGAGTTTTGTTTTCGGACACATTTGTAAAATTTTGTACAATCTCTCTCGTGCCTGAAAAAGCCAGGTGAGCTGCATAATTGTTCACCTCTGGTTGGAGCTTTCGTGGACTTTGAAATTCCTCTGACTGGAACTAAAGGTGATTTGTCAACAACGTCATTTCTTGGTTTTAATGTTGTCCAATAGCTAGCTGTAGTCACTTTTCTAATAGGATTGTAAGCTGATTTCGGTGGAGGCACAGTTCGGCGTGGCTGATAACCAGACCATCTTTGAGTCTGACAAGGTGGAGCCTTATCAGGCCAATTACACGTAGCATACTCTTCATCAAAGACCAGAGTTTCTGGACACGAAAACATATGTGTTTCGTATTGACCAGTTGCTCCTACAACACATCGATAGAAAGATTTGCAATCCACAGGATGTCTAAAAAATCCTTCGTCTCTGCATTCAAGAGGTGCATTTTCTGCTTGTCTTTTGCTTCTTTTTGGGTTGCAGTTAATCAGAGAAGATCGGGTGCAATAACTCTCTCCATCATCGAACAATAGATTTCTGTTACATTCGAAGAAGTGAATGGAATAAGCCCCATTTTCTTCAATGCATTTGACAAAACGACTACAGTTCGTTGGATGTCTAAAAAATCCCGGACCTTGGCAAACGATGGGATCATCTAACGTAGCAGGAACTTCCACGAAGTCACTTTGAGCAGGGCTAATTATAATTGCTTCTCTGCGTGGGGTACTTTCAGTTTCTGGAATCCACCATTCTTGTTCTTGTTGATGATTTTGATCTTGGTTCTGTGATGATGGGATATCTTCAACTTGATCATCCATTATTTCTTGAAAACCACTAGAAGGTATTTGTTTTTGTGGTGCATCATATTCTTGAAACCCGGTTTGCGGGATGACTTCATAATGTGTTTGAGCAACAGGTACATTATGGATCTCAATTTCATCTTGTCTATTTGGGTGTTCCTCAGCATGCTGGGTATTCTGTTGTGTTTGTATTTGAGGTGATTCATGAACTTGCTGTTGTGATGGTTGTGAATCAGGAGAGGGATTATCTACTCTGTCTGGCTTTTGAGAAATGACATTATTTTGAGAGTCTTGTTGTGGATGGATCTTACTGGGGGGTTCCCGGAATTTTTCAGGTGAATCGCTGCAGGGAGCGGCAAGTTCAGGCCAGTTGCATGATGACACATTTTGGTCAAAGACTAGGCCGGGATCACACCTCCCGATAAACGCACTCATTCGACGGCCTGTGCTATATTCGTCAACGCAGCGTATATATTGATGACAGTCTTTAGGATCACGGTAAAAGCCTGGACCTCGAACACACACTGAAGCTTCTATATTGTAATGAGATAACTGTATTTCTCTACCTGCTTTCATCGTATTAACTAGTTTCCATTCTAAAAAAATAAAGAATAATTAAATTTAATTTATTTTTTACACACATAAAAAAAGTACAACATGGTATTGAATTACAAATAAGTGGCGTGAATTTAATATGTGATTGCACTCTCAGAAATAAACTCATTTTTGAGAATTCAGTGAATCTCTGAGCTTTACTTAGGTATTTTTGAAAATAAGTTCGTCTCGAAATGCCTTAATTTTGGACGAAAGGAGAATCTTCAAATATTTGACGAAATTGTTTCGTTTTTCATGCGTCATTTAAGGGCATTTAGAGAGTTCTATACATTTTCATTTATTTTAGTTTAAAACTGTTCAGTCCGTGAAATCGGTAAAGGTATTAAGGCTTCTGCTCGTCAAGCAGGTTTACCGGTTTCAGTTCCGGAAGATGACTGATTATTCATACTCATTTTTTTTGGGTCGTATTTTCCGATCAATTATGTAATTGTTGGATAGCAGCGAGAGCAATGCGCTTGACGAAATGCGTATCGTGGAACAAGTTTATCAATGTTTCAACATTGCATTTCACAGGAAACGGTTTTGTAAAAAAAATAAAAGAAAATTCATCGAATTTTCGTATTGTGACCCCACTGCAAAAGCTATATAAAGCGTTGAATGATGCACCGCTAGGCGGTGACATACAAAAGGCGCTGGGTGATGCGTAGCTAGCACGGTGAAACACGGGAAGACGTTATTTGATGCAGCGGAATGCGGAATGTGTTGGACGGGCAGTCAACAGTCTTAGCTCGCAATCGGATTTTTGCAGTCGGAATCGGATTCACAATCGGATTTCTGCAGTCGGAATCAGATTCACAATCGGATTTCTGCAGTCGGAATGAAAACTGAAAATATCATTCTCCTCACTCGTGGCTGGAATACAACAAGCGTTAAATCTGAATTCAACATGCTTTTACCATTCATCTATTTTTAAACGTTTTTATAAATTTTGTAGCAATTTTAAATTAGCATTTTTAAAGTAGAGTTGTTCAGGAACAGAGTTATGTGTGCTCAATGTCTACATTTTTACATTAGCATCCATCTTTTTTTAGTGTGTTTAAAGAGACATTCAAACAAAATTGTGAAACCTAACTTAAATGAGCTGTATTTTGTATTATGAGTAAAACTGGTTTTGTTGTTGAGTGTCATGTGCAGCAGCAGTGATGACACGGGGATTAAAAAAATATGTCAAAGCAAACTTGCATAAATGAGGAAAAGAATGTAATGATGGTCATAATTTATACAACTATACTAAATTTAACAGAGAATAAAGAAGTTACGAACTTGGACGATAGATAGGGCACATCTTAAAGAGCAAGAATGTGTTTTTTAATGTTTTTTTAATTTATGTGTTTTTTAATTTCAGTTTAATATGCTTTAATGAAAATTAGCCATTGGTAAAGAGTTGACTCTTACCTTTTCTATGCCTTGCTTTAACTGTCAGTACCGCTAATGAAAGCAGCAGAAGAATAGAGAGTCTCATTCTTTATACCTACAAAGAAATATTATAATAAATGAGATATTATTTAACAGATTAGATATAAATAATTGTTTTTATTTCATAATCATTGCTCTTGATCTACGCATAACTTTTGAATCCTTGTCAAAAACGAAACAAAACACATGCATTCTAGGATGCTAATTAATATTTTAGCAAGGAGAAAAAAACACACACACTTTCTGCTAGAATCTTTATATCCACTATTGAATAAGGGAGAGCTAAAAACATTAAAACCTGTTTGAATATTGAAATAAACGACGAAATGAAAAGCAAATATTAGAAACACCTCAAGATTTTCCCGGTAACCAATTTAGTTTTGATGTTCTTACTTCGCCCTCCCCACTAGTGATTCGAAGAATTTTGATAGCGTTTTCTTTTTTTTAAATTTAATTTTCCGTTCTCATAAAAAATATATTGGAATAGTTTAAAATTCATAGCAATTATGCATTAAATAAAAACACAATTATAACTTCAATACAGGTATGATCTATAGTGTTTTGGATCACCTTAGTTATTTAATAATCGTACTGTACTAGATTAATTATATAGATTCTACGTTATATTATGCATCGCAAAAAATAATTTCTCCTATTCTGTTTTCATGAAAACAGTTAAATTTACTGATTTTAAAAATACATAACAGTGTTTCAAGAAACCCAAAGCTGTTATTATTATTATTTTATATTTTTACGATCAAATTTGATTATACATTTTAATATTATGCAATAGATAAATGATATTTTTATATTTTTTTCGAAATAATTTTAATGAGTTTAATAATTGGGGTACATTTTTTCAATTGTTCTGAAAATAATACGCATTTTTAAAAAAATATAATTTGATATATTGTTATTACACAAAGTTTTTTTTATAAAATAATCTTCAATTAATGCGTTTTTATAATCGCAAATAAGTTACGCCAGTTTTAAAGATGAATGGATTAAAAAAAAAAAAAACTACCAAAATGTATTATTATAGTATTATCTTTTTCACGAACAAATTCAATTTCTTTTTTTAATCTTTTTAAGAATTAATTAATAACTTTCTTATTATTATCATAAGATGAGTAATAATGGGTATCCTGTTGCGCTAAAAGCTCCTAGAGTTGTTAATTAATGGCTACTGAATAATTAATCTGAAAATAGCTTCACGAAAATTCACTTAGCCTTTAGCCACCACCATTTTTACTACATATTTTGTATCAAACTGTGAGAGAAAGGTTATAAATTTCTTTAAGAGATAGAAAATGCGGTTTCTAGATTTATCGTCTGTCAGTTTTATTAAGTACTAAATTGATGTTGAAAAAAATGTAAGAGTGGAAACAGGTTTTTACCCCTTCTAAATCAACAAAACAATTTCTTCCAAGTACTAAATTCTACTACCGAAGCTGACGGTAAATAAATTGAAGAATTTAAATTAAAAGATTTGAAACTAAATTTATCTCACCTTCATTTGTCTTCAATATCCGATAGCTATTACTGAATAAATGGAATTTTAAAGAAAATTAGCCATTTTTTAGAGTATGCAAGTGTGATTAAAAGGGTTCTTCGAAGCTTTTTGCTAAATAGCCACAGTTAAGAGAGATTTTAATTCGAAACAAAACTGTAATTTAAACGATGAATACTATCGTGCTCAAAAGAATTGCCTGGTCTTTAAAACAGAAAAAATAGCTTAGTTAACTGATTTAAGTATGTGAATGTGATTAAAAAAGTTCTTCGAAGCTTTTTGCTAAATAGTCACAGTTTGAGAGCTTTTAATTTGAAACAAAACTATAATTTTAAACGTTGTATACAATCTTGCTCAAAGGAATTGCCTGGTCTTTAAAACATAAAGAAATAACTTAAATATTAAAAAAAATTAAATGATGATTTAAGCTACACTTTTATTGAATAAAAATAAAACTTCGCAAAAATAAGTTTAAGCTTCATGTGACATACGCTCTAAGAAATATTTAAGGCATCGTCAAATAATTCGTCAATATTTCGAGAATCGAAATGAGATTTGATAGTACAAATAAGGCATATGAAAAATTTCCTTCTTTTTGAGGCAGTTCAATTATTAGGTTAGCGTTTTTTTGAATATATTTTTTTATCCCTTTTTATTCTATATCAGCAAAAAAAGCAAATTCCAGACCCCCGTCCCACACCTACGTGAAAAATGTCGCAACAACCTAATGTTTTTTTGTTTTTTTTCCAACTTCGATTTTACTGTTGTAATCTAATTTTAGGAAAAAATTCAAATGGAAGGTGTAAATCTACATAAAAGATTTATGTTTTAATTAATAAAGTTTTGAGTAGAATATTTTTTAAGAATAATCGGGTTTTCCTTCCGTGGTCAAAATTCTAGATCTCCGGTAAAATGCTTGAATAAATTTTCTTCTAATATAAAATTATTGTTAATAATTTATTTCAAATTTGAAAATTTTCCTTGTTTTTCTTCACGTTTTTTTCCTATCTCTTCTAAAAATTTTGCAAAAAAGAAAAATTTTAGTGTCTTACGTAAGTATACCCCTTGTCAGCATAAAAACCAAACCGCAAACTCCCTCTCTATTAAGATGCTTACGTAATATCTTAACGCACCCTTTTTAGACCTCGAAAATAATTTGGCGCAATTTAATTTGAACCTTTTTGAAATTTCTAGAGAGGCATTACGACTCAATAAAATATCATAGAACAAGTTTAAAAATTGTTTGGGAAAATTTTATTTGTACTTCTTTGAAATTTCTAGAAAGGCGTCACACCTCAATAAAACATTATAGATCAAGTTCAAATTTAAAATCACAGTAACAAAATTAAACTTACAAACATCATACATGAAGTTCAAATTTAAAATCACAGTAAAAAGTAAAATTACGGATAGCTAAGCCTAAAAATACGAGAGTCTTAGCAAACGTTGTAATAGCTCGATCTATTTCTAGAGAGGCATTACCACTCAAAAAAGTATTATTGAACAAGTTTAAAAATTATTTGAGACAATTTTATTTGAACTTTTTTGAAATTGTTAGAGAGGCAACACACCTCAATAAAGTATTATAGATAAAGTTCAAATTTAAAATCACAGTAAAAAAAATAAACTTACAAACATCATACATCAAGTTCAAATTTAAAATCACAGTAAAAAGTAAAATTACGGATAGCTAAGCCTAAAAATACGAGAGTCTTAGCAAACGTTGTAATAGCTCGATCTATTTCTAGAGAGGCATTACCACTCAAAAAAGTATTATTGAACAAGTTTAAAAATTATTTGAGACAATTTTATTTGAACTTTTTTGAAATTGTTAGAGAGGCAACACACCTCAATAAAGTATTATAGATAAAGTTCAAATTTAAAATCACAGTAAAAAAAATAAACTTACAAACATCATACATCAAGTTCAAATTTAAAATCACAGTAAAAAGTAAAATTACGGATAGCTAAGCCTAAAAATACGAGAGTCTTAGCAAACGTTGTAATAGCTCGATCTATTTCTAGAGAGGCATTACCACTCAAAAAAGTATTATTGAACAAGTTTAAAAATTATTTGAGACAATTTTATTTGAACTTTTTTGAAATTGTTAGAGAGGCAACACACCTCAATAAAGTATTATAGATAAAGTTCAAATTTAAAATCACAGTAAAAAAAATAAACTTACAAACATCATACATCAAGTTCAAATTTAAAATCACAGTAAAAAGTAAAATTACGGATAGCTAAGCCTAAAAATACGAGAGTCTTAGCAAACGTTGTAATAGCTCGATCTATTTCTAGAGAGGCAATACCACTCAAAAAAGTATTATTGAACAAGTTTAAAAATTATTTGAGACAATTTTATTTGAACTTTTTTGAAATTGTTAGAGAGGCAACACACCTCAATAAAGTATTATAGATAAAGTTCAAATTTAAAATCACAGTAAAAAAAATAAACTTACAAACATCATACATCAAGTTCAAATTTAAAATCACAGTAAAAAGTAAAATTACGGATAGCTAAGCCTAAAAATACGAGAGTCTTAGCAAACGTTGTAATAGCTCGATCTATTTCTAGAGAGGCATTACCACTCAAAAAAGTATTATTGAACAAGTTTAAAAATTATTTGAGACAATTTTATTTGAACTTTTTTGAAATTGTTAGAGAGGCAACACACCTCAATAAAGTATTATAGATAAAGTTCAAATTTAAAATCACAGTAAAAAAAATAAACTTACAAACATCATACATCAAGTTCAAATTTAAAATCACAGTAAAAAGTAAAATTACGGATAGCTAAGCCTAAAAATCCGAGAGTCCTAGAAAACGTTGTAATAGCTCATTCTATTTCAGGAGAGGCATTACTACTCACTAAAAAAATTATAGAACAAGTTTAAAAATTGTTTAGGACAATTTTATTTGAGCTTTTTTGAAACTTCTAAAGAGGCGTCACACCTTAATAAAACATTATAGATCAAGTTCAAATTTAAAATCACAGTAAAAAACTAACATTACGGATAGCTAAGCCTAAAAATACGAGAGTCTTAGCAAACATTGTAATAGCTCGATCTATTTCTAGAGAGGTATTACCACTCAAAAAAGTATAATTGAACAAGTTTAAAAATTATTTGAGACAATTTTGTTAGAACTTTTTAAAAATTGTTAGAGAGGCAACACACCTCAATAAAGTATTGTAGATAAAGTTCAAATTTAAAATCACAGTAAAAAAAAATAAACTTACGAATTGCTCAGCCTAAAAATACGAAAGAATCTCAAGAAAACGTTGAAATAGCTCATTTATGCTTAGCAGCTAAGTGAGTTTTTTCGTGTGAATTTAATAAAATATCTTGATGATTAAAATATCGTGAGAATCAATCAACCTGCACTACATGTAATTGACGTCTTTGCCCAAAAACGTTCTTAACCTTTATCTGATAATGATACAATATTTCGTTTTTCTAAACAAACAAATTTTAAAAAGGACTTTTAATACTCAAATTTGTTTGTTTTTGATACTTAGATTGCGTATTAGATTTAGATTTTGGTATTAAACGTCACAAAATAATAATAAAATTAATCATCTCATTAATAAAATTTATCAAAATCTGTTAAAATAGGTAATTATGTAGTTAAGTTCAATATAATAAAAAGAAATGAAGGCGGATTTAAAAATATTTTAAAACTGAGAGTTTTATAGAAAAAAATTTCCCTTAGTAAAACTTACAAGTGAAAATAATTCAGAAATAATTATGAAATTTTAATCAGCTCAAAAATTTTATTTAAAAAATGAAATGTTTAGTAATATTTAAAAAATGATTCTTATGTTTTAGAAATTTGAAATATTTTTTCTAGAACTATTTAAATAAAGTGATTAAAAAAAAACTTGTATACTTTTTAAATTCAGAAAACATTTTTCTTAACTTTCAAAACTAGTTTTATTTAAACTGTTCAATTAACAATTAAAAGTTAGCAAATAGTTTAAATTGATGATATATTGTTTAGCTAATTATTAAGTTCAGGAAAGATCTTTCTAAACGTTTGAAATTTGATTTCTAACAAAAATTTAGTCGACAATTAAAACTCAGGAAGCAGTTTAGATTGATATTATAATGTTTAGATAATTCTTACATTCAAAAAAGATATTTCTTAATTTTCAAAATTTGATTTTTTTCCAAAGGTTTAAGTGACAATTAAAACTTCGCAAACAGTTTAAATTGACAGTACTTAACTGTTTAAATTATTAATTAAATCATTTGCCGGTGACTAAATCAGTCTCATTGAACATGCACCAAAAGTTTCTAGAAAAATATTATGATTATTGTTATTTTTGATAGAACATGAGTTTTAGTTTTTTTTTAAATTTTGAAAATTTACTTTTTCTGCATCAATAATAGTTTTTTCGATTTTCTTTTCAATTACGGTTTTTTACTTTACAACTGTGTATGAAATTAAATTTTTTTAATGAAGTTACGTTTTACACTTGCTAAAGAAATTAACATAAAGCTTTTCCAAAACATTGCATTAAAAATTAAAAAATTACAGAGATTTAGATTATCGCTTCTGTTACGATTTTACAAAGTAATGTAACAACGCCATTTAGTAAACAAGGGAAAAGTACTTAAGATTTTCTTTCTTTCTCAAATAAAAACAAGAGATTTTCAGTTAAACTGAATTGCAAGTCGCTGCTTTAATTCTTTTCAATTAGCGAGTGCTTTGGGGTGCTGTTAGGAAAGCAATTATATTTTTGAAATTTTTATTTTCTTCAAATGAAAAATAACAACTAAAATATTTGGTTCTCGTCAAAATCATTAAGTCCCCCCCCCCTTGCCATACAATGATTTTTTTTAAGAGTTTATTTTTTTTCCAGGAGAGAAAATTGTTTCCTAGATTACTTTTGGAAGAGAAAATTTCATTGAAAAAATAATTGTGTTTTATGTTTACTAAAATAAATTCAAAAGTTTTACGAATTAACTCGTTGTTCATTGTCTACTTCAGTGATCAAGAAATGAAAAAATTAATTTAATATTAATCTCAACTCATGCAAAGTTCATATTAACTTTTTATTTGATAATTTTTTTTTTTTTTTTTTTTTTTTTTTGCATTTTTAAAAAGGAAGCAGAATTATAATGAAAATAGCTACTTTTTATTAAACTGTTTTTTTCCAGTTATTAGAACAATTATTTTTAATTTTTACTAGTTTTTTAAGCTGGTGAATTTACCGGCTTTAATTTTAGCTATGATTTCTTTCATTTCTTCTGAAAAATTTTTTCAATTATTTAATTTGCCTCCAAATGCTTTTTGTAATTAAAAATGGACCTGAGAGATATTTTTTAGTACATCCCTTTTAACATCTTCCTGAGAAATTCTACAGATGACATATTTTGCCTCAGAGTACATTGTAAAAAATTCAACATCTCATGCAAAGTTCATATTAACTTTTTATTTGATTATTATTATTATTATTATTATTTTTTTTGCATTTTTAAAAAGGAAGCAGAATTATAATGAAAATAGCTACTTTTACGTACGTAGGTAGTACGTACGTAGAGATATTTTTTAATACATCCCTTTTAACATCTTCCTGAGAAATTCTGCAGATGACATATTTTGCCTCAGAATACATTGTAAAAAATTCAACAAATACGTACGTAGAGATATTTTTTAGTACATCTCTTTTAACATCTTCCTGAGAAATTCTGCAGATGACATATTTTACCTCAGAATACATTGTAAAAAATGCAACAAATACGTACGTAGTGATATTTTTTAGTACATCCCTTTTAACATCTTCCTGAGAAATTCTGCAGATAACATATTTTACCTCAGAATACATTGTAAAAAATTCAACAAATACGCACGTAGAGATATTTTTTAGTACATCCCTTTTAACATCTGCCTGAGAAATTCTGCAGATGACATATTTTGCCTCAGAATACATTGCAAAAAATTCAACAAATAAGTACGTACCGGTACTTTGTATAACGTACCGGTACTTTGGTTCATAATCAGTAAAATACCTTTTGCCCTAAAATACTACACACTATTAGAAATTTCTCGGAAAAAGTGGTTAAATAACAATTTATTTAAATGTTTTTTTACTATATTCAAATAAAAAAATCAAATAACCATAAATAAGATGGTATTCAAACTGTTAACTGCGAAAAAAAGTGGATTAGCTGCTTTCACCTAATACGGTTAAACAACCAGAATTGTATTGCAATAACTGGAGCCACCTAATGCGGCAACTTATTTCCTTGAGGCTGGGTACATATTATAGCGTTGTTCTAGCGTTAACATCATAATATTTCCTCCTGATAAACCCTAACTTAACTCCAATGATCATTACCTATTGAAAAGCCTAGCTCCAATGTCCGGTTAAATTTCGTTTTTAATTTCCGGTAAAAATTTCAGCCTCACAGATATAGAGAATATTAACAGGTTGAAATATATGCAATATCATTATCTTTCATTGCACAAATTAAATAAATTATATCCATTTAAATTAATTAATTAAAATTCTTACAAATAAAAAAAAAATGAATGTGACACTTAATCTATAATCCATCAGTTATTTCAAATGTCGCATCAGTTAAATGCCGTACATCAAGAATGTTGTTGTTTCTGAATCCAAGACACAGAATCAGATACACCTTTCAAATCTGTCATACTAAATTATGTCTATATGGATTCGAAAGCAATAATCAACATAAGCGATTACCTTCTTGTTTTTCTGATTACACTTTAGTAAATATTATATCTGACACACAACATTGATTGATCAGCTCTCGGATATTAACTTTTTTTTCTTCCTTCAACGACCTTGAATTGGAAAAAAGTTAAAAACAGTCAAGAATGGGCCTCAACGGTGGGAAAGAGATTGAAAGGGTATATATACAGACGTGATGTGAAATACATGATGAAATTATCTTCCAATCCTTTAATTCGTGTGGAAAAGGGTCGCTGCGAGACTCGAGTTAAACATCCGAACGACCCTGATTGACCTCGGATGAAATAACCCGTTAGTATCGCAGTTCAAAGATAAGAAAAAAACATCTCCAGCAGGGGTTAGGTGAGATGTTTGTGGTTTTGGAGAACATTTTTTTCTACCTTTGGCTAATACATAAAAAAAAAAGAAATATCAATAGTGACGCAATAAAAAACTACCTATTCTTCTTGTTTTTCGTATACTTAGGTAATTAGTTGTTAAAAAAAATATCTTTGTAATTCGATCTGATCTCTTTTATGATTTATGATATAATTGTATTATGAAATGGGAACTCTATTTGCCCCTCTGGTTTTCCAAATAAGTATTGACTTTAGATTTCGCAGAATTTTCTGGCAGTCTTGATCTTCGATCGAAAACATGCTCGTGTAATAAAATTAGAACATTTTCAGCTGGTTTATTTAATATAATATTTATTTTAATTTAATAAAATTGCAGGATTTATGATATAATTGTATTATGAAATGTGAATTCAATTTGCCACTCTTGTTTTCCAAATAAGTATTGGCTTTAGATTTCGCAGATTTTTCAGGTAGTTCTGATTTTCGATCGAAAACATGCTCGTGTAATAAAATTAGAACACTTTTATCTGGTTTATCTCATACTTTATTTATTTTATTTCAATATAATAGCATGATTTACCAGCAAAGCAGTGGTACGAATAAATTGAGTCACGTGATTTTCTTAGCTCATAAGAATCGTGCAAATCACTTTAAATGAAGTTGAGTTCTGGAAGTGATGAAGTTTAGTAACACAGATTCCGCACACTTTGCATATTTGTTCGCCTATAAATCTGCGTTCCGTCGCTTCGTTTGATTTAATTTAGCTAATATCTGTATTTGTGTGTTGTGCTGTTTTAACGAATAAATGTGAAATGTTATACTTCATTTCTCTGCGTTTTATTTCAACATGCGCGCCTGAAATAATCAGTTTCTTTTTGTATTCTTAATTTTAGAATGATTCTAAATCACAAATTCTGTCATCATAGTATCAAATTATTATAAAATCATTCAAATATCATTTACTTCTTTTAACGGCAGAAATTTAGCTTGCTCGATCTAATGAGATATTTAATATTGGTCTACTTTAGTCGAATAAGCAGAATATTCTATTTTAAGGGATCAACTTAAGTAGGATAGATCCACTAACTTTAATTTGAAACAAAAATGATTAGGAATAAGAAATTTAGTACTTATTTCAATTTTTTAACTTTATTGTTGAGCTAGATTAAATTATTACCAAGCATGAAAGTGTTCATAAAATATTCCACTGAAACAAAGATATGAAAATAGGTGGTACATTTTTTTTATTTCTTAGCATCCTTAAATACTTTTTAATTTTTATCAAATTTATTTTCTTAAAATTTATTCTTTTTCAAAAAGTTCAAAATTTAGTTCTTTAAAGTTTTGAAATTTAGTTTCTTAAATACTTTTAAATTAGAAGTGATACGAATTTATTAAAGTTCACTACGATTCAATATTGTAAATTGTTTAAAGTGTAATTCTGATGATCTTTCGCTGTGTTTTGTTATAATATCTGGCTATTTTATTAAATCTCTAGTTCTATTTTTTTTAAATTTAGTGTCTATTGTAAATCAATGTTCTTTTTTAAGGAACTATGATGAGATATCTCGTAGAACATTTAGTTGACAAAATAGATATCGTTAAAACTGAAATGTGTTGTAATTAAATTTTATTCATAATTACAAGACGTATCAACAATTTTATAGCTTTTTCTGATTTCAAGTACTATTCATAAAGATTTTTAAAGATTTAAATGATATCCAATTTTAAAGATTATCAATTCAGATTCAATCTTTCAATTTAGATTCGATCTTTCAATTCAGATACAATCTTTCAATTTAGATTCGATCTTTCAATTCAGATACAATCTTATGGCTAATGGAATTGGCAAATATAATTTTTTAAATGTATAAGTTTTTTGAAGAAATACACACATATTTATAAAGTTATACGTCTTTGTGATCAGGAAATCGTCATTTCGCAAACTCTCTTTAAATAGTAAGACACGAAATTCATAAGAATTGCGTGAGTTCTGAACTAATGTAACTCTAATTTCATTTTCATGTCAGTCTACTGCAATAAAAAATGTATATGAATCAACGCTACTGAATTTAAGACTTCAATTCCCAGAAACAACATGAGCCAAAATAAAATGTAAACACGCGTTCTTTGATGAAGGAACAATTGTTTAGGGGAGAGAGCGCCCAACATCAAACCTTTTGTTTAAGCCCTTTGAATAGAACATGCTTTGTATATCTTTTTAAAATGTCCTTGGTTACAAACATCTTTTCTTTTACTTCATAACTGCCCTTGAAAACTGAAAAGGAATAACGTGGTTACAGTTATATCATCCCTCATCGTCATCAAATGGATTTCGTACCCGTAAGCTACAAGCTAGAGAATTCTTGAAAGCTATCTTCAGTGAATCTTGAATGCCAATGTAGTAGACATCATTGTATTTTAGGGTTAATAACACTGTTTGTATGATGTAATTAATTATGCCTTCATAACAAATGTATCTCTACGTACTGATAAAAGAATTTAAGAGTCATGATTTTATTGTTGGAACGCGTTGCAATATTCAGAACTGTTCTTCTCGATTATTATTCCCTTCTTCGGAAGTCGATCATGATAGGGTAATGAGAGAAGCATAAACACACGTTCATTATGAATATTAAGAAGGTGATCTCTGCTATGAAATAAAGCATTAGTGATAGGAAATTAAAAAAGAAAGAAAGATTTTCTTAGATGTGATTAATATGAATCGAACATTTTAAAGTGTGTTTATTAGAAAAGAGTTAAAGGCTCTTTTTTTTTCAGAATACCAATTGTGAGATTGTTTAAATAGATAGCGAAATTCTTATATAGATAATCACAAATGAGATTGTTTAATACAGATGTTACTGACAGTGTATGCTTTGGAGATATTTTATAACTCGGATTGTTTGATGTTATTTGGACAAATAATGAAGCATTTAATCTGTTTCATTCTTCAGGGGTTGCAGTTAAGGGTATGCAGAGTGATTACTTTATTACGACCACCTGGCAGTTTTATGCAAATGAGCTAAGGCGTATAGTGTAATGTCATGTTTTAGGGTCTTTCGTGTGCATGGTAGTTAAAATAAGATCGCATGCTAAAATGCCGTTGTAGATCAAGTATATTCTATACTGTTTATGATTTATCCTATAATGTTGATGATAAGTTTGGGTGTTTCCAACTTGATTGTGTGTCCTACCAGGCTTGTAGTATTTTATCAATGGTTGTAAGAACGTGATGATGTAGGTTTGATTTGTTTGCTTTGAACTTCGAAATTTCTAGATGCTACTGCTATGCTTTCTAGATGCTTTCTCAAAGCAATTGAGCATTTCTGGGATAAAAAAAGAAAAATAACACTTTTCTAATAATTTATTCCGCTAAAATAAATAATCTTTCAAAGTCGTTATCTAAATCCGCAATCATTCAGTCTCACATTATTGGCTGTATTCAGTTTCACATACGAGCTGTCAAGATCTCGTAGTTCATACAGTGAAGAATCAAAATATAAAGTAAAAAAAGGGGGTTTTAAGAGTGATGGTTCGAGGGTCATAGTAAATTAACTAGCTTGCTTATTACATATTACATATTACTGGAAATATATTAAAAATGCGCTTTCTTAATAATTTCTGTAAAATCAACTATAAAATATAGTTTTATAATATGTGATAAAATTTGGTAATTTTATAATGATACCTTAGAGCAGCGCTTCCCCATTTTTTACAGCCACGGAACTCTGAATGATGCCTTTTTTGGGGGGAACCCTAAGTTGATAAATAAAATTAGCAGCTGTGGATATATTGGCCAAAAATAATAATAGATAACTCTAAATTCAGATCCTATTTAATGTGAAGAATCCATTTTATTCAGTCATCGTTTTATCAATAATAGACTTAAACTTATAAGTTTTATGTCAAATAGTTTAATTTGCTGGCCTGGAATAGCATATAGACTAGTTCTGAAATTCTTTTTGCTGTAAGTGTAAAACGGAGAATAGAAGTTTCTCATTTAAAATCTTCAACTTTGTTTGAAAAGAATGTTCTTGACAGTATTATTCCAGTTCTGATATTTTCGATTAATTTTGTGATTGTTCGATTCGCAACTCTATCAAAAGGGCTTGTTTCAAAAGGTTGTTCACCAACAATTAATCCTTTCGCAACTACAAGAATAATAACTCTTCTGTCAGGTTTTTTAAAGGTTGTGCACTCATTTGCAGTTGATTGAAAGTAATAAAAGTAATAGATGGAATTCATAGACACATAATATATATTTATGTAAACTTGGAGGAATAAAAAAGGTTAATTTTTGTCCCCAAGTATTAAACACACAAAATTAATTCATAATTCTATTAAAACAAGATTATTAAGATTAAATTTCTAAAATAGATTCTAATTATTAAATCCAGATTATTAAAATTAATTTCTAAAATAGATTCTAATTATTAAATCCAGATTATTAATATTAATTTCTAAAATAGATTCTAATTATTAAATCTAGAATAATAAGATTATTTTTCAAGATAGATTCTAATTATTAAATCTAGAATAGTAAGGTTAATTTCAAAAATAGATTCTAATTATTGAATTCAGATTATTATAATTAATTTCTAAAATAGATTCTAATTGTTAAATCTAAATTATTAAGATTATTTTCTAAGACAGATTATAATTATTAAATCTAGATTATTAGATTATGATCTATTAATTGGGTTTTAAAAAAGCAATATGCAAAGTAAATAATATATCAAGAGCATATCACCAGCTGTATGAAATGTTATAATAATTTTTATCAATTACAGGTCAAATATTGAAATTTCACTCAAAACTTAAGAATCAAAACCCTTCTTTGAGAAAAAAGTATGGTCAAAACTACCAGAATATGGAGAAATTTACTGTGTATCAGGTTCTATAGGAACAGCAGAAATCTCGAAAATTTTTACTAAAGAGCTAATGATATAATTTCGATGTAACTGATAATAATTAATATAATTTCGATATAACGTTAGATTCTTTTAACTATTTTTTGGGGTGATTTACAATATTTATAAACAAAATATAAAGGAAAAAATACTACTTAAATGCTTGTGGGTTAAGTAAGTGGGTTAAATAAGTAGTAGTTTACAATATTTATAAACAAAATATAAAGGAAAAAATTACTACATAAATGCTTGTGGGTTAAGTAAGTAGGTTAAGTAAGTAGTAGTTTACAATATTTATAAACAAAATATAAAGGAAAAAAATACTACTTAAATGCTTGTGGGTTAAGTAAGTAGTTTTTTTTAGCATTCGTGTTATAAGTGGAAAAACAGTAGAGTTTAAAAATAGAGCTTAAAATTACATATTGAAATTGTTTATTATTTTGGTTCATGAAGTAGAAAAACTAACTAGCATATTTTCTAAAAATGATTATAGGTTGTAATTATTATGCAAGTCAAAATTAGTTTCAAATGTTAAAATATCACTTTAGGATTGATGAAGAAGGAGGAATATTATTAGTAGATTATGCACTATCAATATATTACAATTAATAAACAAGCACTATTAGTAGATTCCAATTAATAAGCAAGTCATACGGTTGTTATTTAAGCGATTGGTTGAATATTGATTAAAATTTTTTTTTTCCTATGTTGTAAGAAGCATTGAAACGCTGTTTGTTCTAGTAAGAAAGATTTGTTGGCGGTATATAGGTTCCTATTTCATTTTAAAGCGATCAGACCTTCCCATTAAGTTAGCCGCTGTAAGAAACATATAAGCAATTCACATTTTTAAGAAAATATTAGCGACTTATATAATAAAAAAAGAAATGAACAAACATATGTCAAAATAGCTCCGAAACAAATTATAGTCAATTTTGAAATGTATTCAAAATTGAAACAGCATATAGTCGTTTTTGTGCAAAATGCAGTTTCAAAAATAATTTGAAGAGAAAACTGTGTGAGAGAGATGTTCGTTGACTGCCGGCAAGACTCGAACCAAGGACCTCCGGGTTATCGAGGAAAAGTTAGAATGCTTAATAAAGTTACCTCAGCATTGACATATCATGACATGCTAATATTCAATTTGAAAGCTACAAAGGGTTGCAATTTGGAAAATATAGTTTGATCAGAAAATCGATTATTTTAATTTCACTATTCACTTACTTCTTTATATTTTAAAAACTGTTAAGCGTGTGTAATGTATGTCAGGATGTGTCATTGCGGCGGGTCACTATGTAAATCTTCCTAACTCACTCTGGACTTGGATGTACAATTATGATGGTGAGAGCATCCTACAATAAGAACCTGGAGGTTTTTAAAATTTATATTTCTGCCGGTTGTCACCGTTTATCTCTCTCACTCATTGTTCCTTTTACATCACTTTTGAATTTTGCTCAAAAATGAGTATAAGCTGTTTTAGTTTTAAATACACGGGTTTTGAAATTTGATTATTATTTGTTTCGGAGATAATTTGACATATTTTTTCTTTACTGTGTAAAATAGAACAAGGGTTATAAAATTTTTTTATACATAAAAAGACAGCCTGAAAAGTTCAGTAAATTTATCCATTCAATTTAATAGTTGCTTCACAAAGCGCATAATAATTTAATCCAAAATATTCTTAAACGAAATAAAAGTAATAATAGACGGGAATGTAAAATTATAAAAAATGCATCCACATTAAGAAATCTTTCAAATAAAATTTTTTTATAGTTAATAACTAGATAATTAAAGACTAGATAGTTTAATTCTGTATATTCTAATTATTTTATGTGTTCATATATATTCAATAAAAAATACAAATTAAAATGATATGATAACATGATTGTCAATGCTAAATTTTTTTAAATATTCCACAACATAAAACTACATCCTTGAGTGACATGTTATTCTTATTTTTTATGAGTTTTATTATTTTTTTATTATAGATGTAATTTGCGTTATTGTTTTCATACTTTATATAATTTGAGATTGTATTTTTTCGTTGCAACAAAAATGTGTCCCGATAAGATATTTTCTGTTTCAAAATCATATATATTTCATAATACAAGTGCAAATAAATTACCATTTAATATTAAATTATTGTATAGCATAAAAATGTCTGAAAGTTAACGCGGAAAAAAAGAAACGAAGGAGAAATAAAATCACTCAGAATAATGATGACATGGACAGAGGGAAAATGCTGAATCGGTTCATCTTTCTACGAAAGCACAATGTAGTCAGGATTGCCAATTCTATTTCCCCCAAAAAGACACATTTTCTGAATGCCTAACAGAAGCATTACTCAACTATATTTACATTGAATGCTTGGAGAAAAAAAAGAAATTATGTTTTCACTTTCTGCGCAAAAGTAACAAACTATCAGAATTAAATGTAGAGCTCACACTTTATTGATACGGCTTTGTTAACAAAATTAAATATTTATTAGACTGAAATTCTTACGTATAATAAGGAAATTAACTTTGATATATATATGAATGGCTTGAGGTAATAATACACTCAGTCGCATTTTAAAATTATATATGGCTCATTGATGTGGCTTTGTTAACAGAATTAAATATTTATTTGACTGAAAATACGAATTATATCGCACTTAATTTTGATAACTATATGAATTGTTTGAGGCAATATGACAATTAGCCATATTTTAAAATTATATATGGTTCATTGATATGGCTTTAAAACAAAATTGAATATTTATCAGACTGAAATTCTAACGTATAATAAGGAAATTAACTATATATATATATATATATAACTTTGGCTAAAGAATATATAAAAATAAGTTCTAATTCAAAATTGCTTTGCACATTGTTTTTCGTGAAAAAAAATTACAATTTCTATGTTGGCAACAAGATGCTTTTGAGCATTATACTGTTATCTACGAGAAGTTCCGAAAAATTACAAGGCGTGTTCTCTATATAAAATGGAATAATAAGGTCTCTATTTAAAATCTAACACCGCATTCTCTGATTAAATCTAATGCTATGTTCTCTTTTCAAAATCTAATACTATTTCGTTACTTTAAATATGTTTTAAATATAATATTACGCTTTTTATTTAAAATCTGATAGAACTTTGACAATTTAAAATCTAGTATTATGCTATATTTTTAAAATTTAATACTATAATCTCGATCTCTATTTAAAATCACTCTCTATATAAAATGTGATACTTTGTCCGCTATTTAAAATCGAACATTACTTTCTCTATTTAAATGTAATACTCTGCTCTCATTTTAAAATCTAGTACTAAGTTCTGTATTTAAAAAGTAATATTACTTTATCTATTTAAAATCTGATACTAGCTTTACTTTTTAAAATCTATATTATGTTGTTTTTTAAAATAGTAATACAATGTTCTCTAATTAAAATTAATATTACTCTCTCTATATAAAAGGTGATATTATGGTCGCTATTAAAAATCGAATATTAAGTTCTGTATTTAAATCTAATATTATGTTCTCTATTTAAAATATAATAATATGCTAGCTACTTAAAATCTGCTACTATGTTCTCCATTTAAAATGCATCATTACACTCTCTATTTAAAATTTGATAATATGTTCGCTATTAAAAATCTATTACTATGTTCTCTATTCTTTTAAAATCTAATATTATGCTTTTATAACTAATACTCGATTAATTTTTAAACGTATTACTATGTCTTCCCTTTGTACGATTTTTTTTCAAAGTTCTTAAAATTATAACAAGTTTAAGAAATTCCCTGAAATCTACTATACTCCAACAATACAATATAATTTCTAAAAGTGTTGACTCACAAACTGTCTACTAAATAAGCTAAACGTATTCCCGGTTATTCAATTATCAATCCTTCCTAGTTTACACTCATCTCATTTGCACTTAAGTAGCTTTCACTTTTATATGAAAGGAACTATTCTAACGAATGCTTCGTATCATAGCGTAAATTGACTAAAGGAAAAGTTCGATTTATTTGAGCGTTTTCATGACAATTCAATTATACTTACAACACGCGGAGTTACACATAAGATCTTCGGAGAAAGAGTGAAGATCGAAAGAAAACACTTAATAAAGTTTTATTCTCTTTTATTGGCTTAAATAAACTTAGCCAAAGGGAATGGAATAGTAGTTACTATTCATTTTAACACCTTTATAGAAAACTCTTCAACTTAGGACATGCTCTGTAGAAGATATTATAAATTGTAAATGTAATATTACTCTCTCAATACTATGTTCTCTATTTTAAATGTAATATTACACTTGCTACTTGCTATATAAAATGTGATACTACGGTCGCTATTTAAATAAAATTTATGTTATGTATTAATTCTAATCTAATAAATTCTAATACTATATTCGCTATATAAAAATCTACCACTATGTTTGCTATTTAAAATCTACTTCTATGTTCTCTACGTAAAATGTAATATTTTACTTTCTATTTAAAATTTGATACTATGTTCGCTATTTAAAATCTAATTCTAAGTTCTCTATTCATTTAAAATTTAATAGTACGTTTACTATATAAAATCTTATATTATGTTCTTATTTATTTTTAAATCTAATGTTATGTGCTTGATTGTTTCTGTTGAGGAAAAACTGTAATCGCACTCATTTGAAGCAGTTTTCTTCTACGTCCGCATGTTATAGTTATCAGACTGTTCTGATTCGCCGTTAACTTTGAGCCCAAGAAGTCTATAAATACATGTAACTCTGTTTAGCCGATGTTCATTTCTATTTGTCCCGTCCCAGTTTACGTTTCTACTGTGTAACTCTCTGTGTTCTAATAACCATGTCTTTCTCCGATCCACTGATCTCTGAATTTCATTACATCAACAGTTTCTTAAACGTATTATTATGTTTCCTATTAGTGCGATTTCTTTTTTAAAAGTTCTTAATGTTATTACAAATTCAAATATTTCATGAAATCTATAATTCGCGAGTAATATAATATAATTTCTCAAAGTGTTGACGACCAAATTTTCTATTAAACAAGCTAAAAGTGTTCTGATTATATAATTACCAATGTCTTCATATAGAGACTTATCTTTTTTGCACATGAGTAGCTTTCACCACTATATGAAAGGAACTATTTTAACGAATGCTTCGTATCATAGTGTAACTTGACTAAGACAAAATTTCGATTTATTCGAAGTTTTCTAAACAATACAATTACTTACAACACGAAGTTACACGTAACATATTGAGTGAAGATCGAAAGAATAGCTTTAATAAAGTGTTGCTATCTTTTATAGGGCTTAAATAAACTTAACCAAAAGAATTTAAAAAGTAATTACTATTTATTTTAATACCTGTACTGAGAACTCTTTAAATTGAAATATGCCTTGTAGAAGATTTAGGATAAAATTACAGTAAAAAGTACTCAGGGAGTCAGTTCTTTTTACGATGAAATTTTAACCAGAAATATGATGTACAATAATTTTTAGATTAAAATTTACTGAATCACTCTGACTTAATAAATACTATATATATTACAGCAATAAATATTTCAATGAAAATTACAAAATAAAATTTTACGTATGCTGTACTCAGGGTCGTAATACATTTTATTTTGATTTTAACCGGTATTTTTACTGTGTGAAATATATGTACACTAAATTAAAAATTTATTAAGTATTTTTAAAAAAAGTGAATAAATTACGAGAAACAATAAATGCTTAATCACTAAAATTTGTTTTAAAAAAAATTCAAATTTTTTTTTTAAACAAAGATCTTAACTAAACTTTTTAATTTACATTTTAGCAAATAATGATTTGATTTATATAAACGCATATCAACTTCACTATTTTTTTATATTTAATTTATTTACATAAATGTTATTAAAATTAACGTTGGTTTAAAAGTTAATGTTTCAGTGAAAAATATTAAATTTTTGATAAATTGTAACATTTTATGCATACTGTGTATAAATTTGAAAATAAAGAAAACTGGTCTGAAATTTTTAATTATGATTTCAAAATTTCTTTATTTTAGATATTTTAATAAAAATTTAAAACAATTAGGTAATAATTAAAGCAAATTTTTTAAAATTGATAATATATTGAAAGGTAGTCTTAAAATTGAAAAGAAAGTTTTTAAATTATATTATGACAACAATGCTTTATGCAAAAAGACAGTTTATTAATTTCTTTTTATCCTCAATTTCTTTATATTAGTATTTAAATAATGGTTGGTTTAAAGATTAATATTTTGGATATTAAACTTTTTATAAATTGCATATTTTTAGAAAATTCGTTTGTGATTTTATAAATGTTAAAGAACAGGTAAAAAAAAATATACTAAAATATTTGCATCTGAACTTGAGCTGAAAATTTAAAAATTCTTAATGATTATTCATGCTAAAATTATTGATATTTGGAACAATAAATTTTGTAAAAAATTACAATTATTTTTTAATTGCATCTTATTTCTTTTAAATAATTGATATTTTAAGATAAACAAAAACTCATTGCTTAAATTTATATTCGACCTTTAAAAACTTTTAAAGCATAATAGCAAAATTGAATGTTGATATTAGTCAGTGTATCCTATATTTTCAAAATATTTTTTCTGTTGTAGTTATTTAAATTTATTAGAGAAAAAATCAGTTTTAGATTTTCACCGAAATTATGTTTTTTAATAACTGAGTAAGATGAATTAAATGTCACAAATGAATAATAAATTTATAAATATAAATTTTTAATAAAATACTAACAACACTGTAAAAAATTTCTGGTCAAATTACGGTATTAGGTACCGGCGCTTTGGGTGCATCCTCCATAAAACCCATTTTTACCGTAAAATATTATATCTTAATTGTTACAGTAATATTTATTTAATCGATGATTCAATGAATTTAAAGTAATTATTTACTGTAAAAATTACGGTAAATCATATTTGTTGTTTTTCAACATGTTCCGGTAAAAAGAGATTTTACACAGACACCCTGAGTGCCAGTAGTTTTAACCGTAATTAGATCTGAAATTTTTTATAGTTTAGATAATAAAATATTACATTTCTTAAAAACTAAATTTAATTAAAAATACAATAATTAATAATAAATTAAAGTCTGTATTTATAACTTAACAAAACTGAAAATATCTGCAATGTGCTAAATATGCATTTGCCTATAATTGGTAGAAATAAAACTATTATGATAAAAATAGATAATTGTAAGAAAATTTAAGTTATGCAATTTAAAACAAAATTAAAAATGAAGAAAATATTTCTTTGATAGTAATTAATTTTTAATTATTAGTATAGTAATTATAATAATAGTGGAAATAGTAATTATTTCTATTCTAACTTCCAAATGACAGTATTTAAAACATTAGCATGATTTTAATTAGCATTTAATTTAATAAACTTTACATAATAGTGTAAAAGAGACATAAGGTATTAGTAATAAATTCAACAAGATGAATTACGAAACATTAATAATAATTCTGGTATTTAAATAATAATGTTAAGTCTTTGACTCTATTTAGTATTTATAATTAAAATAGAAGTAATTATTCTCTAGAAGTCTATTTTTTCATCCTATATATTAATATTAATAAAAAATCCTCATTTATGCTAAAATTTTTGCATTATTATTTAGTCACGATGTAAAGAATTCAGGATCAAATTACAGTAAAAAGTATAGGCACTCGAGGTGCCAGCACTTTTTATCGTAATTTGATCAGGAATGTTTTACACACTGCATTTTAATTTTAAGTAACTTTAGCTAGAGAGTTTTTAATCTGAGGTATTAAAAAAAAATTCCAATAAATTTTTTTGATTATATATATATTTCAAAAACATATAAACTACCTAATAAATTTTAAAGTTTTCAATTGAATTTGATGACTACAATAAAAATTTCAAATAAGAAACGGTACGCATTAAAGTTAATCATTCATTCAAAAATATAACATAATTTTAAATTTTTGTAAAATAAATATGTTTATAAATTTGATAGATGTGATACCATTTGTAAAGAAATAAGAAAGATTCAGAACTCACAAATAACTCGATAATAAATCTTATAAAAGTTATGAAGTTATCAAGTTAGTTTTTTTTAAACTATACAAATTGCATAAAAAATCTTCAAAAATGGTAATAAAATTTCCCGTATAAAATAAGATTCAAATCCATTATTCTTACATTGGAACAAATATATATTTCGTGTTTTCAGTGGCCGTCAAATGCAATTGTGCTTCCAATGGTTAACTGCAGAAACAATATAATCTGCATTTTATTTAGATATAAATATCTTTACATCCTAGATAATCATGTTTGAATTTATAAACAAAGAAGGAAGGTTTAAAATTCATAGATAGTTATATAATTACCCGTCTAAACAACACAGTCTTCAAACTATGTATCTAAAATTATTCATACTGCATAATATCACGAATCAAATTTCACGAAATTCAAATCCATTTTTCTTCCTCAGAAACAAAAATAGATTTTGTGTTCTCAGTGACCATCGATTGTTTATTCCAAATTATAACATAATATCTACTTTTTTAGGAAATAAATGTGTTTACAAATTACATAATCGTGATGATATTTGTAAACAAAGGAGAAAAATTCAAAACTCACAAATAATTCGCCCAGAATTTTTTTTTTTTCTCTTTTTCACCTATTGCTTGCCAATTTTCTCAACAGCAAGGTCCATTAGGCA
Organism: Parasteatoda lunata; assembly: GCA_949128135.1. NCBI lineage: Eukaryota > Metazoa > Arthropoda > Arachnida > Araneae > Theridiidae > Parasteatoda > Parasteatoda lunata. The sequence goes on along the minus strand of OX421977.1, from coordinate 20,459,274 downwards.
GAACAAATGGTCACCAACTTCAACAAATTGGCCGCTGTGTTAAGAAACTCATTCTGAACGCGTGCTTTTTTTGAAACTGACACTAATCTTAGGCATACAAGAGACGATGCAGACGACACTAGCAAGCCGGCTAACAATAAAGGGCACTGTCATTGTTTACCTTGAGGACATGAAATTTATGTCCAGAGGTTGGCTACAAAAGCCAGGCATCATCATCTGAAAAACGTCATTGAAGGTCGGCTATTACCCGGGAAACGAAATAACTTAAGATTCATAAATCACCAATGATTCCCTCACGACTGATGTGGTCCATGTAATGTTGTTAACTTATGACGATGATTTTATTGCACTATAAAATTTCCTAGTCCGTGTGAAACGTTAGGGAAATATATTTCATCGTTGTTATGCCTTATTGCACAAACAATATTCATGGAAATTATTTTTTTCTTCCTTTTTTGAAATTCTCAGCCGCTGTAGGAAATAAAAATTTTAGAGCTTGGTACACTGGTGTAAGAAATTAAGAGAGTTTGCAGACTGGGTCGATTATCTCTAGAACTATTGCATCGATTTTAATGAAATTTGATATGTACATATATTGATACAATACAAAGCAAATTACCATTCAACATTTGTAATACACACGCATGATCGTGCGTAACACTCGTTGGAGTCGGAAGGTATGAAACAGTGGTTGAATAATAAACAAAAAAAGGGTTAATAGGGTTATAGTCCCCTCTTACAGATATGCAGGACTTGCAGCGTGATTTCATACTTACAGACAGTTTATCATTTCCTGTTTCAATTGGCCTGAATTGTTCTGTAGTAATTTCATACCTTCCAACTCAAATGAAAGTTACGCACGATCATGCTTGTGTTTTTCAATTGTTGAATGATTATTTGTTTTGTATTGTATCAATGTATGTACATATAAATTTTCATTAAAATCGGTCGAGTAGTTCTGGAGATAATCTGTCAAGTCTGCAAATTTTCTTTATTTCTTACACTAGTGTAATTTTTGATAAATCCATAATTGAAAACGACTATAATTTTCATCAGTTGAAATTTAATTCTTGAAAAATGTTTAACATGGTCTTTATCAGTATAAATGTGATTCCCGAAACAAGTTTAATATTTTATCAGTCGGAATTCGATTTTCTGATAGTGTTTAAGATTTAATCACTTCAGATATGATTCCTAAATAGTGTTTAACATCTTATCAATTCAAATTAGATTTCTGAATGGTGTTAAACATTTAGTTAGGATTTCTGAAATATGTTTAAAACACTTTATCAGTTTAAATTAGGTTTCTAAATAGTGTTAAATGTTCTATGTTAACCAAGTAGATTCTAAATTATATTTCATTGCACAATAAAATAAACGTATATATAAATAAATTCTGGTGGACAAATAAGGATAATATATTCCAGCATTCCTAAACTTCATTACACAAAAATACCCATGGAAATGAAATCATTTTCTTTAAATTTGCAGCTAGAATTCTCAGAAATAAAAATTTTACAGTTAGATACTTTGTGGCATAACTATGATTATAAAGACGATTATAATAAAATCGATGATTATAATGAAACGATTATAATGAATCGATTAAACGAGGAAATCGATTAAATAGCTGAAGAAAAATAGAAATGAATGAAGAGGAAAAAAATTCGCGGTGAAATAATTTAGAAATGTTTTAATTAAGTGAATGCGTATTTTAAATTTAAAAAAATCATTTATTTCCTATTTTATTTTGAGAAAAATAGAGAAGACTTAAAGGAGGTTTGACCCCCTATCTTTTTCACATTAAATATAAACACTGATTTTTTCGGAGGAATACATGTTTGTAGCATGTTCTCAAGCAGAAAAACATGTTGTTTCCATAACCATCAGCCATTTGCAAGTAATTTCACGAAATCACATATGTTTTAATTTTTATTTGGGAAACTAATTTGTTTTAATTGGAAAATTTTTTCTCTGCTCTCTGATACAACTTGTTATCAACATATATAGAAAAAAAATTGTGTGCTTTCACTGAGAAAAAAAAAGTATGGCTAATAGCAATTATGGCAAATTATGCTAAAATTTACCTTATTTAGGGCTCTATGGGAACACCAAAAAGCACGGAAATTTTTACCGAAGCGCTTTTGTAAAGATTTTGGCGAAATTTACAATAAATATTGTTTTATAATGTGTGCTAAAATGTGGTAATTGTGGATAAATTTGGCAATTTTGTCATGATTAATTTGGTTTTAAATTTATTTCAAAGCTTTGTATTTTCACTAAATGTGTGGTCTTGAGAACAATAATTTTGAAAACAGAATTTCCGGTTAATCGTTATCATATGAACGGAAAAATTATTAAATGAGTGATTAAAACACCATATAACTATATATTTTGTTTTTATAGCTTGAATTATGTTTTATTATTTATTATTTTTTTTTACCAGAAATGTCTTTACCACATAGTACGGCAATTTTAACAAAAAAATTTCTCTTTTAAATTTTATACTAAAATCAAGCATACTTTTTAATTTTTACGCCTAGATCATTGTATTTTTCCAAATTTTTTATAGAATGGTTCTAAAAAGCAACCCAGAAATTTGACAGAAACTCCTATCCAACTATATCCGTGGAAATCGATAAGTGGCTTTTTTAAACTAGTTGAATTAAATGATTCAAACTAAATCCAATTAAAAATTTCAGCTTAAATTTTATATTTTCACCAGTAAACAGATGTTTGATATTTTTGTAGACAATTTTTACATGTAATATTTTTTAGACATTAAATTGTTGCTATATAGTTTTCAATAGTTCTATTATTTCTTGTAGGTCAAACTTTTCTCATAATAGATCAAAGCATTCTAAAGTATGGAAGTTTTATTCAGTTTTCAACACTCATCATTATTAAAAAGATAGATAAAAGAAAAACAATAATATTAGCAAATGGTAAACATTATCAAAGATGCCAAACTGGAAAGTTAAGGATGTTTAAAAATAAATAATTTTGTAAAAAGCCTTTTTTTTGTTTCGTCGCAGAATTACCCCTTTAGCTATGCATAAAATACTTTTTTTCAGTTATTAATATAACTGCTTAATTTAGTATCGAAGAACTCAAGAATGACTCTGTTCAAATTATTATTAAAGAAACACTAACTGAAAAAAATTACTTAACTCAGTGGCACGACAGCCCACAGAGAACTGTCGCGCCTACTGTGCCTATCTCAGTTTTCTTGACCTTGGGCTCTGGGGTGCAGGAGCAGATGTTCCGGTTAGGTGGTCAGCCGAACGCGGAATCCCCAGTATTTAGCTCCCAAGCATGCTTGGTACTCATTTACCGACCCACTGAAGGGATGAAAGGCTGAGTCAACCTTGCCCGGCCCGAGGATCGAAAACAGGACCTGTTGCCTGAGTGCGACTTAATTAAAAGAAGCACTAGATGCCTAAAATACATTATACGACAAGGATTTAATCTAGATTCTTTATAATATATACTACGATATCCATCATCATTAGTAAATTCCCAGAAAAATCGAAACTAGGCTACATACTAGTTTTTGGTTACACAAAATTTAGGAATCGTATAACCAAGTTTAAGAAAGTCAAATTGGCATGATAATAGTTTTTGCATAGCTTTTGTATTACGTTAGTCGTAATGCTTTGTTTCCTCCTCTTAAGCGAAACTGAGATTTGTAAGGAATTTCTCACTCATGCGCTGGGAAACACAAATAGAATTAAAGCCAGGAGAAACAGTAAAGCTCTGCAAAATCTCTTCAATATATTTCAAATTACCATAGTTGCAAATTTGAACTCAAATTTGGTGTATATTGATTTAGTGAAGACTAAATGTTCACTATTTCTTGCGCTAGACATGGATTTAGCTAAAATAATATTTATAAGTCATTAACTATTTTAAGTTAATAATTAAAATTTTGCATCATTAACAACGAATAGTGATCCTATCACAGCAATTCCAATACGTCAAATCAATATCCGTTAAACATACCGCTCTAACAGAAACTAAATTTATCGATTAAAAGAAAAATACGAGACAGGATGACATGCTACAAGATTTTACATGTCCTTTATCTAAAACACCATTTTTACTCGATCGAAAAAAACTTGTTTAGGCCGAAAACAGCTCAGCTCAACATTTAATCATCCTTGATGAATTGCGTACCTATAAATAAACCTTGTAAGCAAGTATCTTACGCAAATAAACATACGAATTTATTTAAAATCTTACAAACGCTGCATAATCATTTATATTTTCTTTAAAAAAGTATATTGAATAATATGTATGCATATTACTTTTTTATATCCTTGTTTAACTCAACTCGCACGCGCCAACAGCGGTAGGCGTCAGTCAGCGGGTCATTGAGGTGACCAATATGATAACGAACGCCCTTGCCTATTATCCTTGTGTTTTTTTCTATCATTCTTGAAGAAAAAGTGAAAGAAATTCTTTTAAAGAATCGAATTCGTTTCCTTATTCTTGATTAAGTGGTGTAAGTCAATAAGGTTTTGTGTTCAATCACGCGATAAGAAATAAAATATGTTGTGACTTTTTTCTTTTATTGGGATGTTTACTTTTTGCGACAATTGTTTGAAAAAATATTACTTGAATTTGATTTGGCTTAGAGGTTATTGGATGGTATTCAGATTTATATATTTTTTACTGTTGAGAGGAGAATGCTTTTTATAAATGCCTCTACATATAAGTATGGTGGAAACTACCAGAATATGGTAAAAGTTTACCTCTGTGGGAACATCAAAAAGTTCGTAAATTTTTACAGAAGCGCTTTAGTAATGATTTTGGCAAAACAAACAATAAAATATGGTTTTATAATATGCGATTAAATTTGGTAATTAAGATAAAATTTTGTAATTTTTTTACTCTACTTTAGGGTACGGCATAAAAATCAATTATTCGGTTAAATTTACATTTAAGTTTTGAATTTTTTTACTAAATATGTGATAATCCGTATGAATAGAAAATTTACTGAATGAATTAAGTACCACACATTTTGGTTTCATTATTATTATTATGGTTTTTCTTTTACCAGATTACAATACACTACGTTAATTTTACCAGAATTCTTTTCTCTCCTCAAGTATTGAATTCTGGAAGCGCATAATTTCAGAACTCATTCAAGGATTCTTTAAGAGGTTCTAGATTCACATGATTTTTTTTAAAACTGAAAAATGATTTAAAAATAAAGAGCAGAATTACTTGAATTGATTTGGTTTAAAGCTTAATGGGTGATTCAAATGTGTAATCATACAATTGAAACAAGGGTGCTTCTGATTGCAGTCTTAAAAAATTCGAGTTTAAGAATGGTTCAGTTCTAGAACTTATTAAACCAAAAATTTTGTTCTAGGAAGATAGTAAGATTTTGCTCCTGTAAATTTGCATGAATATTCTTTTAATGATGCCTAGTTATAAAATGAGGGAAGCTCCGCTTTTGTGTGGGATATTACTAAATAAATAGCAAGCAGACCATCAAGTCTTTCTATACGCTAACAGTGGTGTAGAGGGGAGCCTGAGTCTTAGTTTTGAAAAATTAAGAATTTTATTGGAAAAAAAAATTTAAAGTAAGAATTATTAATATAGGATGCATATATATATATATACTAGTTCTTAAAAATAAAGTTAATTTGTAAACAAAACATGCGTGTAGCACAAAGAGAACATTAATTAAAATTCGAACTGGGCCTAACAAAGTAGAAGCTGAAGAAATTATAGAAAATGAAATTACATAATACAGTTAACAGTGTCTTAAGAATGAAATTATAAATATTCTTATGACACAACTAAAACATGCATACATTTTTCAAGGGGGAACTCTTGTTACCGTAGATGTTTAGCAACATGAAAAAGCATGGACAATTTTATGCTACTTTTTATCATTAGTAAACATTCTACGGACGATGTAAAAATGCGCCGACATTGGTGTTTTCGGAAGCCAAATTATTTAACGTATGGTGTAAATGCGCGTGACTTGGTATAAATATGTCTCATTCAAATTAGTTTGGATTCAATTACGCCCCTAAAATTGTATATGAAAGTGTGTAACGTTTGGTAACTTAACCTTTATTTTTACACGTAAAGCACTGAATAATGATAATATCTCAAATGCATGTTTTTTGTTCACAAATTTTGATTTTACATGTGAAACACTGAATAACAAAGCAGTTTTGTTAGGTTCTTATAAACATAGAGACAAAACTAAATGATATTTTCCAAAATTTGTAAAATTTTTTAGGAGGTTATATTCTATTCTTTTATTTTAATATTCCTTTTTGTCTATTGCACTATTCACCTCACGTTGATTTGAATTCAGAAGATTTTTCATGCACTTTAAAGAATATTGCGTTCATTAAAATGTTTTATTTTGAAATTGTTATTTCTAATTAAATTGATTTGGGATAAAAATGCTCAAAGTCAAAAACATATGAAATTTTTAGAAGCTATTTTTTTAAAAGAAATTCTACTTGTACTACTAATTTATTAAATATACGCCGAAATTAAGAAACTTGAAAATAACTTCCTTTACAAATCATACTAAGGAAATAAACTACAATTTTATCTTAATACATTGTTTTAAGTACTATACAAGTTATAGTATTTGCTATTTGCTTTAAATATTACAAGATAACAGAATAAACCTTTTTTTTAAAGATACCCCTATGTAATACATAATTAAAATAAGACAGGCTTTAGAAACACGTCCTATTTTATTTTCCTTTTCTTCATAAATTTTAAATTATAAATATTTATCGCAAAATTCCTAAAAGAATATTAAGCTTATAAAGTTGAACTCACGAGAGACTATTTCATTTTTCTTTGAAAAAAATTCTCTGAGACAAATCCGATCAAAAATTCATAAATATGTATGAATTTTCGGATTAATTTAGCGATAAAAACCAAGATAAAATTTGATACAGAAGAATAAAATGACAACCAATTAGCCAAATTTAAATGACTGTTTTATTTTTCATCGTAAGCAAAATGGTTTGTTGATTAAATTTAAAACCGATAAAAAAAATATTTTATTAACATATGAACAATTTTAAGCATCGAAGTTTAAGACGCACAGGAAATAAAATTCATCAACGAAACATTAATTATGCAGAAAATTAAAACACTTCTTTTTTATTTTTTTGTTTCATTATAAAGACTTAAACTCACGCAAGACATGGAAAGATTTAGTTTTTAAAACTCTTTTCCTTGCAATTATTTCTTTACGCGTGACTTTTACTTAATATTTAATAGACTTGGTTTTAATTATTCAAAGGACAATTTTAATTTTCACTATGAACTGAAAAGAGAAATAAAAAAAATTACATATTTGTAAGTAGCGGAAAAGTTATTTATTTATCTTGCGTTTCATCAGGAGAAATTAAGAAAATAATTATAAGTTGAGTACATTTCTAATGATTTTAAGACGTAATCCTTATTTGAATCGCAATTAAAATACCTATTATATATATGCCCCACGTAATCAAACAAATGAAAATAAGTTTAGAATTTAAATGAAGGACATAAGTAATTACTTTTTTTGACACTCCTAAAAAGCCTTTAAAATAAAAGTAAAATAAGTTTCTTTCACATCAACTTCTGTTGAGTGGTATATTTATTTCTAAATTGCACTCATTTAAAATTAATGAACTCATTTTTTCAGTTCAGAATTTAGTTTCATTCGTTTTACTCTTTAAATCATAAAAGAGACTAAAAAGTGTCTAAATTTAATTACATTTTTAAAGACATTATTTTTCTAATTTAGTTTTCGAATTGTGTTAGCAGAAATAATCATTAAATTGTCTTAAAACAATGAATTAAAATAATTATTGACTTTAACGATAAAATTAAGGTCTGAACGTTAAATAACATTTTTGATTTTCAAAATTATACTCATGAAAATACAATGACAAATGTCATGATGCATCTTAAAGTTATGAATAAATGCTGCTAGAAATAGCGAACATTTGTTCATAAGCTATTGAAACAGCAGTAAAATGATCAAGCTTTTGTTCATATTATAAGTATTATGCAAAGTAATAAGTCCTAACCGCCCTTAGCACATATTTTCGAATTCTTATCTATATTAAGTTAATTTTACTGTTACTAATAAGTAATTTTAAATTTTACTGTTGAAGTTGTAATTTCAACAGTAAAATTTTTTTCAAAATTTGATGGCGTAAAATTCTCACATTTACAGATTTAAAGACAAAATAAGCGATATTTGATAAATGAAGCATCATGTCCTTGAAAAGGTTTGAAAAATTGAAAGATTTAAATAAAAGATTTGTAAGGAAAGTTTGAAAAAAGATTTGTACGGAAGGATTATAAAACGATTCGTAATAAAAGATTTGTATTGTCAAAAAATAAATTCCAGATGATTTCTCATTAGAGTTCTAGTTAAGCCAATAAATTGTTAATTTAAAACTTATTGTAAGATGCATAGGTAAATAATGGATCCGAAAATTCATCTAGTGGTATTTCTAAGCATAATATTTTAGTTTTAAACGCAAATATTTTAAAATAGATAAATACGTCGAAACGCAAATATTTTAAAATACACAAAAGTAATAAATTGCAAAAGATTTCTCATTAGAGTTCTAATTTATTCAATAAATCGTAATTTCAAAAACTTTTGTAAAATGTAAAAATAAATAAGAGTTTCAGAATTTATTAACTAAGAATAGAACTTTCAAATTCAATCTTTAAGTTTCAGCATTTTAAAGTATCTGAGTAGTGCAAAATCATGATTTTGGGCAAAACTTAGAAAACCCGTACTCTTAGATTTCTAAAAATAATTTACTTTTTTTGTACTCTAACTATTTACAAAATTGTAACTGTTTCTGTGCAAGGTGATAGCAGTGGATTGACTAATGATTTTAAGGCTTTAAATGGGCTTATTTCAAAAGCAGATTTTTTTACATTTTACGCCATCTTAAACACGATATCTCATGTTGTTTTTGAAATTAATTGTCTTCAATTTTTTCACGAGTGTTTATGATTATAGCAAGCATGTTTTGAACTATAGACTAAGTGAAAAAAGTAGAATTTAATTTTTTTGTATGTTTTTTGGCGAAGACAAATGCGGAAGTTTTTAAAAATTTGCTTTTTAACTTTATCTGTTTCTACCTTAGTAGTGAATGCACTTGCTTTAAAGATAATAGTATAAAGCATAGTAGTTCAAAAGATAATAGTTCAAAAGTTGATAAAAATCATGAAAGGATTTTCTTTTTAATCAATAGAATTTTATTTTCACAGGGCTTAACGTCCATGCAAAAAATGGCTTATTTTTACCTAAGAATGACCATTCAAATAAAATTATGAAGAAACGAAATTTTTTTTACTAGTTATATAAGTTTTTTTAAAATTGTATAATAATATTTTTTAAACAAGTAGGGTTTTTCGTACGATATCCCAAATTTTAAAAAATCTCTTAAAGATTTAAATATAAACTTTTAAGTGACCATGAAGATTTTTTGTTTTTGTATAACTTAAAATAAAAATTAAATAGATACTTCTTACTATAAATAATCCTTTTTCTGTTCATCATAAGAAATTTTATAATTGTTTTTACACTGCAGAATATTGGGAGCATTGTTATAGATTTTTAAATTTGCACTTTTAATACAAAACGCAATTTTCTTGAGAAAATGCTTTAAAATGTTTTTAAACATTATAAAATAAGGTTAGAATGAAAGATTTTCAGTTTATACGAAATAAAATAGAACAACGAAGCAAACAATTATTAGATATTTCTTATTTTAATTAATGCATATTCTATTCTCATCATAAGACTTTTTTTAGTGTTTCATTCCCAGCACTATATTTCTAAAGTTTTTTTTTAAATGTTAACTACAAATTAATTTTAGGAAATGGCTTTAACGTATTAAAATAGAGTTATATCGTAATAACTTACTTTCTTCTTCTTCTTTTTTTTTTTTTTTTTTGATACTACTTATAAAATTTACGATAAAAGTGTAAGTACAAGATAAAAGATTAAAGCTGTACATTTTTCATCTAAAAAATTTTTAACCGATATCAAGTTCCAAAGGATTAAAAAAAAAAACCTCGGAAGATTTGAAAAAAGAATCCCATTTGATTTATTAGCATAATTTTCCAAATCATTTATAACACAAGTAGCTATATTTCTTCTATACGATCACTTTTTTTTTGTTTATATTCACAATACTAGAGGGGGAAACAAACTTGCGTAACGTGTTTTTAACTGTGTAAAAATCTTGTTACTGAGTTGTCTGCTAACTTTGGAAGACAAACGTTCGGAAGGGTTTGACCCAGGTGACTCCCATTGGGTGGGCCTGGTCACGTGCAAGACATTCATCAACAAACCAAAGTATTAGCAACGCTATAGCGAACCTAAACAAAAGAGTTGCTTGCATTCTTTAATTTCTATCATTAAACAATAAAAAAAACACTTACCTGCAATATGTTCACTTCTTCGTTTGAAAATCTCTTAAGATATTCGTCATATAGGAATGACTTCTAGAAGAAAAAAAAAAAGACATCCCATTAAGTGACAAATATAATTTTTAAATTATTATAAAACTTGATATTAGATAAAACTGTAACCATATTAATACATCAATTTTATTATAATTAAGTGAAAGCATTTTATCTAACTCTTGTCTTACGTTAATCTATAATCTTGTTAATATCTTCTCCTTATATTAGATTTTTATTTATTTATTATTATACACATACATTCAGGCTTGCTTGCTCAATACAAGAATGGATTGTAAGTCAGTGTTAATTGTAAAACAAATAGCACAAATTAGAGAAAGACAGCACAAAATATTTTCAGAGTTACTGAGGGATTCGAACCCGCTACCTCCGGAACGGCATACCTCTGGGCCAAAGAAGCCCCTCTCTGTTCAATGACATAACCAAAATTGATTTCATTTGTAGATAAACTATGCGCATTTCAACGAAGGAGTTAGAGGCGTGGTGGCTCTGATGGGGAAAGAGCGCTCGCCTCCCAATGAGGTGACCCGTGTTCGATCCCAGCGATAGCTGGTCGGTTCGAATTCCACACCCTGATTGCACCGACCACAGTGCTGACGTAAAATATCTTCAGTGGTAGACGGATCATGGGTTAGAGTCCCCTTGCCGTCAGGCTAACCGTGGGAGCTTCTCGTGGTCTTCCTCTCCATGTGACGCAAATGCGGGTTAGTTCCATCAAAAAGTCCTGCATAAAGACCAATTTCTCCCAATACTTGATCCAGGAGTTCCCTTGTGTTCTGGATTGGGTTCAAAATTACATGGCTACGGAGTTAAGTTAACGTTTAATGTTGTTTAAAGTGTTCTAGAGCCAGATTTTACTTCCTAATAGTGCAACTTTGATAAAAAACAAAAATACTTAAAAACCTTACAAATTAAAATATCGTAACTAAATTCCGCAAATTTTTAATGTTATCATTTTAAAACAAAGCCACTCTTCGTTTAGAATTGGTCATCATAATATGATAACAAGCATTCCAACTAAAACCTTCAAACTGTTTTCTACAAAAGTTATAGAATAAGGGCATTTCATTTATTGTTTCTCAGAAATATATCTAAATTGTAAATTAGTGTAATAGACTATAAGTTACTATTGCAAATTAGTGTAATCGGAAATCGTATTGATAAGAATGTTAATCGTATTAATATTACTGATCATATTGATATGTAATTTTATTTACTCATAAAATATTTTTTAAAAAGCTAAAAAAAAAAATTGAATTACATAATATTTTTTTTAAATTATAGAATAATTATATTAAAAATCCAGACTATTTAAAATAAGTAAAATGTGTCCCGAAATGGAAAATCTTTCAGTGTCCATATAACTTCTTCGAACAAATAGTAATTTACATCCAATGGCTAATTATACCCTAATATTATTATTTTCTTATCACAATTTCAATCTACAATATCTTTTTCTACATGTAATAAGCAAACCCGTTTTCGTACAGTAGAAAAAATTTCAAAAAATTCACTTATCACAAAACCTGCATTCTTTTCACACTCATTGATTAATTTCTTTTTACTCTAAGATCCTTCTGGAATACTAATTATTAAATATGCATTCATATAGAACCCGTTACAATGACTAATTGACCAGTAGCCCGCAATTTATAATAATTTATGACATGGAACTGATGAGGCGCCATTGAATTCTTGCCTGTCCGAAATAGCTCCCATCTCTGATTAGCATGGCATCTCACTACCTTCTTGTCATAAATCTTGATAATTCCTTTCTTGGAAAGAATTCTAATCAACTGAGTTTAACTCATCAATCAACCATAGATGCTTAAAAAGCGAAAGCAAAGGTGACTTTCACCTTCAAGGGGGGACCTTATCCCCAAGATCTTAGCTTCAACCTTGTAGGTGCAATCTTATGGATTCTCCTCGACAGAATTATTTTATCCCCATAGTTTGTTTACTCACAGTAGCATCAAAACAATTAGCCGCAGTTTTCGTTCGTAAAATTCATCTTTAGTTTGCGTTGTCGCAAAATGCATGACGATCCTTATCTTTGAAATTATTATTTATTTTCCGTAGTTTGTTTCCATACAGTGGCATCAAAACAATTAGCCATTGTTGTCAGCTGTACTCTTTTTTTCTCTTCTTTGTGCTGTTACCAGATTTGCGTGGAAAATGTATATTTATTTTTTATGGTTAGATTTTCAAAATTAGAATTTGAAATATTCTGAATGCATTCGGTTCTGAGAAAAGCACTGCAAAAATATTTCACAAAATTTAAAGTAAGAAACCCCTGCCTCCAGAGTGCTAATACTTTTTACTGTAAATTCGAAATTTACAAAAAAAAATTTGGTATAAAAAAAATGAATGAAGATCCTGCCAGTCACAGCTGTATTTCGAACCAGGGTGACCTGTTTAGAAAGCTAAACACATTAAACTTTGTACCGTACCGCAACACAATGTAGCCGATTTTAAAAATTGATAAAATCTGTAGAAAAACCGACTGTGACGTTACAGTGAATGAAAGAAATGCCAACTATTATCGAAAATTTCCGGGACACTTTTTTGGTATAATTTACTGTAAAAGTAGTTACTACTAAAAGGCAACTACTTTTTACATCAATATTCACTTTAAAACTTTTCTGAATCTTTGTCTGAGTAATGTGATTTGCATAAAAGAGGAATAAATATAAAAGTATTGCCATGCATGATCGGTAAAATGTTGTTGTTTTTTTTAGAACAATTGAGCAAGCCAAGTATACCATCCCTTGCGAATTAATTCAGGAAGGTGCGCCTTTCGTTTGACCAGAGAGTACCACCATGGTGAAAGTATGTATTACCTCAAAACCTCTCGGATAGAGGGCAACACCCCTTATTTGTGAGGCCACTTCCACAATTTTGACATAGATCTTGAGGGGATGGAAATTATCACCAGATTCCTGTATTTATGGTACATTCCAGGTAATTCATTTCTTTTCCCGGCTAAAGAACTCAAATGGGAAAAATCATGACGTAAGAGAAAGCAAAACTTTTTTCAAAGCTTTCTTTGAAGAAATACCACACCATTTCTATACAAAGAGGAACATAATTTAAATGTGTGTTGAACGTTAAAAGACGGTTATAGAAAATAATAAAAATTGATAACTCCTAATTATAATGAAAATGAGTTTTTGGATTTAATTGGATTTGAAATGAGGCACGAACATTTACAATCACCAAACAGGTTATGACTTCCATAGATTCTTTTTGTGAGAATTAATTTTTTTCTCCATAATTTTTTTTCTTACCCTAGCCTCAAAATAAATTAGTCACAGTTGGCATTTTCACTTCTTATCTTCATTAAAAATTGTTTCTTAATTTATATTGGAACATTTATTTCTTAGATTGCATATTGGGAAGAATTCAAAAAATTGAAATTACGAAAACAAAATAAAATGAAGTTAATGTATTTTTTTTTTACTTAATGATCCATTCTAATCATTAGGAGGATAATAATAGAACTTTAATTGAGTTGATAATGCAGCTATGTCGATTGACTTGCTCTGGAGATGAAAGATGAAATTATTGCTTGAAGCAAGACATAAGTCTCAATTATTATTTAGAGTTAAATTACTGATAAGTTAGAGCCATGTATTTATGTTGAACACAATAATTGATAATTTGAAGAAACAACGTTGTAGTGATTACAGTCATTTTTGTAGCTAATAAATCTAAAAAACATACATTTGCACTTTTTCTTCATGTCAAGTAATTTGAGATTTTTTTTTAGATTAAAATACAATGGTATCCATAATACAGAAATTCAGTTTTCGAATGGCTAAACATATACATTTATTTATCAAATATTTATGAAATTATGTCTAGGCTTTCATATTTATTAATTTTTGTATAATTTTTTTTATCTTCAATTACAGACACTTTACACTAATAATTAATTTTATAATGATTGTGATTCTTTTACTCTATAAAATTATTTAAAAGAGTTAAAATGAAGGCACAAATGATGCAAGTGTAACTTTTTAAAAAAGAAAAAAACTATTCCATGAAACTAATCAATTAATTCACTAACTTTTTGCAGAATACACACCAAGATTTTATTTACACATCAAGAATTGTTTAAGCGTGAGAAAATTTTGATAATGTGTTCATATTTAAACTTTAAAAGAAAACAGTACAGACTGACATAGAAGTACACTGAAGACAGTAGAATACTATGTTTTTGAGCCCAATAATTAACTGGTTAATTACGATTGTACCAATTAACAGATTAACTACGTTAATCAGTTAATTAAAAAGTTTTTAATTGGAAATTAAGACAGTTTTTAATTGGAAAATGTGTTTTACAAACTGCGTTTTGCTGTTTATATCGCCTAAAAATTCATTAAAATGTTACTAAAATTTCATACTCTGAAGTTTTTATCTATATTTTTATTTCAAACAATTATTTTCTTATAAAACTATCAGTATTTATTATGTATATATTAGATAAAAATTGCATTCATTTAGACATGTATATATTACATATATATCGCAAACAATACGATTTTTTTTAAATAAATAATTTAAAACAAGGTTTATAAACAGCAAAAAAATTGTATCGAAAATTACATTTTTACTACATTCTCTAAAATTCTATCAATCAAAACTAAAATAAGTAAAAATTTCGTTTTGACATGCGCGGTTAAATAAATGTAGCAAAGCGCTTAATTTAATTAAAAACATTGGGCAGTCCATCATATTAAACGTATTATTAAATAAAATAAGAAAATTATTTTTAGACAGGTTCTGATGGATTAGAGTGGCAGCTGGAGTGATTTAAACACAAATAAGGAGTGGCTCAAATTAGTTGATATTTGCATAAAAAATGACTGGAGTTAAAAACTGAAGTTTATTTTTTATATTTCCATACCATACCATATATATTCAAATGGTTATATAATATATAGATCCCATGATTATATATATATATATATATATATATATATATATATATATATATATATATATATATATATATATATATATATATATATATATATATATATATATATATACATAATTTACACATTTACACAGAATTGATCAATATCTAAAACAGATAGTCATGTATTAATATTCTTTTTTAAAATAATAATACTCTTTTGAAAAATTCTATGGCGAATAAGTAACTGTTTCTTTATTCGAATAGCAGTAACAAGGTATTTTTGAATTCAGAAATATATTCTAGAAACATCTTACATCTAGATGAAATAATGTTCCATTAACATTCTAAGAATATGCTAATTTCTAGTCTTATATTACATTTAATGACAGACACCGTAAAAGCTTTTTGAACTCGTGTGCGATACTTTCTTTCAACGCAACAATAAAAATGCTAATAAGTATTCTAGGAACTAAAAAAAGTTATTTCATTCCGAAATGAAGTCATTTCATATTAGAATAACTATACTAAAATGCAAATTCTCGGCTATAAAAGAATATTTTGGGGCTTTTACGTACCATTGTTTATTGTTAATTTTTTTTTTTACTAAAGTCAATTGGTGCTTCAAATACTCAGATAAATTTTCAAAATTTTCATAAAATCCATTCAAGAATTCAAATATTTTTCACTTAAGATATTAAAAAAAAAGAAATAATAGTTCATCTATTGTTCTGAGTTTCTTTATAAGAGCAGACGATATTTCACACGAAAACATCTTCACTTCATTCAAAATGGCGTTATTCATCAATTTTTGTAAATAAGTTACGTAAATACTTCGGTGTCTTTCTAATTTTAGAGAGCAAAAAAAAAATAATAATAGTTTACTTGTTATGTTTTTAATTTCATTAAAAGAGCATGCAATTTCTCATGGAAACTTTATTTAATTAAAAATGGCGGTAACGCATTCATTGATTTGTGACATTTTGTATAAATAATAACGGAAATGGCTTCCGACTTTTGTTTGATAATGATAGTTACACTTTTTGGTGTTTTTTTTAAATATTTAATTTAAGAATTAAAACGGAATAATAATTCAACTATTGTTCTGAGTTTCCCCATAAGAGCAGACGATTTTATATGAATTTTTTTTCTTTATTTTGTTCAAAATGTCAAAATATCCACGCAAATGGCTTCCAAATTTCGTTTGTTAGTTAGTATCTTTTTTGTCGTCTAAAGAGCATTCTAATGTCCTTTGAGGTAGCCTCTGGAGTCTTTAATGTTGTTAAGGAAGAATAATGGAACATTGAAGATATTTATTTGCATTGAATAAGACCTTTTGTTCTTACCTCGAAAAATGTGTACAAATTGACTTGACGTTTTTGTTAGCCACTTAGAAAAGGTTTTGTTGGTTAATGTAGCAATGAAATGTTATTTATAGTGTTATTGTCACCTATTATGTTAAAATATTTCTATGTAAATGAATTTCATTGTAATGCTAATTTTAAGTATTCAAGTTGACGCAGCCTTTCATTTCTCCCCAAAAAATCTTTATGTTCCCTTATTCCTACTATAACATAATAAATCGAGTTAGTTTTAAATTAAAAAAATTATATTTAAAATATATTTTCATTATCTTCGATTGTATTTGGATTTATTTCTTTTAAAAAGTGCTTTAAATATCTAAATTAGATTTGTTTCTTTTAAGTTATAGAGAAAATTAATATAGACTTGTATTAAGGTAGACACCGAGAGTGTGAACATCCCATATTATTTCTTATACTTTCTCGAATACATTCTCAAATAAATCAGTTAATACTTAGACCATAATATTTGATTTTTTAAACCATAATATTGTAAAAATTTGCCTCTACATTAACAAGATGTAAAAAATGAAACAAGTTTCAGTTCAAATTGAACCATAATATAGCGTAATCAAGTGTAGTATGAACGATAGTATGGTTCAGTTTAACATCATATTAAATTTAAAGAAAATTTAGATGATACAACGCTGTAAACACGCTTTAAATTTTTTAGCAGAGAAAAAGATTAGCACGTGAATTTTGTTTTTATAAAATTTAGTTAAAGATCAAAATTATAATTTTACTAGGGAAAGAAAAATCCCACTAAATTAATTTCGTGCCGTAAGCAAGCGTAATTTTAAATTTAAATCTACTTGACAAATTCTTAGTCCTTTTTGTTTCAAAGCAGTGCGTTGTCATACAAATTCTTACTATATGGCAAATTATTTCTTATTTAGTATTCAAATATAGTATAAAGTATCTCTCTAAATTAAGTAATATAGTGAAAAGGTAAAAATTTTTGTGAAACAAATGTTTTTATGAGTAGAGAAAACTTCGCAATAATTTTTTTATAAATCAATTTTTTAACCAATTAGTTATTTATGTAAACATCACCGTAATCGGTACCTTTTTTTATCAGTACCTTGGAATGAATTTTATATAATATATATATTGAAATAAACCTATTGTGACTAAATCTAACTTGTTATGTATATTTGTTTTTCTTTTGAACAATGATTTTTTTTATTGTAAATTAAAAGAATAATGCCCAATTAACTAACAACACAAGTAAACAATTTCCTGAATAAAAACATAAAAAACATTAAGAAATTTTTTTTTTAGTAAATATACAAAAATCTAAATATTAAATTCGTATCGAATTTTAGGTTTCAACTAACTATTTAAATTCACAACGTATCATCAATTAAGAAATCTTGTGCAGAATTTGCATAAGGTGAAGGCTAGGTTTTCATATGTTTCCTCCTTTGATTTAAATAATTTATTTCCTCTTGACTAGTAAGTTAAAAAATTGCATATAATTCACAAACTTATTTTTTTCCTTATGTGAATTAATAAAAGTTTTAATAATTATTGACAATGAAACACATTTGACGTTGTTTTTGCACTTCCAACATTTGATATTCTTGTCAGAGAAAAATTGCTATCTGTTTGCTAAATTCTTTAATTACTGCAACTAATTGCTTTTACACTATTCTAATAATATGTTTATAAAATTAGATTATCTATTAAGTTAAAATGCATAGGGGCATTTTTATACCATTAATAATCCTTATAATTCATTAAAAAGTTGACGTTCGTTAACTGAATATTATATTTTAAGTTCAGTAAAATCTATTCTTTCAATGTTATTTAATATTAAAATTTAATTCCATTTAAATTTGGAAAAAAAAAGTAAGCAATGATTTATCAACGTGACTCACTTTGTATGCACAAAAATTCAATTATTTATAGTGTTGTATCAACGTCAATAAATAAAGGTTATCATTATTATGTTTTCCTATGAAATTTTTTTTACCTCGCTTTGTACTAATGTATCATTGTATCAGTCGTATGTGTAAGGAATATTAAAAAAGTTTCTGAAAATTTCTTTCAGGTTTTAAACTCAAACAATTTTACATTTTAGATTTATTTGAAAGTAAAGTTTCCAGTTCATAAAAATAAATTAGGGCATTTGATTCGAGCTAACCGTGGAAGGTTTTCGTAATTTTCCTCTCCATATAGAAGAAATGCGGGTTATTTGCATCAAAAAGTCCTCGTCGAAATGCAATGTTTGATCCAGGAGTTCCCTTATCTTCTGGGTTAGGTTCAAAATTATAAGGCCGTGGAGTTGAGGATATATAGTCATAAACTCAGAATTGGGTCTACTGCTTAACGCCAGGTCAGATATGAAAGTAATTATATAGTGAATCAAAGAAATTAGAAAGAATTAGAAAGTTATCATCATAAGAATTATATATTTGAAAATATTTAATCCCAAATACAATTTAATGTCAGATTTATAAATATACAACAAAACTGTCATAATTTTGTTCATCAAATCAGTTTAAATCAAGAAAGAAAACAATTTTAATTAAAAATTCTCCAAAATAAATGCACTATCTTCAAGTCATTGCCGATCCAAACAAGGTAAATGCAATATTTTCAATGACACGATATTCACGATAAAATGCCTTTGGACAATTTAAGATGTTCACTTTAATGATTAATGAATGTCATTGAATGGCTTTTCATTATTTCTCATACGAAGTAGTGAAAACAATGTTAAACAATGTAAACAAACAATAGAATTTCTACACGTCTATCTTTAGAGATGACCACTAGGCGGAAGGGAGAATGTGTTATCAATATTCAATGATTATAAGTTGAACGAACTTTTTCCCTCCTGGAGGGGAAAATGAGAGTAAATAACTCTTATTTGGCGACTAAATTAACGTAGTACTTCAGAGGATGCCAATTTAAAAGCAATTACTTAACGTGACTGTTTTCATTTATTTCCAAACATATGTGGAGTTCACGATGCTTGAAAGAGGTGTCGTCAACATCGGTTTAATTTAACTTTCGTGATTTCGTTTAATGAGGAAATGATTAGATGTCACATTATTTGAAATTGCCTTGTTTCGGAGTTCCAATTTGAATGAAAGTCGAAGTTAATAAATGCATAAGCTCATGATTTAAGCTAATGTAATTGATATAAAGCAGACGATCTAAAAGATTAAAAATAAATCTTTTGAAACAGACTTCTTTTCATTTATAATTTTAATTTTATTACCAATTACATAAGCAACAATAAAAGCTGATAAATAAAAATAAAAAAACAGAAAATATTCAAATAAGACAAAAATTAATTTATTGTGAGAAAAGAAACTGAGCAAAATGTGCCTAATATGAAGAATTCTTCGTGTTAATAGTTTATGTCAACATTTAATCACTTTTATATACATTATTACTATTTCACATTTATACTTCGTTTCAATAATTGACATTTTAAACTCGCATATCCGCATTTTTAACAAATTGCACATATGCCATACTTTATTAATATTTTAGAATTCATTTTTGAATCAAAATGAAATGACGCAAGTGAATAAACTCATCATTTTTAATGAGTTATGAAGATATAGAATAAAATTTATTATATTAAAAAATTGACAACATATATACAAGACTGAGACATTGCTTTTTTTAAATGAAAAATGATTATGAGTCACAATAATTTCCGCTTAAGGTACAGCAATGATTTAAATGCTTAAGACTTTCTTCTAGTTAGCTTAAACTTAACTTCAACTCAAGTATTGGCTATATGTTAGTTTAGGTTTGCTTCGTTAAATATTCTTTTCTGAATACAACTAGGGAAGAGATTATTAATTCATTATCGTCAAAAATTATAAAAAGTGGTTTTGCCGAGATACTTTTATGAACTAAAACTTATCTTTGCTTATGTAAAGCAGTTTTAACTTCTGTGTATACATTTCTGAAGTAGTATTTCATTCTGTTTGAGATGGCAAATAAGCAAAGGCAGATTATATTAGAATAGAGACATTTACATTAGAATAGGGGAAAAAAGGAAAAGAATAAGGGAATGTAAAAGTTGACATTTTAGAAACAAATATTCTAAATACTGTTTTATAAAATAGCATTTAATCAGAATTTGACATTTTGTGTAACATTTGAAGATTTTTAAGGATGTTTTAAAGCATGCAATTAATGCTTCTTTGATAATTTTTGCTTTAGCCGTTTCACATAGAGAGCAACTAACAATAGATTTAGAAGTTTTTAAAGAAACACCAAACAAGAATTTAAAAAATTAAAATAAAAAGTTTTAAGACAACTCATACAACTCAGGCTTTTAGTATTTAAATATATGTAATAATTTCTAACGCAAAAAAGCTTCTATAGCTCATGGCTAGAGCAGCTGGAATAAAACGCCAAATATGTGGGTTCGAATCTAGTTTCTGCTCTCAGAAGCACACAAAATAGTTCATGGTAGTGAAGCGCTCCTAGAGGTATATGACGACATTTTCGAGCTTGGGTTCCTATGCAGTTTAAATTCTGATGATGAGCTCTTCTATAAGTTTTTCACAATATTTTTGCATCCGCTTGTTACCTTTAGCGTTTTTAAATTTGTACATTTCGACAAAAAATGGACTAAAAATGCCATTTAAAACAATTCTATAAATAGAAGAGACAAATTGATTGCAGAATTGAAATCAACGATATAAAAGTATCTAAGATCTGTTAAAAAATCTAATGTTAGATGAAACAAAAAAAAAATCTGTCTAATCGTTTATTTTTCTATTTTTTTAGATGCCTTATTTCTTATTGCAATATATAACACTTTTATATTTATCGATATCAATCATTTAAGGCACCACAATAAATTTTTTTCCACAATTTACGTATAATAATCTTAATTCCCTTTTTATACGTAGCGTCATTTATTAATTTCACATAGTCACTATAACATTGTTTATAACCTTTACTTAAATTTTTCATTTTATTTTCAAACGAATCCAAAATTACTAATTCCACATAGATAAAGTACCACAAAGTTGTTATCTACAAAAAAAAAAAAAAAAAAAAAAATAATTCTTCCAAGAAACCAGAATTTATTACTTCCATCAGGTAATAAGGAAAAATCTGAGCCAAATTCAAGTTAAGGAAAACGAGGTCAGTAAGAAAAATGAGGGCAGAGGCCATTTAACGGGAATTCTTTTTCTCGAAGGACATAATACACTTTGACCACTGAAAGGGAAACACATGTCTTATTAAGGTAAGTCGAATTATTCGCTTTATTTAAAATTTAACATTAAGAGTCCCCAAAATTTTATAATTTAGGGCACTAAGATATGCTATGACTGCACTAAAATAATTTCTTATATTACCTTAAAATTTATCGATTTTCTTTGTTTCATTTTATATTTATCGTTGTCATATAAGAAAGGGTGTAATAATCGTTTAGTAAGTACGTGCATTATATAGCGCAGTTAACTTTGCCCTTAAAATTTCTTATAGTATGGGTTGCCATTTAATGGAAAATTGCGACAAAGTTTAATTCTAAACGTAAAAAGAAGAATAAAATACCGTGAAAATTTCTAATTGAACCATAAATACCATTATAATTAAATGAAAAATAAAATCATTTATTAACGAGAACCTAAAGTCTAATATATTTCAATCGACCGTACGACTGTCAGCTCAAAAAATTTTCATTAAGTGAAAAAATTAAAACTAACATTTTTCGAAATTCTTTGAAATATCTATTCAGTAATTTTTATTTATTTATTTATTTTGAATACAGGTAATTTAAATTTTTCCCTTGGGACAATTTAAGGGATAAAGTTGCGAATTTCTAATATTTAAGTGTTGTCATTTTGTAAAAAAACGAAACTAAAAGTGAATATGCCTCTTCATTTTGATACAAAATAAATTTAAAAAAACAATGCAAATACAACTTTAAAAATCAGTTCAAATAAAAAATGAGTAATAGGAAAATAGTATATGACTGAAGAATAATTTGTTATTATTTTTCTAAAATGATATGATTTTATGGAAAATTATATTTAAAAAGCTAATTCTTTTAAAAAGTTAAGTTTGCGAAGATACCAATTTTAAATGAACATATTCTTTAAATTTCAATATGCTTTTGTTTTATTTAAGTGAAAAAAATGGTCTTTGCAATATGTTAACCTTGATTTGGACGCATGCTTTTCATTTAACTGAAAAATTTCAATAATTTTAAGGCTTGCATTGTTATTTTAAACTGATGACCTTCAAATAAAATTGAAAAAAATCTAAATAAAGTTTTTGTTAAATTACAAAACACATAATGTTCTTATAATTAACACGAATTTTGTTTTCGTTTTCTATAGAAACACATTAAAAATATTCCATTAAGAAATTCGAAGTTAATTTTTTATACTGACAAACGATAGATTTTTGATTTCATTCAAACGTGAGTAAATAATTGAAGTCCTTCAAAGAATTTGAAATTTTTTAAATTATTTTGAAGAACAAACTGTTTTGCAATAATTCGTCATCGTTTATAAAGATGAGTAATATTATTTTATTTTCAACAACTCTTTGTTACTGTGTCTTTAAGAACACGTTGCTTGTTTGTTTTGCTTTTAACTATAATATTTTTAGTTGGTTGTTGTATTGAAGGGTGTTTAGATTTTACTTTTTCATTTATTTTAACACGTATTCAGGAAATACGAGTCATCTCACTCACTATCACTTTTATAAGTTTCCCCATGAACGTAAGACATATTTTGAATCACACAAAAACGTAACGTATCTAATACGCTGTTATAAAGTATTTCTCAAAATAGAAGTAAAAATGTATTTAAATAATTCCGAAACAAATATAGCCAAATTTGAAAACCAAACGTGTTCAAAACTGAAACAGCATATACTCATTTATGAGGGGGGGGAAATAGTTTCAAAATTGATGCAGGGGAAAATAGGCGAAATAGATATTTATTGGATGCCAGCAGGATACGAACCAAGAACCTCCGATGTTCAAAACCATTAAATAATTTCTTAAAAGTAAAAGGAAGGACGGAAAATAATTGTAAAATGATTTGAAAAAAGATAAAGTAATAATATGTTGAGAAAGCTGCACGCAAAAGCTAGATTTTGAATTGACAGTTTTTATCCGTTTATGATCTATTTGAAAAACAGAGAAAATCTGTTTTATGAAGAAAACAAAAAACAGTTTTTCATATGTAAATCGTCAAATATACGGGGAAAGTCTGTAAAAAATAGGATTATTTTACGGCGCGTTGTTAACTATAAAAAAACAGGAAAGAAAAATCTATATCTTTAAATAGTTTTTCAGTAAAAAAAACAACAATATGTGTAATTTTTTCCCCTGTAGATTTACAGTTTTTTGCAGTGTATGTGTGAAATTCAGGAATAACTGTCTGCAGTAAAATTGGTGCAATTTTTTTTATACATATTTTGAGCACTGTGTGAGTTTATTACCAATTTTGAAAAGAGGACTAAAATAATGAATATAATATTTTATTTGAGTTCTTACTTTTTTTCGTTAATTTTTTATATTTACAGTTACTGATAATAAGTTTAAATTTATTTTATTTTTAACTCAAAATGGAATTGTTTTTAATTTTCAATAAAAGAAGTAAAATAGCTAAAGAAATATCTAAAATTTCATTTGTCTATTCCTGCAACTTAAGAACACTTGGCTTATTTCGAATCAACTGGAATTCTATTTTTCTAAAAATGATGACATATGATGTATACCTAATTTGGCTAAATAGAGGTAATCTGTTTTATAAAATTTTTGCAGTGTTTCTACTTTCCTTTAATCAGCTTATTGGGATTTGTGATGCGAAAGATGTTAAATTATAGCTAAACTTCCAAACAAATATTTACAATTACTAATGGTGAAAAATATCGGTTTTAGATCTTAATATGCAACAAATTGTGATGCAAAAGACATAGCAGAATTTCTAAATAATTATTCACAATTACTAATGATTAAAAATATCTGTTTTATATTTTAATATGTTACAAATTATGATGCAAAAGCCTTTAAAGTGTAGCAGAACTTCTAAATAAATATTCACAATTATTAATAGTGGAAAATATTGATTTTAGATTTTAATATGCAACAAATTTTCTTTACAAAAATATCCCCCAAAGAAATGAATTTATAATGTTAAAATATATCCTTCAATATATCGGAGAAAAACAAGCTTTAAATATTAGATGAACAAGATTGATAGCTGAGGATTTGTATTTCATGGAGTTTCAACAATCCTCAATCCTCATACTTAGTAATTCTAAGAAATTATGGTTTTAATAATATATTTTTTCGTTCATAAATAAATTAAAGAGATTAATTTTTGTCTTAATTTTAAGCTCCATAGAGAAATGAGTAGAGGAATAAGGAGATCAAAGCATCATGATGCATCGCGAAAAATTGAAATTTTTAAAACCTAAATTATTAGGAAACGGAATTTGTTTATATAAACGTACTACAATTATGTTTTAATATTTATTTATAAAGAAGAATTTGTTTTCAAGGCTCTAAATGTATTGAGGAGTTAATTTAAATTGAATGTTGGCATTATCGTTACCCGTAATAAAAGCCAACTGGTGTTCTACAATTACTTAAACAGTTTGTATAAAATATCTTAATACAAGAAATTATGACGGGCCCTGCAATAACAGCATTTTTTTTTTTTTTTTACCAAATTTTGTTATTTTAAAACCATATTACGTCGACTATTGATCCGAAACGAAAACCTTTCAGACGTTATTCTTTGTTCAATATAACTCTACATTATATTTGTAATAACAATAAATAATCCAGACTATTTTATATAATTCTTAACAGATATGATGCAACACCAGAAATATCTGTTATATCAACGTTTGTGATCAAACATGACGAGTAAAGGTCATCCACTATTGGTAAGAAAACAGTAGTCATCCGCAACTGCATTTTTTTTCAACACTTCAATTGGAAAAAAAAAGTGTTTGTTGGCTTCATTCTGAACTTGTCATGTATGTTGCGTCACGAGGAATTAGTGGAGATGTTTTTCTGGTGACGCTTTAACTAGTTCACAGAGGTCGAAACTGTGAATAAACATGCCGCCCGTAGAGGGCCACATTCCACAAAGAATTCAGCGTTCTTCTTCTGCCCGCCTTAAAATCACACCGTATGTAAACTAAGAGAGTGAAGCTTGATACGAAATGACCTCTCATACTTGCCTCAATAAGTGCCCTCGTAAAATTTTCAATTATCATTTGATTTCAGATTTTATCAAACTTGAAAGGTATGGACTGGAACCAAAGGATTAAAGATAAAAATTTATATATTTTTATTTTAAAAAAAAGCAAAGAAAGGAAAAAAAGAGGACATTAATCTCTTCTAGGAGGTCAACTGCTTCGTTTCCTTCAAACGATTTTATAGTTTGGTAGAGAAATTTGAACTAATATATAAGAATAAAATCTAATAATTAAGAGTTAATACTGTTGAATAATTTTTTGAATTTTTATATACGAAATCAAAATGCATTAAATTTTAAATTTTTAGTTAAGAAGTAAAATATGATAAAAACTTCATACTGCTCGTTTTGCAAAAGATTTCATGGAGTGTAGTGTATATATATATATATATATATATATATATATATATATATATATATATATATATATATATATATATATATATATATATATATATATATATATATATATATATATATATATATATATATACATTAAAATTTTTATTGAACATGTGCTTCAAAAAAAGTTGTTCTATATTTCTATATTTAAAAACATTTCAAATAAATTTATTTTTACGCTTTATTTCTGTGATGCATCTAAAATTTGCTCTAACACTTTCAGATTTTAAATTAAGCTTTGTACTGTGTGGGAAGATTTATAAGAAACCTTAATTACGAGCTGTAAGCCCATGAGACGTATTTTTCTTAAATTACGGCACCAATAAACTTGCATTTCGTAGTACACAATCCTTATACTACTTACATACATTTTAGGACGACTTCTATTCGGATATTTATTTGGAAAAAATTTATTGAGAAAATTGTGATGATTTCGACATTTTTTTAAAAACAATTCCTCATTTGATATTAACAGAGCATTTTTTAAAAATATTCTAATAAACGTTTTTTTTTAATAAAAAAAAAACGTTTTAAATTCTTAAAAAAAAAAAAAAAAAAAAAAACCTCTGATCAAATTAATGAAAGTGTGAATTAATGAAATTAATGAATATGTTACCATTAAAACTCGAAAGCCGTTAAGGGCATAAAAATCTTTTTGTGGCAATAATTACTATAATTTTGAAAGCCAGAATTCCTATTAAACCGTTACCATATGTACAGAAAAATTACTAAATGAATAGCTTAAATACCTAATATTTAGGTTTTTTTTTTATACCAAAATTAAACTTTTTTTTTCTTTTACTGAAATGTTATTACTATACATTACGGTAACTTTACCAAAATATTTTTCTCCGTGCACTTTTTAATATCACGGGTACATGAATTCTGTTAAAAATGAATTGACTCTCTTAGATATTCTGTGAATGTTTGTTCGGGAAAAAAACACAGAGCTTGAAAGCATATAAGCTTTTCGCAAAACGACATTTAATTCCTTACCCTTATTTTCAGACGATGATTTAAATTCTTTCAACGCACGACATGTTTTGGTTGGGACAAACACTGACATAAAACATAAACCCTTGAATGCATTGAAAAATATATCACTAATTATGCATTCTTCGAAATAAATTTCATCCAAGAGAGTTTACCTTTTTTTTTAATTTCTTGCGTAATGTTTCTCATTGTTTAAACTCAGAAGAAAATCAACCGTAGATTCATATCGTGAGGTAAGGCAGGTTAAGAATTTGTCAGAAATTCTAATAGACATTTATCACATCATCTTGGTCGGCTTATTATGTTGTAAAGACCTTCGTACGCGTGTAAGAAGAAAACAGTTAGAAAGATTTTCAAAATTTTAACATGATAGCGGTTCTAAAAGATTCTTTTTATTTTTTGTTATTATACGGATAATTGTAAAATATTTTTCTTATCTATGAATGGTTAAGCATGAGAGATTTTAAATAATGAAGATAAGAGTTTTTTTTTTTCTTTCTTCAAGTCTTTTGTTTTAACTAGCGCTTATCGTTTAAAAGTAGGTATTTCATTGTTCTTTACCTTTTTTGAAATAAAATTTTTGAATGCTAAGAAAACATTTAGATGAAAATGAATTTAACGGAGCAATGTATGTAGCTCGAAATAAATTTCCTTTACGAACGCAGATATGGCAAATTATACAATAAATCATGTTCGTAAATGAAGCAATAATTCCAAAGGCTACTGTGTATTTCATTATATTGTTCGGAGAGTAATTTCATTTTCCCCCCAACAGATGAATTAATTGTATTTTTTCACAGCCAATTTCACACTGAAGTCGTGTAATCACTATAAATATTGAAAGCTAAATAAAAAGGCTTCGCAATAGTTTTTGGTTGGCGCCCTTTCAAATAAAGAAAATGAAAAGCAGCATGTTCATTATGTTTTACTTTTTTACTATAAAAACGATGAAAATTCTGTTGAAGTAAGAATTTTTTTTTTTCTTTTGGTTTTGTATGGAGAAAGCTTATTAAGGCTGTTTTTTAAGACTCTGTCACCAAGGAAAAAAAAAAAAAAACAGTTTAAGTGCCTTACACTTGAAGCAATGCGGTGATTTTAAACTATACATATAATCTGCCGTGAAGAAGATGTTGGTTTAGAACAGACAAATAACTTAAATATTTTGAAAGCAATTAAACTTTTTCAAAAATCATCGATTTGGCGACATTTTTCCACCCAGATGAAAATTATCAAAATTACTGCTTTATTCTCAGTTTTTACAAATTATTATCAGCCCAGGTAACGCAGCATTGGAGTAAGTTTTAAATATTAAACAATTTGTCTACAAACGCTCTTCGTTTTCACAAAACTATGGCTTTCCTCCATATTGACGTTTTGCGCCATTTTCAAAATAGTCGTAAACAGCTCCAGCTTTAGATAGGCTAAACTTGACTTGAGAGTCATGAGTAACAGTTGCAACTCACAGCAGTTATAAAAACAGCACATTATTAGCAAAAACGCATCTTCTCATACTACGACGGAGCCTTCGAAAAACAGCCTTAACAAACTGGTTCGTAAAATTTCACTTAAGATGCATACACTCCGACAGCTTACGCTGATGAAGGCACAAGACTTTAATTAAGGCAAATTGGTGAACTCGTGATATAAGTGAGAGATTAAATTGATCGAATTCGACCGTTCGTGATAATTTAAAACTCCCAAGTTATTCTTAAAGCTCGACATATGAGTTCTTCATGTTCTTCTGGAAAGAAATGCGTGCTATTACATTAGACATCTGTGATTTTCTTTTTAAACTTCTAGAAAATTATTCCTTTTTGAAGGCATCATTACTAGGGACAAGAAATAGATTGTCTATAATCTTTGCTCGGGTCTCTACAATACAAATTTTGACCGCAATACCCTTACTTCAAATGAGAAGTTTAGCCGGGATAGCCTGGTTGGTAGGGCACTGGGCCCATGTCTAAGAGGTCGTGGGTTCGATCCCCACCGGCTGAAGACTCCCCGTGTAGTAAATGGTGACTGATTCACGTTAAATCTATCGAGTCACAAAGTCCTCCATGTTCTCATTACAAAAAATTCCTTTGGGAGTATTGATTCAGGAGTTTCCTTGTCTTCTGGATTGGTTCAAAATGACAAGGCTACGGAGTAGAACATTAGTAGTCTTAAACTCAAAATTGGGTCGATTGTTCAACGACATTTATAAAATAAAATAAAATGAGAAGGAAGGTTAAGAGCCGAAGAGTCGATACGAATTCTGCATCCGGCTCGCACTGGACACAGTGCTGACGTGAAATATCCTCAGCTGTAGACGAGTAATGAGTTAGAGTCCCCTTGCCATCAGGCTGATCGTAGTAGGTTTTAGTGACTTTCCTCTCCATGTAACGCAAATGCTGGTTAGTTCCATAAAAAAGTCCTCCTCGAAGGCAAATTTCACTCAATAATTGATTCAGAAGTTCTCTCTCTCTCTCTCTTTTTTTTTTTTTTTTTTTTTTTTTTTTTGGATTAGGTTCAAAATTACAAGGCTAAGGAGTTGAACAATCTTAGTCGTAAACTCAAAACCTGGGTCGGTTGTTCAACGACGGTTATAAAATGAAAAGATTAAAAATCACCTGGATCAGTTTCTTGCCCGTTAAGAACAAAAATGTTATGAGCTAGGAATCATGCTACACCCAGAAAGGTTACAAAAGGTGTTAGTTCAGAATGAACAGTGTATAATTCAATAAAATATTTCTCTAAAAAAATCCTCTTCCTTCATCAAGAGGACAAGACGAAATTACTTTCCGAACAACCCAATACTTGAATGCGGTTCACATTTGACAAAATCCTTTAACAACAACAAAAAAGTTGGTAAATAAAATTTCATAGTTTAAACCATGTATTGAGAATAAGATGGATTATCAAAAATTAATTTCAATTAAAAGTTATATTATTTAAGTTTTGAATCGAGTGTTTAGTTTTAGTATTTTTTGTAACAAGAAAGTATCCTTACGGTCAATCAGCTTATTCATAAATTTGCAATTTTATTTATTTACTAGTTATTTTTTGAGTTTTTTTCCCCTTTTTTAACTGTAAGATCTTCGTATATAAAAACTCAGTTTTAAATTGTTTTAGGAAAAAACACATAAAAAGATTATAAAATAATAAAAAGGGAATTAAAGTTGTTATTTAACAATCACAAAAGTTGAATTTGGATAATTAATAGTTATGGGAATTGCAATAAAGTAAATTTTAATGAAATAAAAGAGCTTTATTACACTGTAAAAAATTCCGGATCAAATTGCGGTATGAAGTAACGGCACTTTGGGTGTATCATCCGTAAAATCCATTTTTTCCGTGAAGTACCGTAATTTGTACAGTTATAGTAATTAAATTAGAGTGATTCAGTGATTTTACAGTAATTATTGCAGTAAAAACTACGGTATATCAAACTTTTCGCCTAATAGTTTCCCGAAAATATAAAATTTATTTATTTACTTTTGTTAACTTCTTTTTAATTCTTCTAAATACCATTTTGCTCTTAATACCCATTGTTTTCTAGAATTATTCAATTATAAAGAGTAGTTTCTTTAAAAATATATTACGGTCTATTCCAGTTTTGATAACTTTAAATGTCTGAAAGTAATATTTAAAACTCATTTCTCGCACGAAATATTTTTTGACATACGCAAGAATTGTTTTTCTTAAAAAAAGAAATCGATCAGTCTAATTTGATAAATTCGTGTTAATATTTCTAAATTTTTTGTTTTGTTTTTAAAACTCAATTCTTTCAAGAAATACTCAGATATACACAATGAAATATACACTTCTTCGAAAATATAAAATTATCCAATCTACTTTTAATAACTTTTTTTTTCATTCACAAAGATAAAAAAATTCTGATAAAATTACCATACCGTATGGAAATTACATTTCTGGTAAAACAATTTCATAATTCTGGTCAATGAATTCCAAATATATATGGTATTTAAACCATTCCTTTGGTAATTTTTCCGTTCGTATGATAACGTTATTCAGAAAATTGTGGTTTTCAAAACTAGAGTTAGTCTTACCATACATTTAGTCAACTAAATAAATAAAAATCGAAATTGAAAAGTGAATTTAAATACCATGATCCAAGGTATCATGATAAAATTACCAAATGTTACAGCATTTACCAAATTTTATTACTTATTATGAAGCCATATTGAATTGTTAATTCTTCCAACATCATTATCGAAACGTTTCGGTAAAAATTACCGAATTTTTTAGTGCTCCCATAAAGCCAGAAACATGGTAAATTTTACCAGATTTTGCTACTTTTGACCACACATTTTTTTTTTAGGTGTACTCAGAAGTAATAAATGTTTCTAAAACTAACCCATTCCTCGTTTGAAAATAATCAAACGTAGAAAATATACGTAAGAATAACTTCACCAAAAAATAGAATACTTTATCACCAAAATACTAATAATCACCTTTGTTTAAAAAAATAAAGCAGAAAATAATAGTTTTTACCGTGCAATTTACCAGCAACAGCATCATAAATTAAATAGAAAACAAAACCTTCCATTGTTTTCGCTCGCAAAAAGCGCCAATTTGCATCGGTAGCTGCCAAATCAAATTCAATTACTTCATAAAAATCGACACTATTTATTATCTTTCGCCATTTAACAAGCCATCTAACCCCTTTTGTATCATAAACCCCTCATTATGACATCAGTCAGAGAGAACGCTTGAACTCGCCAATGCAGCCAATACGAGAAAGGTTAAACGAAAATGATTCAGGTAAGCAGTTCCTGGATGTTATCATCATCATTATTATCATGACTTTTTCTCCCTTCTCAGCGTTTTCTTTATCGAAGAAAAGAAAGTTCTTTCATGCGAGAAGAATTTCCTCTTTCACTTTCTATCATCAATTGCAATTCCATCAATAGCAGATATGAGAAGAAATAGTTGGCATGCGCATAATAGTGAGCGCAACTATTTTCTTCCTCAGGTATGTGTTGTTGTTGATGGTAGTTTATTAGACGTGGGGAGGGAGAGGGGGTGACGATAAGTAATTTTAGTGAGGGGTGGTTCAAGGTTTTTGTCGTCGAAAGTCGGGGTGAAGGTTGTCAGATCTTTTGAGGGGTGGGGCCATTTTTTGGTGTTCCAGGAGAAATTTTAAGAGTCTCTTTGTCGAAGGTGTGCAATCTAAACATTTTCGCGATAAATGGAATATCTTAATGGAATAATCGAGCGAAAATGTAAATGTGATTTCAAAAATATCCTAAGTTAGCACTGTTACAAAGTTATCACAGGTTTTAGAATATGCAAACCAAATCTTTTGGAAAATTATCATTTCGAAATTAAATTAAAAGTTACAGCTATTTTAATTTCTTAAAAAAAAATATGCAGTCGTGTGTCTTACAAATTTATAATTTACGTTAATTCGAACAAGAATTTCCTTTAAGTTATTACTTTACCGTTTAGAGATCAGGCAGCTTAGAACACTCATACAAATCCATTAAAGAATAGTTTGCAGTGGTGTTTACCAATATCCTAAAATATTTTATTTTGTTTTATAATAGGCATTAAAAAGCCGACGCATTTTTAGGTTTACGACTATCAATATTCAAATCTGTAATTTTAAATCCAACCCAGAAAAACAAGATCAAGCATTGGGACAAACTAGCCTTTTTGGAGAAATTTTATGATACTAACCTGCATTTGGTAACATGAAGGGAAAAACCACGAACAGCATTGTTATCCCGATGGCAAAGGGATTATAACACATGCTCTATCTACCACTGATGATATTTTAATTCCAACACTATGGTCAGATGAAAATCTCGTATCGATCAGCCATCGCAGGGACTCGAACTTGGGTCACCACATTGCTCTATCCCCTGAGTTGTGTTAAAATATCTACATTTATTTAATTTTCTTCCCTACTTTTTAAAAACTGCTACGCAAGTTGAAAAATGTTTTTTTTTTTTTTTTTTTTTTTTTTTTTTTTTTAAATAATAAAAAAAATAGCTATTTTGCAACAAAAAAATTGCATCGTAAATTAAAATAGCATACTTGTCAAAATGCTTTGGAAATAGTTATATTAATATTGTTATTTTAATAATTTTTATGCCAATGAAAATTTAATTGCATATTTTAATACTTTTCCCGACCTCCCTTTAAAATGCGTCCAACTAGTAAATTTAATTAACATATTTTGTGGTTTAAGACTAGATTAACTATTAAACTATAACAATTTTTGCATCACAAATAAAATTTTTATAATAAATCAATAACATTGCATGAATACATTTTAATTGAATATATTGGGCTTGAAAATAAACTTCGTGAAAAAAGGACACATTTTTTTTATTAAATTATATAGTTATTAAATATATTTTTTAAATTTCCCCCATATATTTTTTGAGCTATTCTTTAATAACTGGTTTATAATAAGAACACATATTTAAATTCATCACTTCTTTTTTCGAAATTTTTTAAAAATCATGATATTTGAAAATATTTTTTTTAATAATTTAAAATTCTTGTTTCAAACAGTTGGCGATTGTAACATTTGGTGATTGATGAATAAAGATTTTCAAAAGGAAAATCAAATTGACCGTAAAATAAAGTGCCATGATGAATCAAAACTATGTTTGTATAAAATGAAGAAATTAAATAAAAAAACATTTGGATGTATTATTTTTAAGATAATTTTTTTTATTATTTAAGAAAAATTTAAAATATAAATATTCTTAGATAAAAAGAAAATGATATTTTTATACTTTGTTCTTTGAATTATAGAAGAAATTTGATAAAAATAGTGAATCATAACTAAGTTACAATGGTAATAAAAATCAATGACTTAAATTTATTTATGAGAGAGCTTCACACGTTGATATTTTCAGTTATAAATTAAAAAGGGCTAATCTTTCTCTATTTAAAGTCTAAGTAATCTGTGTATAAAGATTTGTAGAATTTTTTTCGAATTTGCGTTTGTTAATTAATTTATATAACATTTTGAAACTTTGATTAAGCGACATTAAAAAAGTGGTAGTCTAAGACAAAAAGTTATCATTGATACATCACAACGCATATTTTCTTTTACAATAAAATAATGTATTTTAAATTAAAAAATAACTGTATTTTTCCCTTCATTAAATATTAGAGATTTATCAACCACTTTACCAAAAAATACTGTTTTTTTTTTTTAAAAAAATAAATTAGAATAATTATTTAACATTAAAGTTTTCACCTCTCGTTTCTTAACACTAAACACTCATAATAAATTTAAAATTTTTTTTTTAAATTTTTTAAAACTAAACTAGGCATTTACTTATATTAAATGTAGTAAAATCTCGAAGAATTCATTAAGAGAGTAATATCGAAAAGTAGTAAATTGGTATTGAGAAAATAATTTTTTTCGGGTCCAAAAATAAGTGTAACAGTAAGCACATACTTTTATGAAAAGTAAAAATATTGAAACACGATATATTAAAGTTCACTTTTTAAAAAATCAAAAAAGTGTATTAATAAAAATATCAAAAGATTTATGAATAAAATAATACAATATTTTTTGTATCAAAATTAATAATGCATATATACATTAATTATTGCTAAAATTATTGCTTTCAAATCTAACGCATCTGATTTAAATAGGTTTAGATAAGAAAAATAACAATGTAATGTACTTTTTTAAAATATTGAATGCAAATTATTTATCATGGAGTTATAAAAAAAATAGAAATTAATCTTGCACAAAATAGAAATAAAAGTATGAAAATTGTCCAAGAAGAACGAATTGTACTTGAAATTTTCTTAAATTTTTTCTACGAAACTAGATTGTTGCATCACAATATTTCATATTATTTTTCAAATGAAAGGAAGCATTAATGAAAATATCAAAATATTTATAAGGCAATACATAATGTTAAATTTTTTTCTTTGCATTATTTTACCAAAAAAAAAAAAGAAGAATTATGTATTTTATTCATTTATAAGAGCCCGTTTAATTTTTTTAGAAAAAAAAAATATTTAGAACCAATTCCTTTTATATGTATATAAATGCATATAATTTTTAATAAAAAAAAAAAATAGAGAGATATGAGCGCACTCTTTTCTATTTCATTAAGAATTAGAATTATTTTTTAGCTAAAAACTATTGCGTTTATATTCCATACCATAATATAATTAGAAAGAAAAGAAAGAATAAAATATTTCAAAAGAAACATAAGAAAAGTTTTCTAAAATTTTCTTCACAAAAATAGGTTCCTTTCTATCACAATATCTCTTATTAAATAGGATATTTCATGCACTTTAATTTCGAAACTAACCTACCTTGAAAAAAAAAATTCAATTAAGAAGATGAGTTAATTTGTGGAGCTCCTAGATCCCACCAATGTCTTCTCGGAATCCTCAAGATGAAATGACAAATCTCAGGATGAGCAGAGAACCTCAACAAAATTGACCCGTGGTCACTCTTTTACCTGCCGTTTATCCCATCCCGCCGCCTGTGACGTCACAGCCAATGGAAACCCATCGCCGTCAGCCGTTGGTCGTTGACATGGAACCACGTGACTTCGCTCCGATGTAAGGTCAATGTTAAAAAAGAAAAATCTTGCGCATCTTATTTATTTATTTATTTTTTCGAAGCAAACACATCTTTTGCTACAGATTTTCAGAGAATATTTTGGGGGTCAGGGCCGTCAAGGTTGTTTACTAACAGACACCCGCTTGGCTTGGTTCCTCCAGAAATGGAATCTAATCGATCGTCTGATTTGCATTTTTCCGTTCCTTCTTAATTTCGTGTAGGAGTCGGCGGCGCTCCATTGAATTCTATTTGGGAGTTGGTTAATTGTTCGAAAATTTATTCCATTATCTGAGAGAATGTAGTTCACACTTCCGACTCTGAAGTAGTATGTTAGCGGGTGAAATAAAAGAAAAGGCGGCAGTAAAAAGAAAAAATGATCTTTCGTTTTATTCTAAAATAATAAAATAATTAATTTACTTTAACGAAAAATGCTATCTTTTTAACTGAAGAAAAGTGAATAAAGAAATAATGCTCTTGTAAACAATATAATTTTTATTAAACCATGTTATTTCAACAATTATCTACAACAACTTTCTAATTTTTTCAAAATCGAAGAAAAGGCGAGAATATAAATAACAAAATGATCTTTCGTTTTATTCTTGATAAAATAATTATATCGTGCAGACTTTTACGAAAATTGTTATCTTTTTATATGCTTGAATAAAAGTGAATTAATAAAAATGTTCTTGTAAATAAGATAATTCCTATTAAATTATGTAGACAATTTCTATCGCAACAATTATCTACAACAATTAATTAAATTGATAAAAGTCAACAAGATTATTGCAGTTAATCTAGTAGATAATTGTTATTATTTTCCATCGAATTATTCAAGCTATGTAATTTATTTTTGTTTTTATAATCTATGCTGAGTTTGAAAACTTAACTAAAACGCGTAGTTTATTTCTTAAAAGAAAAACATCACAGTAGTAAAGAAATTTATAAGCTATGTTTTCTGCGTTAAAAATTGAAATCTCGTAGAAAATGTAACGAAACTATTATTTACAATAAAACTTCCCCAGTTTTTATAAATAAAATTAAATGATTTTAAAGTCCCCTCCCCCTAAAAAAACTGCTATCATTCTCAATTTTTTATGAAAATTGGGAAATAAATCGATGGAATCATTCAGCCAAATTATTATTAAAGAAAAATTTGTATTTATTGTTATGAAAGATGATTTATTAGAAATATTTAAACAATGTCCTTCATAAACTTATATTTAAACACTTAAAAAACTGTAAGTTTTTAGTGCGGGTTATGTATTTATTATAATAAATGAAAATGAACAGGATTTTTTTTCTTTTTTTAATATAAAGAAACAAGAGATCTATTAATAATTACATTTAATTATATTCAAAAATATACACATTTTTAAAGAACAAAAAAAAAAAGTAGTTTTTGGAATTATGAATTATTTTAAAAAGTTCATCATTAACTTTTATAAATAGCAGCCCTTACTATTTTTAATAGTTATTTTCGTAACTAAAGATGATAAAAATAAATAAAAATACATTATCCATTATAAACACATTACACAGCTATTATTAAGCATTACACAACAAAATAAAAAAAACATTATTCCTTAAATAATGTAGATAATTTACTGTTTAAAAACATTAATTTAAATAATGTTTTATTTTAAGATGCTTCTTTGCACTCTTACAACAATCATAGTACTTCGCATAATTAACTAATAAATTGATGGTGCTAACCTCTTTTCAAAAGAATAACCCATACAGTACCGATCGTTACAAAAGTGAAGTAAAAATATCGATATGCTTTGTAAAGCTTAAAAAGCTTATAAATTCGTAAAAACATTTTTTGCTACCTAAATTATCACAATCCGCTTTGCTGAAACACAAAGCAAAATCTTTCATCTACGCAAAGGGAAGATTAAAAAAAAAAAAAAAAAAACTGAAATATTAGTATTTAGTACTAAAATTTCATATTTTTAAACTCCTGAGAGGTAGAATCACATAAATATTTCCTAAAATATACATATACTATGTGTTATAATTTTGATATAATCTCTATTCAGTGGAACCATAGAAAAGATTTCTTGACACATATTGTATGATATGTTATGTTTTTTTTTGTTGCTGTTATTTTGTTATAATCCCTATTCAGTGGAACCATAGAAAACATTTCTTGACACATGTTGTATGATATGTTATGTTTTTTTGGGTGTTATTTTGTTATAATCCCTATTCAGTGGAACCATAGAAATTATTTATTGAAACATACATACTATGTTATTTGTAATTTTGCTATAATCCCTATTCGATAAACATTAGAAAACATTTCTGGAAACATACATCTATGTTATGTTATAATTTTGTTATAATCCCTGCTCGATGAGACCATAGAAAACATTTCTTGAAACATACATATTGTGTTATTTATAATTTTGTTATAATCCCTATTCAGTGAAACCTTAGAAAATATTTCTTGACACATATTGTATGATATGTTACGTTTTTTGGCGTTATTTTGTTATAATCCCTATTCAGTGGAACCATAGAAATTATTTCTTGAAAAATACATACTATGTTATTTGTAATTTTGCTATAATCCCTATTCGATGAAACCTTAGAAAACATTTCTTGAAACATACATCTATGTTATGTTATAATTTTGTTCTAATCCCTGCTCGATTAAACCATAGAAAACATTTCTTGAAACATACATATTGTGTTATTTGTAATTTCGTTATAATCCCTATTCATTGGAACCCTAGAAAACATTTCTTGAAACATACATCTATGTTGTGTTATAATTTTGTTCTAATCCCTGCTCGATGAAACCATAGAAAACATTTCTTGAAACATACATATTGTGTTATTTGTAATTTCGTTATAATCCCTATTCATTGGAACCCTAGAAAACATTTCTTGAAACATACATCTATGTTGTGTTATAATTTTGTTCTAATCCCTGCTCGATGAAACCATAGAAAACATTTCTTGAAACATACATATTGTGTTATTTGTAATTTCGTTATAATCCCTATTCATTGGAACCCTAGAAAACATTTCTTGAAACATACATCTATGTTGTGTTATAATTTTGTTCTAATCCCTGCTCGATGAAACCATAGAAAACATTTCTTGAAACATACATATTGTGTTATTTGTAATTTCGTTATAATCCCTATTCATTGGAACCCTAGAAAACATTTCTTGAAACATACATCAATGTTGTGTTATAATTTTGTTATAATCCCATCTCCATGAAACCATAGAAAACATTTCTTGAAGCATACATATTGTGTTATTTGTCATTTCGTTATAATCCCTATTCATTGGAACCCTAGAAAACATTTCTTGAAACATACATCAATGTTGTGTTATAATTTTGTTATAATCCCATCTCCATGAAACCATAGAAAACATTTCTTGAAGCATACATATTGTGTTATTTGTCATTTCGTTATAATCCCTATTCATTGGAACCCTAGAAAACATTTCTTGAAACATACATCAATGTTGTGTTATAATTTTGTTATAATCCCATCTCCATGAAACCATAGAAAACATTTCTTGAAGCATACATATTGTGTTATTTGTCATTTCGTTATAATCCCTATTCATTGGAACCCTAGAAAACATTTCTTGAAGCATACATATTGTGTTATTTGTCATTTCGTTATAATCCCTATTCATTGGAACCCTAGAAAACATTTCTTGAAACATACATCAATGTTGTGTTATAATTTTGTTATAATCCCATCTCCATGAAACCATAGAAAACAATTCTTGAAACATACATATTGTGCTATTTATAATTTTGTTATAATTCCTATTCAGTTTGAACCATAAGTTTGAAACATTGAGTTTTGTTTAGTACGTGCTTTTCCCTTATTTTCCAAGATAAAATTCATTCCTTATAGCTTATAGTAAATTTTTTATTATAAATTGTTTTTAAAATGTGTAAATTTTCATTTTTAACTTCATGTTTCCTTTACTGAATTAGATTGCAATCACATTCGACAATAAAGAAAGATGGCCACTTGTTGGTTAAATTTCAAAATTTTTTTTTTTCACATTTTGTTTTTAATATTCGATTAGATTTTGACCGAAATATGTTGAGTACATGCATAGAAGCTAAAAATATGTATAAACATTGCTTGCATTTTTATTTAGTACTTTTACTTCCATTTGAAATATGGCTATTTATCCTAGACTTACTCTAAAGTAATTTTTAATATTTATTAGCGAATGTTAAATAAAAATAAAGATAAAACTTTGAAATTCTTTATGGTTTTTTAAAAAACTGGACCTCAATGAAAACAGTAAAAAAAGTAAAGCATATCCCAATCGAAATCATTTATTTACGAATTTACAGCATATGTTGAAACTAAAAACTACATTTCCCATCTTATAATATTTAATTTCATTATATTGTTCAGTTAAATTTTTTCTTAACATCTAATCAGCTATTATTACATCTAACAAATTGTATTAGATTTTGAAATTTCTAAGATACACTTTTTGTCAGTTTCGGCACATAAAAATGAAAACAAAGGTCCTTAAAGATTAATTTTTAAATCTTTTTATAAAATTAACATTTTAAAAAATTGTCTTGAGCTTTGTCATAAGCAAATATGCTTTTGTATCATTAATCGATGAAAGAAAATATACGGATTTATTGGATTTGCAACATTATTTAAGAAACTTTGCTTGTTTTTTAATAAATATTTATGTAAAGGGTAAGAAAACAAAATTGGATAAAAAACAAAATTTTTCAAAGATTTCTTTAAATCAAGGGAGAAAGCAGACATAGAAAATCTAATATAACTTTGGTTCAGTATTTTACTTCTTAATTTTATTTAAATCTCATTTTATACTTCTGTAGAAATACGAATCAAAGAAAATATCTCTTTAGCAAATATGGAGAGAAAAAAATGGAAATCAGAATATGAAAGTCAATATCTAACATCAAAATTGAATTAGCAAAACATATTACGAAAGATAAATAAAAAATGGAAGTAAAATCTAAAATATGTTTACTGTTTGTTGGATATCACGCTATCTGCTATGCCAGGTTATCATATTTTCTATTCATTGAATTCTAACACGATAATTTGTAAAATTCAAGATAAACTCCAGGGTACTTTAATATGTATATGAATTTAAAAATTTATCAAATAAATGCAAATTGGAAGCACTAGATCCTGATTTATCGAAAAAACTTCTTCAGAAAAAAAAAAAAAAAAAAACTTTCGGCAGTTTTTGAATTGTTAACACTCGAACAAGAAATAAATTGCTTTTCAAAAGGAACGAAAAAAAAAAATGTTCTGTTTCTCTATCTTTCTTTTGGTGAAAGTTGTACCTTATATTTGTATAGCTTGAAGAAACTCAAGTACAAAGGGAAAAAAAAGGGGGGGGAAATCCGCCATTCTTTTAAATAAAAAGGGGAAAAAAATCCGAAGTGAAAAAGTAATGATGAATTCCTACTCCGATGAAGAAAAAGAGTTCGGAAAAAACTGTAAATGCGTTTTTTCCGCCTGCAGGAAGATTGAGTGAGGAAACCTTATTTACAGCAAACTCTTCAACTCAATCCTTTTGGATACAGTATATGCATTTTTTATTCTAGGGAATTTTCGAAAATGAAATTTACTTTTTCCCTTAAAAAAAAAAAAGAAAAAAAAAAAAAAAAACGTTACATGGACGAAAAGATAATGTTTTTTTTTCTTTCTTGAACTGTCTTTTTAGCTTATCAAATACATAGCTGACGTTAAGATAAAGCGGAAGATGAATAGTTGAAATGGAAATTTATGCATTTCTAAATTATTTTTGTCATTTTGTTTTCCTCTTTTAGGGAGCAGGATAATTTACATAAAAAAGTAATTTAAAACTTATATAGCTTAAGTTTACATAATATATAAATTAAATTATAAAATTAAATTTAGTTTAAATATTTAAGATAAATTTCTTATTTAAAGTCTCGGGTTTGTTTTCAAGACAGATCTATAGTTAATCATTTTTTAATTCAATTTTACTTTATTTTATATTTTGTAGAAATGTTGAGTCCATTTTTATTTGCTGATTCATTTTTTCCCAAATTCATATTTTAATTATTAGATATGAAATTGTATGAAATTGTTTATGTAAAAATTAGTTAAAACAAAAAATATATTTAAAGTATTTTGGAAGAATTGTTCCAGAGGTAACAGGAAATGATTCTAGAGAATCAGTATAGGAAATTTTTGAAAATGAAATTTACTTTTTCCTTTAAAAAAAACGTTACAGCATGTACGAAAAGATATTGTTTCTTTTCTTGAGCTGTCTTTTGATCTTTTCCTAATATATTGGATATTGTATAGCTGATATATTGGATAAGCTAAAAAGCTTGGTTAAGCTAAAAAACTTGGATAAGCTAAGAGTTCATCTCTATTTGCTGATTTATATTTATTGCAAATTTATATTTTAATTATTAGATAGTGGTTAAGTAAGAATAGGTTAAAATAACAGAAATTTTAAAGGGAATCCTTTTGTAATTTTCCTACAGAAAATTTGTGTTCTTTGAAACTTCAGAAATTTAATGTTGAACTACATCATAATCTGTCAAAAAAGAACCTTTTTGATAACAAATAAAGAAGAAAATTAATACAAATATTTAGATAAAAAATGTGTTGAATGCGTGATATATTTTTATGCCATTACATTCAAAAGTTAGGCGTCTGGTTAAAAAATGATTTAATTTAAAAATAGCTATTTTATGTTATTTTATTAGGGGGATCGGAAAGTAATGTCGTTTCGGTGCGTTAAATCGTTAATCTTAAAACCTAATTTCTTTTTTTCCCGATCCATTTCTATTCATCTTCAATCCGGCATTGTTGCTAACGAGAGTGAATACATTATGGATTAAAAATTAAATCTTGATAACAAATATCAAATGCACCGAAACGACAATACTGTCAGGTGCCCCTAATATAATAAATTATAATTTGTATTTGTAAGCTTTTAATAACTGATTACAATGCTTTCGCATAAAACCCTTATGTGTTGACAGCGAAGAATAGAAACAAAATTCCACCTTTTATCTTTATAATCCAAGTCATAATAAAAGCAAAACTAATATTTCGTAAAAAAACCATGAGCAGTAAACGAAAGATTAAAAAGAAGCCTAGAATTCCATACCAGGCACCCAAGTAAAAATACTAGCTTTCTCACCCAATTATATTTATTCTAAAACTTTCTCCTCTTTCCAAGGATTTAGAATAAAACTCGACGGTGGATCCTTGACATTTAATTATATCTTCCTTCCCAGTTAACAATAAGTTACTGAAAAGTTCTTTAATTTAAGCTTTTTCGTTTGAGTCAGCCAAGACTCGCCCAATAAGCACCGCGAGTCATTAGATGCTTTTTCGCCAAGAAAAAACTTGCCAAAAGTAAAAAGAATCCCAAAGAAAGCATTAATAAAAAAATAAAAAAAAATTAAGTGAGGCCTTGTTTGTGATACAAGTATTATCTCACAGTCTATATCCTCAAGCGTAAGAAATTTCTTATTTGTCTTGTTTTGTAGGGCGATCGTTTTGTGCACGTTTTTCAGAAATTCTCGAAGGACATGGAATGATAAGGGAAGAAATTGAAGATCTAATGGAAATTGTAGTTCTAAAAATGTTAGCAGGGGTGATAAGGGAAGAAATAAAAAAGGAAAAGATATAATGGATATTATTATCCACAAAATCACATTAAATCTATTTTTGAAGTTGTAAAATAATATATTACAATTTATGTTCTAATAACATGTAGTTAGAAATTTTGAATTATAATATCAATTAAATATGCTACGAGGGGCATCCAGAAAGCAAGTATCCCTATTTTTTTAAAAAAAAAGAACTCACACTTTCAGGAACATATTTATTGGCAACAAGTACAGCAATGTTTCAGCTATTTTTCAACATAGCCACCACCAGAATTGAGACACTTGTCGTATCGAAAAATCAACTTTTGTATCCCTCTGTCGTAGAACTTTGCCGCCTGTGA
The DNA here is from genome assembly GCA_949128135.1 of Parasteatoda lunata. Taxonomy (NCBI): domain Eukaryota; kingdom Metazoa; phylum Arthropoda; class Arachnida; order Araneae; family Theridiidae; genus Parasteatoda; species Parasteatoda lunata. Next base: position 20,415,336 of record OX421977.1, on the reverse strand, counting down.
ATGGAACCAGCGTATGACAGACGTCTTCAGCTTTTCGTCGTTGCCAAAACGCTCACCGGAGGACAGGAATTTCTTGAGGTGCAAGAAAACGTGAAAATCGCTGGGAGCAAGAATAGGGCTGTAGGGTGGACGATCAAACAACTTCCAAGCGAATTCCGTCAAAACAGCTGCTAAGTCGAGCCGTATGTAGACGAGCATTGTCATGGAAGAGCACAACACCTGCAGTAAGCATTCCACGTCTCTTGTTTTGAATGGCACGTCGCAATTTCTGCAGTTCCGTTGAAGACGTCTGTCACACGCTGGTTCCATTCACAGGCGGCAGAGTTCTACGACAGAGGTATATGAAAAGTCGACAAGTGTCTTAATTCTGGTGATGGCTATGTTGAAAAATAGCTGAAACATTGCTGTACTTGTTGCCAATAAATTTGTTCCTGAAAGTGTGAGTTATTTTTTTTAAAAAATAGGGAAACTTACTTTCTCGATGATCCTCGTATATTCTTAATATGATGGCTCAATTGAACCATATTATTAAGCAAAATATGGTTCACTTATTAAGTTGGTAGGAAATTTTCACCTAATTATCAATTGAAGCACAGAATGTATGATTCTAGGTTGAAGTTTTGTGATAGTGTATTATTTTAACCACAGAATTTTTCTTAAAAGCATTTAACAAAGTGTAAAGAATTTTTTTAAAAAAAATCTTATTTTTCAAGTTTGATTTCTCTGGAACTGTTCGACCGATTTGGCTCTAATTTCGTATTTTGTCTGGTAAAACGAAATTCTTTAAAATGATGTAAAAATTGCTGAATTTACAGTTCAAAGTATATTTTTACTATTTTTAAATTTAAAAAAAAAAAAGTATTTACTAAAAGTTATTTTTCGCATGGGATTGTGATAGGATAAACGAATTTTAGAATTGTGGGCGAATATTTTTAAATTCGATTAAAAAATCTCTAGAGATGGCGAAATAAGCAAAAAGTAAAATTAACATTAAGGGGTTCAAACTTTGAACTGCTCTCCTGACCAGACTATTGGGACTATATTCTTCATATTGTGACTTCCCCTTATATTTTGGGGGTCAAAAATCCAAATCCGTTGGGGGAAAAAAGATACGTTTATTTAGAAAGAGTACGTTTCTGTATCTGATTGTTTTGAACTTAAAACATCAGCTGCACTGATTAATTAACAAATTTGAAGTCACCCCCTCGAACCATTAAGAATAAACTAGAACGTGAAGATCCGATTATAATGTCAAAAGTTATTTAGAGTAATCCGTTTTTTTTCTTCTTTTACCTTTCTCGCAGTACGCACGAAAAAAACTGCGGTGTAATAGCTTGTGATATAATCAATGTTGAACAATGCAAAATATCTTATGAAAAGCACTTTATTTTAAGCTAACGTCAAGTCTACAGTTCATACATACTTATAAGGGTTTAGTTGCTTCTAATCACCAATAATGGAGAATATTTACATCGAGATAGCTCGCATTCATGAATTTTTTACTTCCAAATTTTGGATATCGTTATTAGATTGTTCACATTCAAGTACGAAATGGTAAATTTGTTGCTGTCTTGCACGCAGCTATATATCAAAATGAGCGCACGTGTTTAATTGTGTAATAAGGATAATTATATTTATTTTTTAAAATAACTGTCAATTTATAAAATAATTTTATAATATTTAATTTTTTCCAACTTCCATTCTCTGAAGAATTCGCTGTTCTTTCTGTTCTATGCGTATGTTCGATTTACAAACTTATTTAATTTTACAAATGAGTGCGTATCCAACCTAAACCAACTTTTTTTTACTTTTAATTGTATAGTAAAGATATAAACACCACTACTTAACTTAAAAATGACATAATTCCAGTAAATAAAATTAAAATATACGGAATTTAATATATCCATTTGGTAATTAGTTTTACCGTTCATATAGTAACGGTTTGACGGAAATTCTGGTTTTCAAAATTATAGTTCTTATTATTACACATTAAGTAAAAAATTAAAGGAAAAGTAATTTCAACCGAATAAAGGTTGTTATGCCATGCTCTAATGTATCATGATAAAATCACCAAATTTACCACATTTACTAAACTTTGTCGCATAGCATAAAACCCTATTTAATTGTTAATTTTAGCAAATTCCGTACTAAAGTGCTTCGGTAAAAATTACAGAGCTTTTTTGTGTTCCCATAGAGCTAGAAACACAGTAAATTTTATTTTGGTATTTTTGACCATCCTTTTTTTCTTAGTGAAGTAATTGGAATAACACTGGTTCTAAAGTTTTGGGTCAATTAAATATAAATACGATCCTTTTTAAAGGGTGTACTTTGATTCAGGCTGAATGTGAGACAAAATTCTGTTCTGCTAATTTATGAATGTAAAATAAAATAAAAATATTGTATTAATGTGGGATTTATTAACTGAACAAAAAAAACGAGTTTTTTTAAAAGCATCAGAGTCATCATATTTCGGGTGGAAGTTTCATTTTTTTAAATATACAGGTTATTTATTCATATGTATCTGGGAAAATAGTTTTGGTAGATGAAATTTACTATTTGTGGGAGATGTTGATTGGAGTATTTGTCCCTATATTATTCCAGTATGATGTAGATAAGAAATTATTTAACAGAAATGATAAATTTCTTTATAAAGAATCCAATTATAATAAACATAAATGTTTTATTTTAGAAATCTCGAATTCTATGCTAATGTGCTTTGCAGGTGTAGAGGGAATCTCTAAAAGCAGATTTTATTCCGCACTCTATTCAAGGTTGTGATACAAAAAGATTACAGATTATATTAAAAGATTTTTATTTATTGAAAAAAGATTAAATAAGATATTAATTTTCTCTTTAAATGTTAGGAAATATGTTATGCATATTTCAGCATGACATTACGCATCGGAAGCATTTCATAATATTTAACTAGCACATTTAGCAAAGCAAATATTTGCATTTTTAGTCTTAAGTAATAGTTAAAAGTGTCATCGAATTTCATTCGAATCTTTCAGACAAAATTCTCATATTCTTTGAAGCGATTTGCATAGCGCATAAATTAAGACCTGGTTTGGCGATTTTGAAGCTGCAAATTTTGGCATTTATGGAACTTTAACTGCCATGATTTGCATCGTGAAAGAATTAAGAGTTCGGTAATGGAAATTTATATTTCCTAAAATGCAATGTTTCCAGCCATTAAAGAAGAATTACTTCATGGTAGCATAATGAGTTATTTTAATTAGAAAATGGTGCAAAAGGAATCTGCGAAAAGATTAATTTGATAATGAGATTTGTAAATATTGATGTTTACGAAGTTTAATAATTTAAAAAGGTTCGTTAATCAGGCAAAGTTTAAATGGCTTTGATCTTTGCTTGCTAAATACTAAATTATGGATTATTAGCCATATAAATAGCAGGCACTTTTAGTGTCCAATGAAAAGCGTAAGAATGGTAAAGTATGGGTGGTTTGACCATCCCTATCTTGTTTAAATTTAAATAGTTATTTAGCTCAAGATTACGTCAGCACCAGATTGCAGCAAGGAATGAAACAGAATTACATGTTTTTTTTCAACGTGCAATTCTGTTTGATTCTTATTTGTTTTTTTCAACGTGTAATTCTATATTTACTTGTAAATGGTTTACAAGTAAAATCAAGTAGAAATCGTACGTGATTGCATTTTCATTTAAACAAGTATTTTTTTTGTTTGTTTGTTCCGAAATGTTCTTTCATAGCGCAAAAAAAAAAAAAAGGAAAAAACAAATGGACTGCCTTGAAAAACTTTTGATCTAATAAATTGGATCTTCCCGTTCTAACTCAATCTTAATGGTGCAAGGAGGTGACCTCAAATATGTTAATTAATTAGTGCAGACGATATTTTAAGTTATAAAACTAGGCCTAAACCTAGCTTTCTATTCTACGGACTCGGATTTCTGAACCCCAAAATATCGGGAATAGCCGCAATCTGGTAAATATAGTCACCCTAGTTTGGTCAGCAGAGAGATCCTAAGTATGAACCCATTAAAGTAAGTTTCACTTTTTACGTATTTCGCTATATCTAGAAAACTTTTTAAGCGAATTGAAATATTTTTGTACACAATTATAAAATTCGTTTATCCAAAGATAATTCCATGCAAAAAATAAATTATAGTAAATATTTATTATTTTTTATTATTTTATTTAAAAATGATCGAAACAATGTTGAATTGTAAGATATACAGTTTTTTACAAAATTTTAAAGAATGTAATTTTAAATGACAAAATTCAAAATTTGATAGAAAACGGTTGTATAAATCCTGAGAAATCGAGCCGCAATCTAGGTAACCGTTCGTGGAGCTGAAATCAAGAAAATATAATTCCCATAGTTTGGTCTAGAGGGCGGTCCAAAATTTAGATCTCTTTATTATTGCGTATTTCACCACCCAAAAACGTGATCCTTGATTTCCTAGAACATGAAGATCTGATCATTTGATCAAGGTGACTCTTTTCTGTGCACTGTACGTCTAAAAAAGTTGTACTCTTTGTGTATTCTGATTAGTATATTAAAAATCAGTGTAATTTTTTTCAACTTTAATTTTTAATGTATAACATTTTTTGCAATATAGATATTAGTTAGGTTTGACCCGTGATAAAATATCAGGGAGTTAGATTGATAAAATCAAAAAACAAATGGAGAAGAGGCAAAACATAAGAAAATAACAAAAAATTCGAACAATACATTGGATCAAGTCAGTTTAAAGTAAAGAGATTTAACCCACCTGATATTTTAATACACCATTAGTAAAAAGTTAATTTATAATTTAAGTAAATAATAACAAAGAACACCAATGGAAAAATATGTAAGTTGTGGAATAATGTCAAATTGGAAATTTTAAAATATTTACTTAAAATAGATAAAATAATTCTGTAAGAAGTGGATTAAATTTCCTTGTTTGCATTTGCATGTGAAAGTAACTGTTGAGTTTGAAGCTTGAAGAAGTACATCGCTACACTTCAGAACTTACGATTTAGAACATTTGAGAGATTTTCCCAATTAAATAGCTATGTTATATTTATTATTCATCCGCTTCGCTTTCCACGTCAACTGACTGGGGTCCACATAACATTTAAATCCCATCATGGCTGTTTAAAAGATAGAGTCCTAAAAACGGGGTAAGGAGTTTAGTCATAGCTAAGTAGTGTGTGAATAATAAATGATAGGGTTAATATTTTTAAAAAAATGAATGAAATTCGAATAATTTGGCAATTTACTTTATCTACACCTATAAAATATTTCCTCGATACGTGTTTTTTATTTTTTTATTCAATATCTACAGATTCTAAAAATAAAACAAATACTATATCATTTAAAAAAACCTATATGATTTAAAAGAACTAAAGATTTAAAAACCATTTTTGAAGATTTAAAAAAAAGTTTTTAATCAATCAAGAAAAAGAATCTTATATGGAAATTACTTGAATTTATTAAATTTAAACAATGTTTTTACTAAGTGGAGGAATTATTTTATGAATTTATTTGAATTAAGCAGATTGACTCAATTATACAAAAAATATGTATCTAATTATCCATATTTAATAAAGGCACTGAATTTCATTTTTTTCATTTTAGACTAAATGTATTTCAATATTAATTATTCAAGTTGTATATATTGACGTCGAATTCCTATTAAGTCAAGTCCCTTGTGAATTAATAAACACTATTTTCCGTACGTTTTGAAATTAATTAGAAAAAAACCAATCAAAAATGTTTTTTTTTTGTTTCAGTTTTATAGTTTATTTTAAGCGTTTTTATAATTATACGGCTGTAACAAAATAAGCATACTCTTTTTTTTTTTACTAAGCACATAGCTAATAATTTTTTATACAGTTTTAAAATAAACAAATAATTAATTTTATTCTATGTACTTTATTAATATAGGTGAATAGAATCAATCTCATTAAACATAGTAATTATATTCGTAGTTTTTTTTATATAAGCAAAATAATGTCTTTCATTTGAATAAATACAATTTTTAACTAATCTTAAATAAAAATTTTATCAAATCGATTAAAAAAAAGAGTGATTTTGAAGAAAAAAATTCGCAAAATGATAATTGTCATTCGATAAAAAAGTATTGTTTATCATATTTATGAAATTATATTCAGTATAAAATTCTACCCTTTTTATTATCATTCAAAATTTTTGAGTGCCAGAATTTTCAATTTATCAGTAATTCGATTATAATTTTAGCTTCTTCTTAGAGAAAATAAATTTTTTATACATATTTATTCAATTTAACATCAATATATTAGTCTTATTTCCGTCAATTTAGTTTTATAATTTGTTAAGCAAACAGTGAGATATTTAGAAATATTTGTTTTTATAAATTCAAATTTCACTTTATTTTACTAAGAATTTACTTTTTTATACTTAAACATTTTATCATTAGAGCAATTAATTTTGATGGCATAAGACATATTAGTTTTACATTAAACTTTTTCAAAGTTTTGTTTAAAATATTAGTTCTAAAGAATTAATTAATCCACCTTTATTGGAATGATTGTTTGTTTTGAAACTTCATGTTAGATTATTGAAATAAAACTCCATAAAGAATTCCACTTTTTATTTCATCTAAATAATATTTTCATAAACATATCCTATTTACCTTATATTTTTATATTTAACCCAGCAAGGAATCACCAGGAGGTGAAAAAACATTTATATTATGTCAAAAATAACTCCAAAGAAATTCGTAATTTTCATTCAACATAATTTCATAATTTCATTTGACATAATTTCATTATTTCATTCGTCATCTTGGCAATTGAAATTGAATTTTTAGTCAAGATGGGTAGAAACTAAAAAATTGTTAGAGGAAGAAAGAAATGCAACTACACTGTAAAAAATTCTTATTTTGCAACTACACTGTAAAAAATTCTGGTAAAAAGTACCGGCACTCATGTTCCCGGTACTTTTTATTGCAAAATCCCTTTATCATTGGAACATGATACGGAGTGAACTATCTGATTTTTAAAGTAATAGTAAATCACTGAATCACTCTAATTAAATAAATATCACTGTAAAAATTATGGCTATAATATTTTACGGTAAAATGGATTAAACGGATGATGCCGGTACTTTACACCGTAATTTGATGCAGAATTTTTAAACGAATATATGCCAGTTTATGGAATATTATTTCCGTTTTTTTAACGTCGTTATAACTTTTTATTTAAAATATGTGTATAATATTTTATTTCTTTAACTGAGTTTACGTGATTCTAGTTAAAAATGATTTTTAAATCTTATAGCATTTGTCCAGATTGGCCTTAATATTACTTTCACTAAACCTTAAAAAAGAAATAATATTTCCAAGGAGAATAAAAAAAAATTGTCTGAGACGCTGTCTGATCCCTAAACTGCTTTCTTTTCAATAGCCTCAGGACATTATCCCAATCACAGCCTCTTTACGGGGGCCTAGGTTAAAGAGGCCCCTAAATTCTTGAAAAATTCTGGAACTTCTTCTAATTTTATGCTCCCCCGAACGAAATGTTATTTCGTATCAGGTATGATAGCATGTCAGTTAAAAATATTTCAAACCGAAATTTTCCTGTCATTATCGAGCCTATATTCAGATAAATATATATGTATGACAAATTCTTTATATTTTTATGCTTAATAGCATTCATTACTTAGGACGTAAGTGATCAATTATGATTCGAGTCCTGGCTGTAAAGAATAATTTCTATGAAATCAAAAAATTATATTCACCGTATTATCAGATTAATGTATGGATTACATTATTCGCAGCATCATCAGAATTAATGACTAATCAAAATTGACGCTGCAATGAGGACTCACGCATAAATTTAATTTTACAATTTTAGTAAACGTATTTAAAACATGCAATTTTTTTTATCGATGAACTACTATAATTTTGTTATTATTAAGTAAAAATAATCTTAAAATCACAAATAATATATTTTTTAAGACCTAGAGGCGTTTCGATGCGACTTCATCAGCAGGATTTTTATCCTGTTGATGATGGTTTACAATGATAATCAGAAACTTGATATTCCATAGGATTTTATCCTGTCGATGATGGTTTGTGATGATAATTAAGTACTTGATAATTTGTAAGATTTTTATCCTGCTGATGATAGTTTACTATGCTAAATTAGATATTTGATAATTGAAAGTATATTTATCTAGTTCATGATGGTTTACTATGATAATTAGATGCATGATAATCAGTAAGATTTTTATCCTGCTGCTGATGGTTTACGATGACAATCGGCAGAGTTTTTATCCTTTAGATAATGGTTTATTACGATAATTAGGCATTGGATAATTGGATTTTTATCTTGTAGTTGGTGGTTTTATTATGATGATCTGATACTTGATGATCAGCAGGATGTTTGTTCTGTTGATAAATAGGCGTCAAGTTTCTCCGAAACGTTGTCTTGATTTAAGAAATACTATAAAAATAAGAATAATTTATGAAAAGAGAAAGAATTCGGTAAAAATTGACTTTCCATATAATAATGACATTTCTGGTTAAAAAAACAAAAATATTTCTAGTACTAAAACAAAAATAAACGGTATTTAAGTAATTCATTCTAGTACAAAAAGTACTAATAGACTAGAATTAGACTAGACTAGATTGAACTAATATTTCTAGTGCTAATTCATTCTAGTCTAGTCTAGTTCTAGTACTAAAACCAAAATAAACGGTATTTAAATAATTCATTCTAGTACTAAAAGTACTAATAGACTATAATTAGACTAGACTAGAATGAACTAATACTTCTAGTACTAATTCATTCTAGTCTAGTCTATTTCTAGTACTAAAACCGAAATAAACGATATTAAATTTTTCCATTCACATGGTGATGGTTTAAATGAAACTTTCGTTTTTAAAGTTATATTTCTTAATACCACACATTTAGAGAAAAATACAAATCTGAAAAGTAAATTTAATCGAATAGAAGATTTCTTATGCCATGCTTTTAAGTATCTTGATAAATTTACCAAATTTTACCATATTTACCAAATTTTAGCACTTATAAAGAAATAATATTTTATTGGTTATTTTCACAACATCATTAACAGCGTGCGGTAAAAATTACTGAGCCTTATGGTGTTTACATGGGTTTAGAAACAAGGTAAATTTTATCATATGCTAATAGATTTGAAAATACTTCTTTTTATCGGTGCAAAATTAAAATTAGTTTACTTTACCTTGAGTTATAGTAAGTGTAAGATTTTAGTAATGTGAGGTGTTATAAATGATGTTAATAATATTAAATTTATTACATCTTTAAAGATAAAATTTGTCTGTTTCTAATCAATATATTTTTTTTTTGCATTAAATACCCAAAGATTTCTAAAGTGCTTGCTTTATTTATTTTTTATTTTTTCATTTTGAATTTTATTTACCCTTAATCCATTTCCTACAAAACTCTATACAGTTAAACGATTCCTGACACTTTGAAAGAAATTGATTGACACTTTGAAAATTTATGAATAAAAAAGGTGGAATGTACGTGAGTGAGAGTACGAGTTAAAAAAATAAGCTAAGTTTTTTTTTTTTTTTTTTTTTTTTTTTTAATCGTAGCTTTTTTTCGTGTCATTTTTAAAACCTTTTTTTTATCAAATATGAGAAGTCGAATAGATTTTTGAAAATTATGAAACATTTATGAGTTCAGAAGTATACAAAATGTAGTTTCGAGCTTTCATATAAGAAAAAAGTATAAGTTTTTCTGACAACCAAATAATATTTCAAAAAGAGAATGATAAATTAGCTTTTGTAATGTCATTTCAAAGTTTATCATTTTTCTATCTTAAAGAAAATACAGAAACAATTTTGATATGTCTTCAAACAAAATTTTTTTCTTTTGATTTAATATGAATGGAGAATATTAAAATTATTAAAAATATACGTAAGACAACGATATTTATTAAAGTTGCCTGATTAACATTAATAAATTTTTAATATTATAATTGAGGAATATTAATAATATTAAAAATTTTCGCATTTTAATATCATTAAAAATTAAGTTTATTATAAAAATACTTGTTTAAATTGCTGCTTTCATGCAATTATGAATAGTATTAATTCTAATATTGTCAAAATATTTGAACTAGTTTTACGATAATTCGATGAAAGAGTTGTATTTTACTAAGCCGATAAAATTATTTAACTCGTATACGTAATTAAATTCTAAAATGCTGTAATTAAAAATTTTTGATTTCAATGTTATCAAGGAGTATTTATTGAAAAATTTGTATCATTAAATCCTGAGTTATATTAATATTATATTAATGTGAATAATTAAATACTGAAAGTTTTAAAGCATATTTGCACTGTTAGAAATTTTATCCTAAAATTATGGTAAAATTACCGACTGCAGTCTGTCCATCCAGTTAACTGTAAAGTTTACGATAAAGAATATTTTTTAAAGAACATTCAAGGGTTTTGACACCGTTTACAACCACCATGGTTACAAAACCATGAATACAAAACTTTACGTTTTTTTAACCATTTACAACTAGCTTGGTTTCAACATATTAAAAACGAAATTTAACTGGACATTAAATCTAAGCCTTTCTTATAATAATGGGAATTGCAGAATGCAGGACACAAATTGGATAGCGCGGAGAACATGTATTGAAGGGGAAAATGGAGGAAATATTGTGGTCTGGAATACTTTAGTTGGTACGATAAAATTCTAGTTGTTTAACCTAGTTAGGTGAATGCAGTTAATAAATGATTTTTTTTTCCACAGCTAACAGTTTGAATATCATCTTATTTATGATTATTTGACTGTTTTGTTTAACTATGGTAAAATAACAATTAAATAAACTGTTGATTATCTCTTTTTTCCGAGAAACTAATAGCAGTGCGCAATGAGAGAAATCATTGGATTTAATGGTGATGAGCTTAAATAAATCCTTGCTACAAAAATTGCTTTGAATTTTTTTTTTAGAGTTATACAGCAAAACTTGTATTAGTTGATCCCATATTGGACAGCAATATGATGGTCCTTAAAACAATTTGTCAACTTAAAATTTGAGAATTTTAATTATTTTCTCCAATTTATTATTTAATCATTAAGATTAACTTAGATGGGTGATTAAATTACAAATTTTTACTAACAAAACCAAAAATTTAACAGTAAAAAAAATGCATAAATAATTGCAAAATGTAATATATCTAAAGTGTTGTACAGGCAGGGCCGTTTTTTCGTCTTTTTAAGTTTTCTCCGTTTACTTAAAATTCATTTCGAACGTTTTCTCAATTTAGTGAGTCAATCTTATTTTTTCAATTCAAAATATTTTTAGAATAAGTCTTATGGTCGAAAAAGACCTTATTCGAACACCAAAGCTTAGAAAAAAACATTAGAATTCATTGATATAAAATGAGATTTATAACCGCTAAATTGCGATAAAAAAAATTTTTTTTGCCTTTTTTTTTTTAAAGAAAATATCTACTTTACATACATCTACTTTATAAATATCTACTACTACTACATCGATAGAATTTATTTTTTACTGAATTATACCAACTTTGCATCGAAAACTTTGATAGAAAAAAAAAAAGAACATTGAAAACATTTATAAAAAAGCACTTTATCTGATTACATTGTAAAAATTATTGTCATCGTTATGTTCCAGAAACCACCTCAGTCTAAACCTCATTTTCTTACCCTATTCCAAAACTACTGAATCGAATACTTTGTACCAGACTCAAGAGCAGTCGTTACGCTTCTAAAGGTGTCACTTTTACAGGTGCAAGTGACATATTAGGTGATTCGGCGGACGAATCGAAATTTCATTACACCCTTGGAAGCTAAGCACTGAGCCGTTAGTGTCAAAGTTTCTTCGGATCTGCCAGGCACATGTCTAATTTTCTCATCGGATGCATTTTTTCCTCGCAAACTATGTATGCGCAAGTCTCATTTTAAAATGACGGGCACACGTTCTTTAAAAGACTAGAGAATCTCTAAGGAATAAAATCATTCTTTTCGTCAATAGTTTGATGTAGAAAATAAAATGTTGCTACCGTTTTCTTAGGTCTTCTCTCCTTCTACGGAATTACGGGCGTTGAAATGGGAGGAGATTTATATTGATTTTAATTTTCAAAAATAACTAATGCCTTTACCTAACTTTACTCTGCAATATCTTTAAAACAATAAAAATATTATGTTTAGATGAATGCATTTCTTTTTTATTGTTTAAATGTTAATGTATATCTACTATACACTGTAAAAATTTACGAGTCATATTACGGTAATAAGTACCGGTTCTTATTTCCGTAAAATACATTTTCGCCGGAACATGTTACGGAATTAAAAAATCTGATATACCATAATTTTTACAGTAATAATTACGGTAAAATTACTGCATCATTTTAATAAAATTAATATTACTGTAAGAATTAAGGTTTAATATATTACGGTAAAAATGAATTTTGTGGTAAAATGAATGCTGCTCCCAATGTACTGGTACTTCATACCATAATTTGATCAGGAGTTCTTAGTAATACGTATGTACGTATGCGCATGCAATTGTGTTATAAATATATATTTAAAAATAATCAACATTTAAAAAAAAGATCTACGTTGTTAAATAAAGTCAAAACAAAATTAATTAATTAATTGAATTGCAGAGTTTTCAATTCTAATATTTGTCCCAAATATTGTCATTAAATCGCTCTTTCTTGAAACGTAGTTTTTAATTACATTGGAAACACTTTTCTCTGTGACATAAGAACACTTTTTCTCATTCTACATCTTTTAAGAAGATTTAAGAGAATTTTCTATGTTTATGCATTATTTTCTATAAAATATCGTAAATGATTAGATCAAGGTATATCAATTTTTTTTTTATCGCTCAAAAGCTAACGAAGTTACTTTTCTGAAAAAAATTCCAGATCAAATTGCGGTATAAAGTCATAATCCATTCACTGTAATCCATTTACCATAATAATCCATTTACTGTGCATCGTAAAATCCATTTCACTGTAAAATTCCTTTTTACCATGAAATATTATACCGTTACTTTTAAAATAACTTTTATTTAATTAGAGTGATACCGTGATTTTAGTAAAATTTTTACTTTAAAAATTACAGAATATTTGTTCCGTAACATGTTCCGGTAAAAATGGATTTTACGGTAAAAAGTACTGGCTCTCTAAAAGGCAGTACGAAATACCGTGATTTGATCCGGAATATTTATAATTTTTTCTTTGATTTGATCCGGAACTTTTTACATTGCATGTATTCTTACGTATGATACGTACATGTTTACTGTGACGTATGCTTACTGTGATACGTATATGTGTATTAGACGTACTGGTATCACGTGCGTGTTATGTGTGTATGTTTAGAACTTCGAATTACGTTCGTATGTTCGTATATACGCATATATTATATTCCAAACGTATTCAACTTAAATATTTGTGTTATTACATGCATATTAAACTTTTCAACGTATAGTCTTACGTACGCGTTATACGAATAATTTAACGTGTCAAATCAAGTACATACTATATGTAAAAACTTCTCCTATCACTTACGCATTATGCGTATCTTTGAATTGTATTACGTGCATATAATACGCGTAACGTACTTATCATACGCGTTTTGTTTTATTATTCCTTTAATCAATTTCCTAAATATTTACTTATTTTTTAAATATACTTTCTTTTCTGGTATAAAAATATTTTTTCTCCAAATATTTTTTTAAAACGACAAAACAAATAGAAAACCTAAATAAATTTTCTTTATCTTAATTCCACGATGACGGAGAAGTAATTTATTAACAGCGCAATAAATCTATAAATATTACAATAAAAATGTTATTAAATTTTTTTATTATTTTATCCAGTTTTTTAAAAAAAACACGTATGATAGAAAAACTAAGCACTTAGTAGAGTTTGGAAACTGAGTTTTACATTCTATTCTTACCGATTGTATCATTCTTATTTCCAAACAACTGATAACAATGATATCATTGGTACCACAGGGGTTCTTCACATACCAAATAGTATATTCAAAATCAAAAATTATAAATCATGCATTCTTATGACGCTACTTAAAAGTCGTCGTTGTTTAATAACGTCATATGATATATAGTCCAATATTAAACTATATCCTAAAAAATAATGAGATGATATCACCCATTACTTAGTTAATCAGTCTATTTATCAATGCTATTTTTCACCCTGACAACCGTCTGGAAGGAATTTTTCTGACTAAATAGCTATGGGGGGTGTAAAAAAATACAAGATCACCGAGGGTGGGGACTGCTATCGAACTTTTTACATCTTGTACGTGATGTTCGTTTTACTGTTACATATTTATAAGATTGCGACGGTAAAATGCAAGATCCTCGGCAATTATATGGAGAGTAACCTTGATCGAACATTAACAGGGAGAAAGTGAATTCGTTTTGTGTTTGTAAAAGAGATTATGTCATTAAATGGAAGCATTTAAGATGGCCATGAAATCGGTTTAAGGCATAGTGTCACATCTTCCATTTTTTAGAGATGATATCACAAATTTTTGTTTTAAACAGTTGCTTTGTTTGAGTGTGAGTAATTGTTTTTTTGTTTAACTGGGATATTTAAGAAGGTGTCAATGCTATTATCAAGTGTTAATTCAATGCTAAAACGAGCTTAATTGCAAATGGCTTTGAAAGAAGTAATCGTGTTGGAGGTTATTTAAGAATATTTATCATAAATATGTTTTAAAGTGTTCAGCTTTAACGCATGCAGTGCAAAAACACTCATTTCGGAAAAAAACATTTCAGAGAAGAAAAGTAATCCGAATAATAATTCCGAAATAATAATATGAATTCATGAATACTTTTGAAATTAATTATTTATCATTTACCTGCTGAAACAATTTTGTCATCAAGTTTTGTAAATAGACTGTAAAAAAATCAGTTAAATTTACAGAAAAAAACTGTCAACTGGTGTTCCAGTATAAAACCGTTTATTTCACAGTAAAATACTGTTATTTAAAAACGGGCACCTGTTTTTTTCAGATATAAGTACTGCTATTTTAACAAACAAACCCTCTTATTTTAGCAAAAAAGAACTTTGTTATTTTTTAACAAAAGAACTCGTTAAAATAACTAAACCAGCATAATGGTCGGTGAGAGTCGAGATCAAAGTTATATGACCACAACACACTGAGATTCGAACCCGGGTCCACAGCGTTCGGAGGCGTGCACTGAGCCACGGCAGCTTTACTGTTCAATCTTAAATTGTCTTTATCTTAAAATCAGCATGCTAGTAACGATTAAAAATAGAAAAGTATTTATCGTTAAACAGTTTTTTTCTGTGAGATTTTTTTTTTGTCTTTCTGCAGAATTTACAGTTATTTTTTATAGTGTACTTAAATAGAGAAATTATTTCTGGATGCATACAGTAATGAGCGAATTAAGTGCTTCAAAATCAACCCTTTGTTTTTTAAGAGATGCTTTTCAATCAATACGGGACAGGTCACCTAGAAAATACTCTTTCTATAATCAATATATACTCTATATAATACTCTATACTCTCTATATACTCTATATAATATTCGAAATGTTATTATTATTATTTTTTTTTTTTTTTGCAGCTTAATATTTAGTAACTCCTTTATTTAGTATCTTTCCTTTAGTGTGTCTTCTAAACTTTAAGAGAAAAAATCTCGAGTTTAAAGGATTAAAGGTGTATTTAATCGATTTTTCAAGTGTAGGATTCGTATCACAGTAAACAGTCTCATTTTGTTTCTCTTAGATTAGGGTGCTTAACTAGATGTTGGCAAAAAAGTAAAAATATCGTAAAAAGAGACATTTTTCCACTTGCAAATTTTTAATGCAACACTCCGACATAATTTTTGATAAAATATTTTATTTGATAAAATAAAGCGCAGTTTAATTTATAATTGTTACTGACAATGTTTAGAAAAGGTGAAATAAGGTATGAGGCATGATACACGAAATCATGTCAGCACGGTTGACACAGAATCGAAATTACTTTAACAATTAGAATATTAGAATATTTATAATTAATTATAGAATATTTATAATTAATTATAGAATATTTATAATTAATTTAATTCAGTTAATTATTATTAAAATTTAATTACTACTGTTAATTTTTTTAATGTTTTATGAAATGAAAGTTTCATGGTGCGTGTAATGAGAACACATTTTACTCAGAATCAGAAATATTTTAACTAATAAAAAAATTAGAATGACTATAATTAATTACAGATGTTTAGTACGAACTTATAACTAAAAACAAGATATTAATGTTTTATAATGACTTCAGAATTTAATTACTAATATCAATTTTTTAATGTTTTGTAAAATGGAGCGTGTAATATGACGACACATTTGACATAGAATCAAAATTCTTTTAACTATTATATAAAATTAGAATTGTTATGATTTATTATCGAAGTTTAGTGCCAATGTTTAATTAAAAAAAATATTAATGTTTTTTATGACTTCAAAATTTAATTGCTATTCATAAGTTTTTAAATGCATTGTAAAATGAGAGCTTCATGATGCGTTTAATATAACGACATATATTTGACATAGAATCAAAATTATTTTAATTGTTATACGAATTACTATTGCTATAATTTATTATTGAAATTTAGTGCAAATTTTTAATTAAAAACAAAATATTAATGTTTCCAATGACTTCAAAATTTAATTACTACTAACAATTTTCATGTATTTTGCAAATGGTCAGTTTTATGGTGCGGAGCACTACGTTTGACATAGAATCAAAATTCTTTTAACTTATATAAAAATTAGACTTATTATAATTAATTATAGAAGTTTAGTACACATTTTTAAATATATAAAAACAAGATATTAATATTTTTAATGACTTCTAATTTTAACTACCATTAAAAAATTTTAATTTTTTTTTTTTTTTGTTAAATGAGAAGGTTATGGTGCACAGTATTATGCCAACATGTATACAATTATAATCAAAATTCTAAGTTTAACTAAGTTAAGAAAAAAATTAGAATTAATTGGAGATAATTATAGGAGTTTAGTACAAATTCTTAATCAAAAACATAATCTTAATATTTCTTAATAAAAAAGCATTGAAAATTTAATATTTTTAAAAGATTATAAAATAATCCTTTAACATTAATTTTTAATAACTCGAAAAGATATTTTTAAAATTATATAAAAATGTGGCACTTTTTTATCACATTTCTGATCGAGACAAATATTAAGAATTAACATTTTCTATCGCATTTATGTAAATTCGTTTGAAAGATTATGTAAATATTTACTAAGCATAGAATTCAATAATTGGAAACAATGAAACTAAATCCATAATTTCTTCAATCATATAAAAAAAATTTACTTTAATTTAAAAATTCTTATGATTTCAACACATTTTTCTTCATAATATTACTTTATTAATATTAAGTGCATAGTTTCTTTTAACGAATAATTTATATCCTCAATATATCTTTCTTCGAGTTTTTATTCTCTAGATTTAAAAGCAATAAAAAATGTATTTTCGCGATTTTTCTTTATTTTTGATTGCATTTTTCGTCTAAGGAATTCGATGACTAGCTTAAAAATTAATGAATTCCGATTTTTTTTTCACTTTTGCTTCCCGAATCCTTAATATATATTTATTATTTTTATATTTCTTCTTCGCATCTATCATCGTTATTAACTAAAGGAAAAATATTTTTCAATTATATTTGAGAGAAATTTTAGAACAAAAATTAAAAAGTAGGTGCGTAATTTAAAAATATATTATTTTATTTTAATATTGAATACGAGGATTAAGGCTAAAGGAGTTATTATAAACAAAACTAAATTAATAATTTAATACTCAGAAAACAATCTATAGTTTTTAACTGTTTACCCACTGTACTAACATTTTGTGATATACAGAAAACAGCCTTAATGAAAAAAGTGGTATTACTTGAGATTTAAATAAGTGTATAGTTTATTCATTTAGTTACTATATGTGTTTAAGAATGCTAACCAAATTAAGCTATTATCTGATTAAAAACATTGGCTTCAAAAAATATACAAATAGGTAATAGCAGTCGAAATTTTACAAGCGCTCAAAAATAGGCTCTTTTTGTCAAGATTTGCCAGACGTAACTGTAAAGAAAGATATAGCGTAAAGTTGACGACGAAAAATGAAAAAAAATAAAGATAAGAAACAAAACTTTAAAAACCACAGTAGCCGAAAGGGGAAAAAAAGATGAAAAACAGAACAGGAAAAGCCACAGTGGCTGAGAGGGCAGATCAGGTTCCATGTGCTATGGAGAGATAGTGAGGAACTAATGTCGTTATCAAGAAAATTTGAATTCATATGAATAAAACAAGATTCCAGGGCATCAAGATGAGCTGATGTGACTGAGACGAAAATAATTTTGGCATAGTCAAAATTGAATTTATGCCCTAGATTCCAACAACGTGCAGCAACTGATGATTTGTCGATAACGATCATATCTATCGTCCTTTATTGTTCCATTTTCCGTCGGTAACTTTACGTTTCATATTTCAAATCCCTTTTTTTATTTCTTCCTATTCATGACTGGCAAGTCTTGAAAATATGCGTCTGTTTTTGAGCGCTTGAAACATGCCGACTGTTATTTCCAATTTGTATATTTTTGAAACGAATTAAGTTTTTAATCAAATTTTATCTTACCATTTCAGTTTCTTGGGATTATTTATTTATACAAAGTTATTTCATTTTTCAAATATTCAAAAGATTATCGTTCAAAGATTCTCGTTTTTCAAAGATTCGAGTCAAAAATTTTAATTTTATATATATATATTTTTTTAATCGGAAGAGGAAAAATATTTTTTGTTGAATAAAAATTCTTACAAGAACTATGTTTAATCATTTATCTAATTAAAAAACATACATTAAAAATAAATTATCTTAACACTGACATGATTTAATAGTAGATATAGTTATTTTCTTCTTATCATTTAAATATGTTTTATTTTAATGAAGTACGTTTATCAAACAATTAAAATATTTTATTTAATGGAAGATCATTGTTTATGTTTCATTAATGCAATTAACAATACAACTTAATGAGTTGGTTGTTGAATAAACGGGCATGAATTTCAAATTCAACAGAATATTCAATTGATGCAGAATATATTTAAATTCGTTTACACTAGATTTTGTGGGTTAACTTAGAATTTCAATAGCTCTTTACTCGAGTTGATTAAATGCTTCATTAAACCTTACTTTGCATAGTAAATAATATAATGCATATGTTGTATAACAACAAATAAGTATTCTAGATGTTTTACACAAAAATAAAGGGGATAAATTCAAGACAACTAAACAAAAAAAATAGAGATACATAAGACTGAAACATTAATAATTTCAACTTTATGTGCATATATTTTATCCAAAGATAAGTTTGAGTTTAATTTATTAAACGAGATCTTGCATTAAGTAAAGGTATACAAACTAGAATCATATTATACATTTTTTTTCTGGTATTAAAATTTGACCTATATTATGCATTACAGAACAGGGTTCCCGACTATCTGGAAACTTGGCAATTAATATTCACCGTAGAGAAATTAAAATTTTCATATTAAATATTCTCTTTAAAATAAATAGCTCAAATGAATCTGAAATGTAGTTTGCCAATTTTAGAATGAATCGGATCAAAGTTGAAATAGATGTAAACAGTAAGATTTTGACTAAACTGATAATTTACGCGCACTATTTATAATAATTCAATATTCCTCGAATATTTATAGTCAATAAATATAAATATATTTCATTCCAAGCTATATGTTTCACGAAATGAAATTCAACGAATAATTAATGCGCATGGAAGCTTAAACAATAAAAATTACTTACATTAAAATAACAAAAATTTCTTATTTTTTAACCCATAAATTATAACTAGTTTATACTACTAGATGCCAGTGGACAATGTATAGCTTAAACAGAAAGTATGTCAAACTCAGTTTTCTACGGGTCCCTATTTAGCTATACTTGATCAAAACTAGGGAAAAAATAAAGTGATACTATAATAAAAAGTAATAAAAAAAGCGAAATAAAAAGTTTAACATGTATTCTTTAATTGAAATGCAAGATGTTATTATTTTATATATCGCAAAAAATATTAAAAAATAATGCCGAAGAAATGAAAATTACGTCTCTTTAATAATTATTGATCTTATATGATCGGATTATTATGTGCTACGATGCAATCTTAAGAATTCGCGAAAGTCTTATCTTAAACATAATAATTTAATTTCCCAAGCATAGCTTAAAATTATTTATATTTCCAATTTTCATGAGATCCAACTATCGTGAGATCAGAGTTGATTCTCAGTTGAGTTTATGAGAAAGTTCTTTTATCAAAATAGTGATATGGCATTTGTAAAGAAATAAACTAAAAGGTTATTTTTTCGCTTTACTATTATAGTTTTTAGGAAGAAAAATATCCCATCAAGCTTATTTGAGAGAATAATACAGATATTAATAATATTAATTTAATGCGGAGGAGATAAAACCTTTTGTTTCTCCAAAATAAAAAATACAAATAATAAATCACAGTCTTTTTTTACAAAGAAGGGGGAAAAAATAATTTTTTTGTTCCCAATATAAAGCACACGGAGTTAAGGGGTTAACAATATTTTGAACTGGTATAAATTAGTTTAGAGCTCTTATATTATGTAACAATATAGAATTTTAGTTTACTTTAAAAGGAAAACTGTGTTTATATTGTTAAAAAAGCAATTAAAATCTATTTTTGTTGATAAAAAGGTAACATCAGTTTGAAAAAATTACCAAAAGAAAAGCAATCCTGAGATAGTTTCATCCCAAACTAGTTCCAAATTTTTCTTTAATCTCTTAATTATATTTCCATTAAAACGTTTGACGGATCTAATAAATAGCTTTTTTATGTCCAACCCTCTAGTTAAAATGAAAAAGATAAAAAAAAAGAGGTTGAACGCCATTAACGGTAAATTTCCATAACGGTCATAAAATACATATTTTCTTTCAGACATATAAATTATAAGACAGCTATTGAAAGACATCTTATCAAAATCATCATCATGACTTACACTTGAATTTCCTTAATTACCCACTTTTATAGTTGTATTCTTTTCTTATTTTATCTTCCATGGAATGGTTTTTTTTTTAAAGAAAATTTAATAGGTCACTTAATAAATCACATTTCGAATATTCCCAAAAGAAAAGGGTGCGTACTGGTGAAAAATATTCGTCGTGACGTTATCAATGAAAAATGTATCGCTTACGAGTATTTTTATAAATTAGTTCACATACTTTCATTCCTTTAATTTTTTTTTTTATTTATTTATTTCAAACTTTATTACAACTTTTTTGCATAGCTTATACATTTTGCCTTAATCTTTCAAAATTTTAAATAGGACAAATAGGTGTTGACTCTTTAAATTGACTAACTTCTATTTTTACGAAAGTTTTTAAATTATTCAATTTTTAACCTAAATTATAATTTAATTTAAAATCGTCATAGAGTGTTGTTTTATCACTTGTTGAATGGTGGGGATCAATATGAAATTTTGTGGCCATATTTTGTAAATTTTAATGCAACCCAGAAGAAGCTCTTGGATTAAGCATTAGAACAAATTCGCCTTATTTAAGGACTTTTTGATGAAGTTTATTGACAGGAAAACCACTACTCTATGAGCCATTCCGGCCATAGAAATGGTACTTTATACCGTAATTTGATCCTAAATTTTTTGGAGTGTACTAGCTTTTAAATATTAAGAGTTGAACGAAGATCTTAAAATACTAAAATAATTTACTTTGAATTAAATTCGTTAAAGTGTTCTCAATTATTAATTTTAATCTTAGTATTTAAAAAAAAAAATTACCTTGAAGGAAAATATGTGAAAGATTTCGTTTGTACCAAAGGTTTTTTGAGGTAATTAATTAATAAGTAATGTAAAATTATTTTTAAAAATGAAAACCAAAACATAAATTTAATATTTTTTAACGGTAAAAAGCTCTTGACGAACATAATTTTTAATTCAAGATGCTTTTGATGGTTTTCAATTTTAGAAAGTAAAAAAATTTTTTGGAAAAAATTGATTTCAGATTAGAAAATGTAATTATTTTCAAAAGACAGACTCCAATTTCCAATTAGGTATGCAAATTTAAAATTAAAAAGCTAATTGACTAACAGATTTAACTATATTTTTTATGCTTTTAAATTCCTTAAAATGAAAAAAATTCGTAGCAGATTTCTTCATTTTTATAAATGTTTGATAAAGTAAATTTACTTCAAGTATTTGGAAAATTTTTAAAGTTATTTCTTTTAATTTATCTTTTTGTAGAAATCGCTACTTTCAATATCTTTTAATGTTTTAAAAACTTTATTTGCATTCCATTCGATTGAGCTGATGAAAGAGATTTTAAAAAAAAGTTAAAACAACTTTCTTAACTTTTACTTTTTTGTCACTACACCACTAATTTAAAATACGGTCTCCTAATATTTTAGTTATTTTAATTTAACACTATTTAAATTTATACTTTGTGTTCTTATGGGAGGAATTAAAAAGAATTAACAGATTTTTTAAATAGTTTCATTTTGGTTTTTATTACTTTTTTTATCATATAGACTATAATTGTTTTAATGTCTTAATTTGAATTCTATATGAATTCAAATCAAGATTACAGATTACGCTTAATCAAATTAGGATACTTCAAGTTAAGACAACAGAACTAAGTCAGATTAAGACAACAGAATAACAGATAACAGATCAATAATAGGATTTAATAACATAATCAAAATGATTTAATAAAAAACTAACAACTTTTTGTTAAAAAAAAAATCATTTCCATGGATATTATTATTTTACTTTAAAGATCTTCAAATATTTAAATAACTTTATTCTAAAATCATATGATTTAATAAATTTATTTCTATGAAGAAAATTAAAGTATTAATTTCTTTTTCAATTTTGAAGGACATTATTATTTTATGATAAAATATCCAAGTATACAAATAACTATAGTTTAGGTCTGCATGTTTCAACTAAAGACGATTTTCAGAATTCAAAATTTATAATTACTGAAATACAATTCTTATGTAAATCACGTGTCTGCCTTCATTCTATCTTTTAAAACATCTTAACGACAAGCAATGTTTTTCTTTCTGATTATCCAATCAACACTCATCCTACACTGCAAATAGACGAAGTCGTCCAAAACGATCCTTTCCGAGTTCAAATAATTTGCATGAGTTCACACCTTCGCCAAACTCGCCGATCTCATCCGGAAGTTCCACTCGTAGCCAAACTACGCCAACCGTCTTCAGCAATCACAAATTGAGATCCGGCGACTGCAGATAGAACTATTCATCATGAATTGAAATTATAAGAGGTCCATGAGTTATTGGGATGAATATTCAAAAGGCAGCCTGTTTTTCCTGAGCGGTCCGCTCTCTTCCCAGAAATTCGATTAGCGTGCTTTCACGTAGGTTTCAGTCCTTCAGGGCCGCGCCTTCCTGGCCACTCTCTTAAAGAGACAGTGCTGCTGGTGAACTTTTCGAAGATTTACCTTGCCTGTTGAGAATAATAGAATGGTAGATGCTTGTATGAAAATATGATTAAGTAATTATATAACTTCGCGGAGTGTTATGTGTTAATAAATCACTCAAACAAAAGACAAAATATAATTATTTAAAATAAAGGCTATAGTTCTTCTGATAATTTAAGATGGTGTTGCTAGTACCTTGAGTTTATTGTTTAAAAGTTATATACGATAGTTTCCCATATAAAAATATAGTATTAGATTTAAAACAGTATATACATGTATACATATATAATATAAAGCTATTACTATTTTTAGAATATCACTAATTCATAGTAAAGTCTTCACTAATTTTAATGCCTTGATTTGAATCTCATGTGATTTAATAACTTCAGACCTATGATTTAATTACATTATTCTTCATGGTGCAGGGTTGGTAAACTTTTCGAAGATTTTTATTGCTTGTTGAAAATAATTGATGTACCGATGCAGTAGTTAAAAATAACTATTTAAAATACTAAAAGGTGCAATTTTCTTTTACATATTGCTAATGACACTAAATTTATATATATATATATATATATATTGAAAATATCGACATATAAAACAAATATTCCAGAGATTTACCAAAGCGATTATGCGAGCCAAAGCGACTATAAATTGCCCACATTCAATAATTTTGGTCTTTTACAGTAACAAGGCTTTGTCTGTTGTTAAATATATGTATTTAGAATACTAAAGGATGAAATTTTCTTTTACATGTTGTTTAAGGACACTAAAATAATAAAACAAATATTCCGGAAATTCACCAAAGCGTTTGTGTGAACCAAAGCGATTGTGTATTACCGACATTCAATAATTTTGGTATTTTACAGTAACAAGGCTTTGTATGTTGTTAAAAATATCTATTTAGAATATTAAAAGGGGCAATTTTGTTTTACATATTGCTAATAATACTAAATGGATATACAAAACAAATATTCCACAAATTCACCAAAGTGACTATGCATTGTCGACATTTAATTTTGGTCTTTCACAACAATACAGCCTTGAATGTAGTTAAAAATATCTATTTAGAATATTAAAAGGTGCATTTTTACATATTGCTAATGACATCAAAATACTTAATTGTTACTAATATTATGTCGACATCATACTTATTTCACAGTAGGAAACTCCGGATTCTTTTAATTTACAAATTACGCCAGATCTCAATACGCTTCCCAAGGACGAGTTTTTGCAATTGTTGTTACACCCCATTTTCTCAGATAAGCTATTACGTCACACAAATAGGACTCATACCAAAAATTAACGACCAAAAAAAAGGGATAATAAAAGTTTCGTTTATATACAATCTTAACACTTAACCCACAGGTTTAAGGTAATAGCGCAATAGAGAGCATTTATAACTTCTAACACATATTAAAACACCTATTAATCGCTTCTCATCTTCCACATTTTTCAGAAGTTGCTGTCGATTTTATAACTCTGAGATTTTTTTTTACGATCGTGAAACTTAAACGGTTCTTTGTTCGCAAAATCAAGTCACTAGCTTTTATTCACATGCACGATCGTAACTGTATTTATTATCCTCGATCAAAGTTTATTTTTGAAACTTGCGCGCAATAAATGTTAATTGAGTTATAAACAAACAGGCATTATTCTTTTGTGAAAACTTAAAATAAAGATATGCTACCATATAATGCCATCCATATATTGTAAATAAATTCGAAGATTGTATTGGTTTTTTTCCGAGCCTATCTGTAACCTTAAAGCATTGAATCAAGCGATTGAATTTCAAAATGTCTCAATTGCTGTGGGTTTTTACCAATTCCGAGATTATATCATTTTAAATATCCTTGTTTCTGTCTTTAACTAAATTTGATATTTTTTTGTTAAACTTACAACAAAAAATAATTTTCAATTAATACAATTTCACCCTTGTAATTTCTTTGTGATTTATATATTTTTAATACATAATCAATGTTTTTGAAGTAATTTTAATAACCCTTTTTTCGATTTTAATCATATCTGGGTATTAACATTTAGCCTGGCATGGATAGCCAGGTTGGCAGAACGCTAGACTCCCGTTCCGGAGAACGGGAGTTCGAATGCAGCCGGATGAAAATTCCCAGAGTAGAAAATGGGGACTGGTGCACGTTAAATCTGTCGGGTCACAAAATCCTATTTGTTCCCATATCAAATTATACCTCTGGGGGTACTGAATTGGAGATTTTTATTTTATTTTATAACCGTCGTTGAACAGCCGACCCAACTTAATGGGTTTACGGCTACTAATGTTCAACTCCGTAGCCTTGTAATTTTGAACCCAATCCAGAAGACAAGGGAACTCCTGGATCGAGTATTGGGAGAAATTTGCCTTCGTGGAGGACTTTTTGATGGAGCTAACCCGCATTTGCGTTACATGGAGAGGAAGACCACGAGAACCTCTCACGGTAAGCCTGACGGCAAGGGGACTCTAAGCCATGATCCGTCTACCACTGAGGATATTTCACGTCAGCACTGTGGTCAGTGCAAGCCGGATGCGGAATTCGTATCGACTGGGATTCGAACCCGGTTCGCCTCATTGGAAGGCGAACGCTCTATCCCCTGAGCCATCGCGGCTCTGAATTGGAGATTGATCGTTCTCTGGTTTAGGCCAAAATTATGATCTGTGGATAAATTAATGGGTTCGCTCTATAAATGGCTGTGACGTTTGGGTATGGCGGAAGTCTTCTTGACAAGAGATGGTGCCACTGGAAAAAAAAAACAATTGTACCCCTTGCCTTAATTGCCTACGACAACAACAACATTTAGCCTCTTTTCAAACATCTCTTTTTTTCAAGGTAGAGGTAGGAATTATTTGGAAAGATTTTCCAGATACCCCCGTGTGGTGGTAGTTAGCACAAAGAATCTTTATTTATTTGCATACTAAACTTTGCAATCATAATACATTATTACATAATAATTAATAAGACTACATAAATAAAGGAATAAAAAAAAATTTAAAAAAAAAACGTTAGTTTTCATTTGAACGATTTCAAACAAATGCTAGTAAATTAGTTAAAAAAAAGTTCGAAGAGTTTTCTAAAATTTAAGTTACGTCACCAATACTTAAAAATATTGCAAAATCATTTTTTAAAATTTTATTTATACATTAAAATATAAATGTTGCTACCAATTGGAAAAACGTGTCCTTGCAAGTTGGCAGCTACAGTGTTTCCATAGTGTTTTAATCTCTTCCTAATTAATCTAAGAGGAATTCGAAACCTGTCACCTGTGTTTAAACTGGGAAATCCCTTTTTATCAAAACAGTTCACCCTCTCATCATTTTAGGTGTCAAATCAGAAACAGATTTAGAGAATTCGAACTTTAAAAAGGAATAACCGAAAATTCTTGTTCGAAAAACGTCCTTGACACTTAACGGTTATTCACACCAAAACTCTACCAGCCCTAAACTTTCTACCAATAATTAAACTCTTCCGTGCTCAATTAATTTTAACTGGTTCTCTACAGGCTTCGAGGCACGCCGACTCTTCAGGTGAATCTCTTATAACAGCTTTATTATGCTTTTTACTATCTGCTTCACTTTAAAATAAATGTGAAAAATTTTTAAAGTTAACAAAGCTATAGCCATTCTACAATATAGTAAGAAAACAATTTCTAGCTGAATTAATTAATTATTTATTTTTTAAAAATTAAATCAACACTTGATTAATCTACCAGACTGCATGGAGTATTCTCATCTCAATATAATACAATAATTCTTATTTATAATTCTTATTTATTCAATATTACAATAATTCTTAACACATTCCAAGAAGGTCACGTAAAGATACGTTTTTGAAATTACTGCTATCCATACAAAAGTGGTAGCAAAACTACTTTGTTTCCGCTTTGTTTTTCAAAGAAATTATCTATTCATGTTAACCACAAACATAAATATCCCAGTACGTGTGTAATCACTTCTGCAGTCATTCGTCGCATTTTATTTAAAATTGAAGTTGTAACTATAGTGACAAGTTTGCTCTAACTTTTAAGAAATCTTGCCTACCACTTTTTTGTAAGAGCTGTAATACATTTTTTTGGAAAAGTTGCCCGGAATGCAAATGAATGCAAAATTACCAAAAATGTTGAAAGTTTCACTCTTAATTGTCTACCGCTCTGTAAAATATTTTGCAAAAAGCGTAGCAGGTGGCAGACCTGTATTCGCATAATAAAAAAAATTAATTAGAAATTTTAACTACCGCTTTTTAGTATAAAATTTAGTTTATATAAAAAAAAATTTATGTTTGATTAATAACATCATAGAAGAAGCATTTTTTTCTTATTTTAATAATGCTAGTTCAACTGGCGGATCCAAAATTGCATATTCTGTGTTTATTATTTCAAACCAGGTAGTTTCCTGTCTCTGCAGCAGGCCTGAAAGCGAGACGGAAAAGAGAAAATACTGGTATGAGAACTATTTCAATATTAGATAACAATCGGAAGGAGTTAATCTATTCTTAACAATGAAATATTCACTGTAATTAAATTTTTCTCGGCGAAGAAGCAATTCGGTATAAAAATTTTATCCTTTAAAAACAATTGGTTGTTATAGATTTTTATTATTCCGAAACAAAATTAAAAAATAAAATTTATTTGTTACCAGTTTTTAATCTTTTCCGCCTTGATATAAATAGGCTTTCACCCCTGCTCGGCAGCGACCGTTGTTTTTTCTTCACACTCACAGCACAATTAAATGATCATTTTCTTTTATCTTTAAAGAAATAAAACACGTTATATACTAAATTTCCAAAGCTCTACTATATTTTAAAAATTTGTAATAATGGAATGAAGCATTTTTTTAACTCAAGTGCTAATTAATGAAGCGAAATTCCGTTAGATGTGATGTGATTGTATATATTTTAAAATCGCAGAAATATATTCCAGTGGTAGAAAAATTTCAATTATTATAGTTTAGTATTTTTCATTTTAAGTAATCTGCCACCACAGCACATTCAAAGTATCATATGAACTGCAACTTTAATGCTGATATCTGCAGAGATGCCAACTGCTCCGGACACGCCAAAATATTTTAAAAAACGGTAAATAGCTACAAGTAAATTTTGCAATTATTTGACTATTTTTGCTTGCTTTTTAAAAGGTATAAGCTTACGAATTATTTAGAAATAGTGGTGGGTAAAAATCTACTAAATTGAATTTATTAAACCAAGAATCACAATTGATAAACTATCACTTTAAAATATATGTTTGCTGTCCGGAGCAAGTTCGCATCTCTGTATCTGGTGGTAGCACTTTTGAAAAGTAGGCGTGATTATCCTTATTTTATAAGTTTTACTATTTTTTTTCGCTACCACTTTATGAAAACTTTGCATGAAGCGGAGCAGTTGGCATCTCTGAAATAGTTGTATAAGTTCAAATGAGTTTGGTGAATCATTGATTTTTTTCACAAATTGTTACTATAATCTCAGAATCTTACATAGGAAATAAATAAAAGAGTCTGGAACAAAGAAATAAAATGCTTCACACAATATAGCTGCTGATATTTAAGAATATACTTTAAAAAATAACACAAACGTTTGCCTTATTTGTCAAAAGCTAATCTATTAAAAATAATGCATTTTTAAAAAAAAAATTAAATGCATATATTTTTAAAAACACTTTAAATTTTGAAGTAAATTTAGTGTTTACTAACAATATTATTTTTTTCAGGTGGCCAGTAAAAGAAATACATAGAAATAAAAGAAAACCAAAAAAGAGAAATGGTTAAGAA
Organism: Parasteatoda lunata; assembly: GCA_949128135.1. Classification (NCBI taxonomy): domain Eukaryota; kingdom Metazoa; phylum Arthropoda; class Arachnida; order Araneae; family Theridiidae; genus Parasteatoda; species Parasteatoda lunata. The sequence continues at coordinate 20,386,025 of OX421977.1, read as the reverse complement.
GAAAATAAGTAAAGAAAAGAGTACTGCTTCTGAATGAAAATTTGATCCTTTTTAGAAACAATTAAGAATATTAAAAAAAAAAACAACAAAAGAATACAATAATGTCTGAATTATTAGCAGTAAATAATAAAGCCTATTCTTGAAGTTGACAAAAAAGAAGATTCACCCAATTTTAATAAAATATTTGATTATACTGTACCATAAGACTTAAACACAGCGTTACAGAACAAAAAATAAAGTTAAAAAGTACTAAGGGCAACTATTTAAAATAGGAAACAATATATCTATATTTTAACTTCTCAAACTTGTCTTGTTTTGTTTAGAATATTTTTTTACTTATTTATACAATTCTAGAATCTTTGTATTCATTTCTATAAAAGTATTATTTAATTTTATTAGATAAAAAATGTAAAATGTTCTTTATTTGGAAAAAGAAATCAACGAAGAAAAAAAAATTAGACTTAATTCCAAGTATTTTAACTGAAATAAATAAAAAATGGCTACACTTTTGAAAGCAATAACTCTATCACTCTTTAGGTATTTTAAATTAAATTTTGACACAATTTTCGTAATTTTGTTTGTCAAAAATCATAGATTTTTTGCTTCATTGAAATTCAGTCACATAAAGTGGTCTATGTATGAACAAACCTATGCAAAAGAAGAAAAAAAATAGTATAGACATTTGCTTCTTTATTTTATCTACCAACTTAACTTTAGAAACGCACTGAGTGCCGACTTCATATCAAAATATACATAACGTAATATATTTATGCATAGATTTTTACATAATACATTTATAGATAAATATATTTATACATATAGAATGATAGGTAGAATAATCTTGTTTCCGTTAAATAAATTCCAATGATAAAACATTTGTACTACCATTTCTTTTCTTTTTTTTTTAAATGGTTATTTTAAAATAACGCTAGGTTTTAAGAAAATGATGAAAATTATAGCCGTGTGTCAGAATTAATTTTGATAACTTCATTTTATTATATTAAGCAACTACTACCAAAATTAGTTATGAAATCATTTTGGACCAAAATAAAACATTACTTTTCCTGAGCATTTTTTTTTCTGTAATACATGGAGTATGTAGTAACTAAAAATGTTTTAAAAAATGGGCAAAAAAATTTTTCTTAAAATTATTTAATCGAACATCATAATAAGTTATAGTTTCGAAATTATTGTTTTTATCTTCATTATTAATTTTTATAACCGTCGTTGAACAGTCAACACAATTTTGGGATTTATGACTATTATTGTTCAACTACGCATCCTTGTAACCCAATCCAGAAGACAAGGGAACTCCTGGATCAAGCATTGGGAGAGAGTCACCTTTCGTGAAAGACTTTTTGATGAAACTAAGCCACTTTGCGTTATATGGGTAAGAAAACTTCCCACGGTTAACATGACGGCAAGGGGACTCTATCCCATGTTCCGTCTACCACTGATGATATTTTACGTCAGCACTGTGTTCGGTAGAGTCCGGGTGCAGAATTTGAATCGATCAGCCATCACTAAGGATTTGAACCAGGTTCACCTCATTGGATGGCAAACGCTCTATTCCCTGAGTCACCAAGTCTCTGTATTTTAGTGTGGATGATAATACTAGTTTTCAAAGTTATAACAAACTGCAATGAGAAAATATTCTTGAATACTATTTGAGTCGTGGTGGCACCGAGGATAAAGCGCTCGCCTTCAAATGAGGTGAATCGGGTTTGAATCCCAGTGATGATATACGGCTCGCACTGACCACAGTGCTGACGTAAATTATTCTTAGTGGTAGACGGATCATGCGTTCGAGTCTCCTTACCAACTGGCTAACATTGGGAGGTTTTCGTAGTTTTCCTCTCCAAGTCACGCAACTGAGAATTAGTTCCATCAAAAAAGTCCTGCTTGAAGGTTATTTATCCCAATACTTGACCCATGGGATCTCTTAGCTTATGTGTTGGGTTCAAAATTACAAGATAATGGTAGCATTGATAATCATAATTTCAGTATTGAGTGTACTGCTCGAAGCCGGATATAAAATAAAATAAAATGATAATAAGTGTTTGAAAAATAAAAATTCTTTTTACAACGTGTTTTATGACGAAAATTGTGCAACTACAAGACTGAACATAATTATATATTTTTTTTATTTCGTTTCATAAATCAATAGTTTTCAACACCAGTCCATATCCTCAATAAATAACGTTACAAACCTGTAATAATCTATTTTAAGAATTATACCAAGTATTCCCTAAAGAGACGTGAAAAGAAAGAAAAGTCATTTAAAAAGAAAAATAATATTGATTGACCGCTAGAATGTTATTTCAAAACCATGTGTTATCCAGGCAGAAACTATAATTTTAGATCCATTTCTCAATAGTTTGTTTTAGGGTTAAAACAGAAAACTAAATTGGATTGGTAAAAACATCTAACATTTGTGGTTGAGATTAATAAAGTTACTTCGATGTAAGATCTTGAGAGTTTGTAAAGCTAACAGTTTCTAGATTACGGCTGCGTTTTTTTTTCCTTCTACAACATAATTGAGGTTGAGTTTATCGATTATCGAAAATATATCAGAAATGGAAGCAATAATATCGGTTTTAGGAACAAGAATGAGTCCTAACTTTGGAAAAAAGGATGCTGCTTTAAGTTTTCATTGTTGACAAGAACTTGTAAAAAAATATCCATTTTGTCGGCTTTTTTATTCAACTAGAATTCATGATCAGTTTGCCGTAGTTTAAATCAAAAAGTTTTTTTTCAAGTATTTAAGATGTATTAGACTCTGAGTTAAGAAAAGTTTTATTAATATTCATTTAAGAAGTTTACAATGTTTTTAAAATTTAATTTTAGTTTCGAACGACGTAAGAAAAAAACCTCTCTGATTGTCTTTAATAAGACATTATTATACTTATATTGTTTTGAATTTGTAATATATTTCAATTATTTTCAACACCAAAAGCAAGCATATTTAATAATGTATAACGGCAATGAATACAGGATAAAAGAACAAAGCAAAAATGTCTTAAAATTGCTCAAATAAATAGGTGAATTTAAAAATTGCATGCATTCAAAATTGAAACTGCATTTACTAATAGTGATCCAAAATTTATAATCTCAAAAATGATGTTAAAGGAAAAATTTGAGAAATAGGTATTCGTTGGCTACTGTCAGGATTCGAACCAAGAACTACCGGGATCGTAGTAGGATGCACTAACAACCATAATCGTACACCCAAGTTCAGGCTGAATTAGGAAGCTGTATATAGTGACCGCCACAATGTCACACATCATAATAAACTAATTTCCAATTTTAATGATTCAAAGGGTTGCAATTTGGAAAATATGCCCCCAATAGCTTAGTAAGAAGATTAGTAATTTTAATTTCACTTTTTGTTTATGTCGCTATATCTTAAAAACTTTTAAGCGAATGAAATGTACCATTGCGACCACTATAAAATGTTTTCTAACTCCCTCGTCCTGGACTTCAGTGTGCAACCATGGTAGTTAGAGTTTCCTACTAACATCTTGGAAGTCCTTGGTTCAAACCCTCTCTCTCCCTCTTTTGTTAAAAAATGAGTAAATGCTGTTTCAATTTTGAATACGTGAGTCAAATTCTACTATTATTTCTTTCGGAGCTATTGTGCCACGTTTTCTTACGGGGCACCATTAAAAACATGTAACTTTTCTCAAATCACCATTTCATTTTACTCTCAGAAATTTCTGGCAGTTGGGTAATTACCAATGGGAAATATTAAAAAAAAAAAACATTAGTTTTCATTGTCAAAGAATGCCTTTTTAAAAAAAAAAAATATGCTTTTTTAATTGTTGCAATAAAATTATTTCCAAACCTTACGAATTTTTCAAATTAATCAACACACTCAAAGTATTGGTTATCTTTAGATGATTGTTTTATTAAATTTTGTTTTATTATCATTTTAAGCATATTTATTATAACACAATTCCTTACAAGTATGAATTTCAATTTAAGCAAATATTTAACCTAAAATATTATTTCTGTAAATGATTTTCAATTTAAAATTACTGATGTTTATAAAACCAATAAACAATGTCAACACAGAAAATAATGTCACCACCTATTTCTTTATAAATATAAATACATAAGCGTTTTTCTTCATAAGTAATTAAACAGATTTTTATCTTGTCTAACAATGAAATCAAAATTACAGGCGTTCATGAATAACGTATAAACAAAATTCGTTTAATCTTTTTATCATGCACCTTGCGATATTGTAAAATTAAAAGCTGTAACGTTTATGATACATACCCAAGCCTTTAAAGTTATTCTAAAATCTGAAGGACAAAATAGTAACCTCACACATAAACATTTTCCTAAATTCTTACTCAATAACACTTACCCATAGGAAATAAATCCAGAGATTGAAGGTTATCCCATGCAGATATTGGAGGATTCAACATAAAATAAAAGGGAAATCCGGCCACATAGTAAACTAAAGCTTCCTACTTAATTTACCAAGGACATGATGTGTCTTGTGCTTAAAGTATAATCTTAGAAACTCGTGCGGAATTTATTAATCTGCAAACTTAAAATCATGACATTGATTAACCACGACTATCATCAACTCTGTTTATACAAATGTGGTGACATAAGATAGTTTTCGAAATAGAACTTCAAATTACCCTCAATATAGAATACATTATTGTTTAGCCCCAGGAAGATATTTTTTTCATCTAAAAAAGAACACCTCTATAAAGAAGTAGATTTATTTATACTAAGTAAATGTATCCTATTATCTACCACTTTATTTTCAAAAAAGCCAAATATAAAACATTACATTATTATAAAATTTACTGGTTAGTAATATACATATTATTATCCTAACTATCAACCTGAAAAATGAATATCCAAGGCGTTTCCCCATTCTGACACCTTTCTTACTCATCTACTACTACAACTAAAATTTTTTAATCAAACCTAGTTTAGAGCAAGTTGCTTTTATTATTACACATTGGCAAAATTGGTGTTGTTTTAGGTTTGAGGGCGTGCATCTTATTTGGACGTCATCACACTTTTCAACAGTGCTCAAGAATAATAGTAAACAGTGCGTTGCTATGGCGACCTCTGATGTTAGGTAATTTTTTTAGAATTATTTCTTTTTCTTTTCACCAGCAAGCATTTTTAATGTATTTACATTAGAATAATTTAAAGTATTTTTATAATCTTTTTATTATTAACTTATAATTACTGTCTTGACGCTGATTTTAATATAAATACGAATTTTGACGAAGGAAAAGTATTTTGTGACATTTTGAAACACTTAGATTGGCAGGATTTGACGCTGATTTTAATATAAATACGAATATTGACGAAGGAAAAGTATTTTGTGACATTTTGAAACACGTAGATAGGCAGGATTTGACGCTGATTTTAATATAAATACGAATATTGACGAAGGAAAAGTATTTTGTGACATTTTGAAACACTTAGATTGGCAGGATTTGACGCTGATTTTAATATAAATACGAATATTGACGAAGGAAAAGTATTTTGTGACATTTTGAAACACGTAGATAGGCAGGATTTGACGCTGATTTTAATATAAATACGAATATTGACGAAGGAAAAGTATTTTGTGACATTTTGAAACACGTAGATAGGCAGGATTTGAAAACCAATCCGATTACAAGAGGACAAACATCAATTGAAACAGTTTGCAATCCATGATTTGAAATGGTATGGCGTTTATCGGAGTCAATCCAGGAAAGTAAAAAAGCATTTGACCAATGGGTAATCAGTGATCGTAATAAAGCGATCAAATTATTTTTACTAATTTTCTTAATTTGGTTTTTTTAAAACTGTTTTTTAGATTCAAAAGAAGAAGATGTATGGATTTTTTCAATTTATTTTTAGTTACTTAAGCGAAGTGCTTGAAGTGTATATAGAGCAACATCACTGCCCACTGACCGTAAAGACTTAATACAAACTGAACTTAAATTCATGATGAACGGGACAACTTCGCAGCCCAGGTGTCCAGATAAATTGCACCCCTTGGACTACTATTTAGATAGAACTATCTTGTTTTTGCAAAATACAGGCAAATAATAAAAGACTTTAGTAATTGTTTTTTTAGAAAAAGGACTATCCTTTTTTTCTAAATAACGCTAGGCACAAATGAATTAATTAATTCTCCAAGAACAATTTTTTCTTACTTTTTGTACGATAATAATTAAGCAAAAGCGTAAGAATAGCAGAATATAATATGAACCCGGGACGGGAAAAAAACTATTGGTAAATACAGGAGTTTAACAAAATAATGGAAACAATTCTATGCTAACATATTTTTTAACTTTTATAAAAAAAAATATTTCGAGAATCATTTTAAAAATTTTAAATTGTTTAGGATATGCGATTTGTCATACTTATTAATAAAGTTAAAAACTTTTAGAGGTTTGAGGGAAGAAAAATAAATTACAAATGGAAAATAATGTTTTTATACACCCTATGCTCATAAATGTGGCAATAAATTTGTAACTTGAAATAATTATTTTGTTTATTATATGCACAAAACGTCGTGAACCTAGATTAAACATTTATGGAGATATGGATATTCTTATAAAAGAAAAATTGTCCTACTTTTGTTGCTATAACTTTAAAAAAAGTTCAATAAAATTAAAAAAAACTTTGAAAGAAGTTTAAAGTTAATAACAAAATTAGTACTTTAAAATTTGTTGAAAAATGCGCCAAATATGTGGAATTAAAGTAATTTTTTCATACTGCGCAAAAATACGTGTTCGCTAAATTTTGTAGTAGATAGTATTTGACAAGTAAGGTTCAATAAAAGTAAAGTTCAATCAGTTGTAAAGTTCTATAAAATAAAACTAGAGGAAATAAAATAGTTGTATAGCAATATTTTACTGTTTCCAATTCCCATTCAAATCTTATGTTTCAAATAAATCTTAAACGTATAGCAAAATCTTCCTCGCTATTTAAACACAGTCACTTTTCATTCATTTCTTCAAAACTTTAATGAGAGCAATGTGTCAGCTGCAAAGATGGGAATATCTTTTTTTACTCCTTGTTTGCTCTTTAGATTAGCGAAGTAGTGAAGAAAAATAATATAGATAAAAATCTTCAACTCATCTGTCAAAGTTTTCAACTGCTATCAAGATACTTATCTTTTCTTAAATAACTTTTTCAGGCGGAAGTTGACTACCTGATTTTTATCCTTGTCACTAAATGTGACGAAAGCTCTTATTAAAAAGAGATTATCAGTTTAGTTACAGTTATCCGAATTCTCTTTAAAATTCCTGCTGTGTTGTGGACACATTTTTGAAGTATCCGATAAATTGCAACACCTTTTTTTAAAAATATTAATATAATTTTTTTAAAAACTGGTTTATTTGTTTTATTAAGAGTAAAAACTTATAAAACTAGCAAAAATTATTATATTATTATCATTTTTGAAGTGCAACAAGGTTGCGCTAAACGTTGAACGCTACATTTTTATTGGTCGGAAAATCACGTGGTAGGATCCAGTTTTCCCTCATTCATTTCCATATTGTTTTGGTTCTCACTAGCATAAAATTAATGAAAGTCATAAAAGTATTGTTTTTCTATAAATATTTTTGCATCCCTTATTTAATGTTATTTTCCTGTACCGCTATTATTACGCTTTTAATTCAAGAGTTTAAAGCTAAGATAATTGTTTTTTTATTATTATTATTAGAAGTTTCACTTCTTCCGCGCGGAGGGACTCCACGTATATTTTTTTTTTATTTTTTTTTTTTTTATAAATGGCCATTTTTACATAATAATAAGACATTTTTGCATATACGCTGAACACTGTAAAAAATTTCTATCGTCTAAAACAAAAAATCCTTTGAGATTTTTTTTATTTCGAAGGGTATCAACTATGTTTCAAGCTATTATCTTAAAAAGAAGTGCATATACTATTGAGTTATAGATCAATGTAGTTAAAAAATCAAATGTTTAAAAATTTCTGCACTTCTCTTTGCGAAGAAACATGCATAAAAAATGAACTTCGGCATTTTTCTCTTTTTAAAAGTACATTCTGAATTATAATGGTTTTTCCGAAAATATAATTTTGTACTATTGAACAAGATTTATTAAAATTAGCACCAGAATTTAAATTATAGAAAATTATCCATTATAATTCGAATTATAATGGCCAAGTACTAGAATAAAAAAATATAAAATAACTATTCTCAACACATACCAGTTTTTTTCAAAAACTATAATTTATTGTATTTTATCGAACTTATGCATACATGAAAAAAAAGTTAAGGTCAATAATGCCATTCCAAGTTTCTGACTCTTAAGTCTATTGTTGATAAATTGGTGACTGAAAAAATATATTTTTTATCATATGAAATACGATTTTGTTTCTAAATTCCCAATGTAAGCAAGCGTAAGATCAAGCGAATTTTAAGGCAGAGGATGCGTTTCTTATTTTTCAGTGGCACCATCTATAGCCAAGATTACGACTTGAGTCACGCACATCACAACCCGTTTTATAGGGCTGACCCATTCATACATCCACAATTCCTAATTTTTGATCTGACCGGAAGAACGATCAATCTCCAATTCAGTTCTCCCAGAGGTATAATTTGTCTTGGGTACATGATGAACTTTGTGAACCGACAGATTTAACGTGCACCAGTCACTATTTACTACACGGGGAGTCTTCGGTCGGCGGAGATCCAACCCATGACCTCTTGGACACGGGCCCGACGCCCAATCAACCGTAGCTATCCCAGCCTTCACATTGAATATTATCCAAATAAATCGGAGTTTTTTTAGTACATTCGCTAATGTTATTTGTGAACTTGGGTTTCACCAAAAGATGATCTTTTATATAAGATTCCGGGAACCGCTGAAATATATAAATAGGGAAATATTCTATACAAAAAAAAAAAAAAAAATTCTAAGTAATAAAAATTTCTTTCTACAATTTTTATTATTGGAGTTGTTTTAATGCGCAAACTGGATTACCTTTAAAGAAGTCTGCGCAGACTACAGATGGTTCACAAAATAATACTAACTCTTCTATACTTACTGTAGGTAAAGAATCTTTATTTTAGAAGCAAATGTTTTAATAAAGAACTAATGAGCCGTGGTGGCCTAAGGGAAAAAGCTTTCGTCTCCCAATGAGGTGAGCCGGGTTCGAATCCTAGCGAAAACTGATCGATTCTAATTCCACACTCGGCTAGCACCGACCACAGTGATGACGTAAAACTTCCTAATTGGTAGAGGGATCGTGGGTTATTTGAGTCCCCTAGCCGTCAGACTAACCGTGGGAGGTTTCCGTAGCTATTGTTTCTGTTTAACGCAAAAGCAGGTCAGTTCCATCAAAAAGTCCTCCACGACAGCAAAATGCATCCCAATATTTGATCCAAGAGTTTCCTTGTCATCTCGATTGGGTTCAAAAGTACAAGGCTACGGAGTTGAATATTGGTAGTCGTAAACCCCATATTGAATTGGCTGTTCAACGACGGTTATAAAATAAAATATAGAATTACTGGCTCATATTACATTCAATGTCGTAGAATTTTAATAGTAAATTTGGAAATCAAGTTTTTATTAGATATCTTAAAATAATTGTTATATTTAAAGAAATACAGTAGGAAAATTTTTTCACCGGATTTTTTAACTATTGATGCCTGGCAAAACATTGAAATCATATATTTTTGCACTTTTATTTACTTATTTGATCGCATGTGTAGAGGTCATAAAAGAGTTAATCACTATAATGGAAATACTTCTATATTAACTCTTAATAAATAATGTTTGTTCTCGCAGCAAATATTTCGATAGATTTTGAAAGGTGAAACTGTTGGCATAATTTTAAAGACTTGAAGCATTTAGAAATGGTGTCATTTTTACCCATGCAAATCGACCAAAATGTGCCCTTTAAAAGCTGTATTTTTTTATAATACCACTATAATTAAAAAATAATTTTTTTTAAATAATTACAAATAAAACTATAATAATATTTTCTAATTTAATCACTCATCCTATATATTAATGTAACCGTTATCTTTGTTCGTCTTGGTCATTCTCGATTTTATTTCCCCTTCTCCCTAATTAACTACTAATTTAACTATCTGCTTCTATTTAAATTAACCTTTTTGAATCAGTAACTACAAAATTACAGAAATGGCATCATTGTCCAGGTACTCGTAGGCATCAATTCTTACTTTCCGTGATTTTTGATTCCAAAAAGACTTGTACTAAAGTTAGAAAAAAGTTATTAAGTAGTTTCAACTGTTAAGTTCAATAGTTCTGCTAATCAGTTGCTTTTTGTGTTAGGGCATTATTGGGACAAACCAAATTGACGAAACCAAAAAAATAACAATAAAGCATAGCCCTTAGAAAAACCTTATTCCCCTAATCGGAACTAGTTGACTTATAGCTTCCGGTTGTGTCAATTTTGTATCAAACTACATTTTTTTAAACACTATTGCTACATAAAAATGTTTGAGTGAAAACACGCCTTTCATAAAACTAAATGGTATGGAAAATATCATTTAAAGATATAAGAAGGGCTTTGGGCAATATAATGATAGGCAACATTTACAAATTGTACAGTTGGCATTTAAGCGATAAAAATTTTCTGTGCATTGAGCTGTAATCTATTTTAAAACAATGCAAACCAACAGTTAGATCTAAAAGTTCAATTGGATCCAACCGCTAGAGCTGCTAACTTTCTACGCTTTTTGTAAAAATTTATTCTAGTGGCAGCTAAATTCCTGTTTTAATGGGATGTTTTTTATTCATTTAAACTTATTTTCTACACCACCACATACAAATAATTTAAAAGTTCATTTGCAACGCCACTTTGTTCTAACTCTCTCGTGATGAGACTCTTAAAATGTAGACAAAATTACCAAAAATTCTGAAAGCTTTAGTTTTTAGATATAATCTACAAAATATTTTACAAAAAGCATAGTAATTGGCAGGTCTGAACTACATACAAAGGCAACATTGCAGGCTGTGTGACTCAACACTACATTGTTCCCCACTTGGATGATTCTGCAACAGAGGGACAATCGGAAATTATAGTTTTACTCTGGTTTTTATTATGAATATGATTAAAATTATTTTTATGTATTCACTTTTGATGATAAGATATTAAGTTGCAATGGTTCAGTGGTTAAGGCACTGAACTGTCATTGTGAGGAACTGGGGCTCGATCCCCAGTTTCGACTTGAATCCCACCCAGCTTCAGATCGATCGTTACCAGCTGTAGTCTGGGTAGTAAAGGCGACCTGTGTCCAGTGTTGAACGCATTGCTACAATCATACTATTTGGTCACAAAATTGTGGAACCTTAATTTCCATGGCTCCCTGACTCAAAACGGGCTGTTGCGGGAATGCTGAAGATACATGTCCGCAATTTTGACAAACATGTTAATTATTTCCACGCGTAAAATGCGGAGCAAAACATTAGGATCGTATATATGTTCTTCTAAGGAATAGATTTAACATGTTAAAGTTATTTGCATTTAAACATACCATAAAGCGGTACATTGAAGACACAAATCTCTAAATAGTGTTGAAGTGTAAAAATTATTTATATTTAACATTACAATTACATAATTATATTTAAAAAAATAGCTTAAGCACTTTAAAAATAATAAATGCTTTTATAAATGGAAGTATCACATTGAAAAACTAATTTCGTTTTCAGCAACGTTGTGGAAAATAGCCTAAGATAATAATCTACAAAATAGCCGGGAGTAACTATCATTACTCTTTGAGATAAGAAAGTGCGAGACTTGGAAAGAGTTGCTGTTAAGGACCTCAGCTTCTACAATGGGTGCATTTAATCAGAAAAATCTTCTTTTTGAGCCACCTTTTTGATGAATGAAGTCGAGATTCAGTCTAAGATACTATCTTAACGATCCGCCAGGGTGCTTTGAGCACGCTAACTGAACTGTGTGTAACTTCACTACTGGTGGGAGAAATGTTTTTTTTATTTTCCCTTTCTTTTTTTCTACTTCTTTTTATGTACTGAAAGTAAATATTTCCTTTATGTTTTGATAGTGTAGGATGTGTGGGTCATTCAAAAAAAGAATTATTTGAGCTTTGATTGAGTTCTTAAGGCAGTGGTTTTCAATTTTTTTTTTTTAGCTACGGAAACCTAAACGATCGTTTGTCATTCCACGAAACCCTAAACGATCGAACTGCTTTTTGCGGTACCCTGACTTTTAAAATAAGTTCAAAAGCAGGTGTGAATGTGCAAAAAAGAAAACAAACGACAAATTAATTTAGAAATATTTAATTGAGGAATGAAATTTTTTTTTTTTTTCATTTTTAATCAATAACACTCTTAAAATATATTGTTTTATGTTCTGAAAGTAAATATTTCCTTTGTATTTTGATAGTGTAGGACGTTTGAGTCATTCTAAAATATAATTGTTTTAAATTTGATAAAGTCCTTAAGGTAGTGGTTTCCAATTTTTATTCGCGTACATAACCATAAAAGATCGAACTTCCTTTCGCATAACCCTAACTTTCAAAATAAATTCATTATCTGTGTGAATGTACAAACCAGAAAAAGAAACTACAAATTAATTTAGAAACATCTAATGTGAAGAATGAAATTTCTTCATTGTTTCATCAATAACAGTCTTAAAATAATTTGTCTTCACATTATATACTGAAAGTAAATATTTCCTTTATATTTTGATAGAGTAGGATGTGTGAGTCATTCAAAAATAGAATTACGTTAACTTAGATTGAGTTCTTAAGGCAGTGGTCATTTGTAAACGAACATCCTTTTAGTAATTTATTCAATATTTTCTTATTGGAAAAAAATTCTTTAAAAATTGGCCATTTCTTTTTTAGAGACTTCTTATTTCTTCTTTCTTATTTAAATAGTTTCATAAAAATATCCTAAATATTAAATAAATAATTTTTCATAGGTTCGATACAAACCTATCACAGGTATCAAAAATCACTTTTGAATATAAAAAAAGAAGTCCTAACTCACAGAACTCTTGTAATCTTTTCTCGAAACCCTAGGGTTCCCCGTAACATCTTTTGGGAACCCCAGTCTTAAGGAGTTCGCTCGTAAAATTTTTATTTCGGCCATCACTATGTGCGTTGAGGAAAATGCATTGAGTTTAAAAGGGTCGCTTAAAAATGAATACAGATAAAAACCAGCATTTAAGAAAATGTACATAATTAGGTATGCGCTTTGAAAGAAATGGATGCAAATCTAACCTCATGCTTAAAAAATGAACATATGTTTATAAGTGTTTTCTTAGACGTTTAAAAAAATTAATGTAACGGGAAACAAGTGTTTAAAAAATGCAGATAAAAAAAATTATGCTATTCATAATAAATAAAAAATTCATAAATAAATTAATAAATAAAAAATTCATAAATAAATTAATAAATGAAAAATTCATAAATAAAAAAAATTCTGCTATTCAGTTAACGAATTTGTGAGATTATTATAAGTTTTTTGCGGAATAATTTTATGATAATTATTATATTTTAAAAATTAACTACACCTAACCTATCGCTTTTGCTCTGAGAGAGAAAATTTCATACTTCACCTTTATTTTAATTTTGAAAAGACATTTACGTTAAGTGACAAATCCCTAAACATAAATCATTTGTCAGGCTGAGAAATGAATTATATTTTCGTTGAATTTTGAATAATGAAGCATATGTGAGTTACCAAAGAGTACTGATATTATAATTATTTCTGACATGTTTAAAGGAAGACATTCATGAGAATTAATACATCATCTTCATCATCATAAATACCATTCAACGTGGACCCACGCATTCATCTTGATCTTAATTCTACAATCACGTCTTACAGATTTGTGTTTTTAAAAAAAACTCACTTGGGTACGAAACACAAAAAAAAAAAAATCGTAAAAACATATATAACGTGGTTTTTATTGCAAAACTAGATTATTTTAATGACTATTTTTTCTACGTCCATCTGGGAGCTTATAAGGTTCATGCATATTAAATATTATTTGTTTAAAGAAACACTGTTTATGTAACAGTTCAAAAAAAGCCCATGTTTACGAGAACTGATGATTTAGGCATGAATAGAAGATACATAAAACCAATCTAAATGACGTTGGAAAAAAACAAGACAGTCTAACAAATAACATAAAATGATTGGGTTAACTTGTTTTAAAAAGTAAACAAAATAATGCAAAAATCAACAGATTTTAAAACACATGAAAAATGTTTATAAAATCAAACTAACTTGCATCAAAAATTAACAAAGTAGCCGAAAATACAAAATGAAGTTTGTGTATGAGAATTTAGCTTGTAAGAACAGCCTAAAACGATTTTCAAAAAAATATTAAATATAGATAGAAAACAAAATTAATAGACTTTAAAGTGTAAGAAAAATGCCGTCCTAGCTTTCGTCGAAAAATTTTCAAGGCGATAATGAAAACAAAAAATAAACAGCATGTAATTAAAACTTTTTTAATAAACAACCACTGGATCAAATTACATTAAACAAGGTAGAAATTTGTTTTAAAAAAAATTTGGAAATCAAATTAATCAAATTTTTGTTATTAAACAAAATCTCAAATTAATTTTCTTATATTTAAAAAAATACGATTGGAAAAAAATTATTTATGTTTAGAAAATGAAAGGTTAAGGATCAATCATTTTGATCGATTGGAACTATGAATGAGTAAAAATGACACCAGTTTTAAAAGCTTCAAGCATGATCTTTCAAATTGTGCAAACAATTTTGAAATGAAAAACTTTTTAATATTTTTTTTTACAGATAGGAAATTACTCATATTTTTTGCCTCAATTTACGATATTATCAATCCTTCTACGCTGAGCTCTTCACTGCAATATTGAAAACCAAGTCGTGGTGGCTCAGGGGATAGAGCGTTCACCCCCCCCCCCCCCCCAATGAGGTGAATTCCAGGGATGGCTGGTTGATACGAGTCCGCGGATCGCACCAACCACAGTGCTGACGTAAAATATCCTTAGTGGTAGACGGATCATGGGTTAGAGTCCCTTGCCGTCAGGCTAACCGTGGAAGGCTTTCGTGGATTTTCTCACCTTGTAACGCAACAGCGGGTTAGTTCTATCAAAAAGTCCTTCAGGAAGGCACATTTCTTCCAATACTTGATCCAGGAGTTCCTTTGTCTTCTCTATTGGGTTCCAAATTACAAAGGCTACGTAGTTACGTAACACTGGTAGTCGTAAATCCAAATATTGGGTCTGATGTTCAACGACGGTTATAAAAAATATTTATTTATTGAAAAGCATGCTTTTTAATTGTATAAACTTCATGTTGTCGTGAAAAAAGCATCGTTACGAAATGCTTAAAAAACTGAAGGTACAAAAAATGAACTACCAATTCAAGTTCGCTAAATTCGTTATTTAAATTCTCATGTAAAATCACGCATTCGAAACAAATACGTTTTAGAAACAAATAGCTAACATAATTTATCAAAAATAAAATAAATATTATATTTAAAGTCACAATTCATAACTTGTATAGTAAAACTGATCAAAAAAATTTCAAAATTCGTTAAAATTATAAAATTTAAAAATAGTAATATAAAATAAATAAAATACAATAATATATTAATAATAATACAATAATATATTATACAATAATGTATTATATTATACAATAATAATACAATAATATAATAATATAAAAATATTACAATAACATATAATTCTTAAAATTAATCATAGATTCATTAAAATTAAAATGGAAGAATTTTATATTTAAAAAAAATAATCAATTACGAAAAACCTTTATTCCTCTTTCTTAACAAGAATGGTGCAAACCCAACTTGCATTGAATTTGCAATCTTTTTTCATAAAATTCTCTATTTTAGAATTCATTTACAATCGAAACGTCAAAACTATTGAGAGTTTTAAATTGTTTTTGATTTCTAAGATATTTTTAGACAGACTAAATCTTTCTTTCAAGTTCTTTAGGGAGAAACCGCATTTCTACTTACTAACTGTCACTTCTACTTTTCAAACACTTTCTTATTTGCTTTTTCCCTTCTTCAAAGATGTCAGAGCTGTCATGGAATATTTGATGATGTACTTATGAATATAGATTCTTTTTTAACAGTTCTCATCACCATTTTAAGTGACTACGAAAGGTATGTAGAATTTGAATGATTGCGCGAACAATAGATGAATTGCAATTGAACAAGATCTCTGGATAATTAGAAAGATAAGATTGCATAATTAGCATGCAATCGGAAGTAATTAGTCTATAACTCAGTAGTAAAAAAAATAGTAAAAAGTACTTGCTTAGAAGGGTAATGATAAACGGTGAAGTCATCTTATTCATTTTTAATAAACAGGGTGATTCAAAAGTGTCGCTTAAACTTTAAACAGAAAGGGAGCAATACCAAATTATATTATAGAACTGAAGAAAATACGATATTAATTTTATTTCATAAAAAAAAAACTTTTATGTTGAGTTTTTTCTTTTTATGGAGATGTATTTGTCAATTTACTACGCCACCCAAAATCGTTATTACCGTAAATTTTATAGTAACATTTATTGTTACATAATAAAATATCTCGATAATGTCAATTAAAGTACAATAATTATTTTCGTAAATTCTGTAGTAATATCTGCTGTTATATTATAATTGTAGAATTTTAGTGCAAAAATATATGGGCTCATAAAGGTAACATTTACTGAAAGACAGAAAGTTTTTATTGCTAAGTGTGTAAAACTACAGCAGGAAGGCGACAGAAAATGAGAAAAACAAAACAATTAGTCTTACTATTATTTATGAATATCTATAATAATAAAAGAAGGGGTTAGTGTTTTTAATAGTCAGAACCATTTCAGTTTGGATCAAGACATTTGAACAGCAGGTGCAATAGTAATTTTAGCCCTCTATCCAGAAATTCGTTCAAAGAAAAGTTTTATTTAAATGCTCAATTTTATTCTTCTTTTTCAAACAAAAAAATTTATAAAAAATCTTTAAAATCGGACTTGAAAGGTACGGAAATTTTTTTGAAAATAATCATTACTAATTTCTTCCCATTTGCCTTTGGTCTGTCACAAAATATTTCTTTAAAAAAAAAAACTTTTGCCTTTTTTATTCCAATATATTGTAGATATAATATGGGAAATTATTTAGTTAACTTATAAATGTCTCTATTTGTAATCAAGAATTGATTGGGTACTTGCACTTCAGGAAGAAGAAGATCACAGATACCCTTACATGTGACCTACATGACGTCAGCTCCAGTTGATTGTTTATAAGCAAAATGGCTTGTTTAAGTTGCGCTATGTTTCTTCACATAAGTCAAAATTGTAATTAACGCTAAGTTAATTAAATACAGCGCCGTATAGCATATCGAATTTATTTGCTGAAATATAATTCGTCTACAACTTTTACTTAACTTAAATTCAATATTTGTTTATGTATTTTATTGTAACCGTGTTATATTTTTGTTTTGTGCACCAGGCAACTTCCATACATAATTAGTTTGTTTACGTTCTAATGGCCTTTTGCCTGTCCTTGTGTTCAATAAGAAATGTATAGAAAAAGAATTGAAATCCTTGTGAAAGAATCTTTGTGTGACAATATGGAATGTATCACTTAAGAGAATTGATACTTGACGGGTTAGACTTACTCGAAATCGAATGAAAAGAACAGTTGCTAAAGTGAACAAATGCCACGTTTCAACAACAAATCAGGAACGAGATACCCACAAGTGTCACTTGCAGGTAAATGACCGTTTTGTTCGAAATTGGATAGAAAAATCGATAGATAATCTAGTTAATAAATAAATCTAGATATCTTTGGCTGTCACCACCATGAAATTAATAAAAGTTACAATGGTATTTATCTATAAATTATTTTACAATTCTTTTCATTTACTTACCATTTCAATTGTAATTTCACTAGTATTTATCACCCTTTATTATTATTATTCATTGATTTTTTTACTTTTGATTAATAATTAAAATTAAAGGCTTAAACTATACGCGTAAATTCTTTATTATATTATAAAGTAATCGCACAATATTTCAATATTATGCCAAATTTTATGATATTATTTAGCTACGTAGTCTCCGTTTCAAAATTATGAGCCGATAAACAACATGTAATAACTTTTTAATAAGTTGTAATGATTTTTATTATAAATATTATGCTAAACTATCTTCGGTCAACACATGAAATAACGACAAAAACTACGATTGTAATTTTCTAAGGTAATATTACGAGTTAACTTTTTGTACTATTATATAATAATCTCACTCGTACAAAATGTTTTGCGATTTTTTTAAAGCAAAATATAACCGGTTTTATAAAGATATATACGATTTTGTAAATCAAAATGAAAACAAAAATTTTTTTAAAAAAATTGTGGAGGAAGCTGCAATAGTCAAAGAATATGATAAGAATAAAATTTTATTCTAAAAGAATCGGACTATAAATTTTTATCACAGAACTGTTACAAAAAAAAAAAAAAAAAAAAAAAATTAAAAAAAAAAAAAAAGATATTTTAATTGAAAAACTTTTATTTTTAAGGTGACTATCTGTTTATGATTAAGAAGCAAAAATGTAGATTTGTGAACGAAGCAAGTAGGGAGGCGTTGCCCATCTCCGTATTATGCCTGACTTGCGAGTGACAGATGTGGGTCTGCACTTGGGTTAAAATGTTTATGCTGAATTTGAACTTTTATAGCAAAACTGAAGTTGTTTAAGAATTAGCATCCTCCCTCCCAACTTACACATAAATCTGGTTCTCGCGTTGAATTTCATTGTCAATAACAAATATGCCTGACGGTAATTATGCGCAGACCACAGATTTTGCCGCACCTGCCACCAATTGCTTTTGCATGCAAATGAACTATTTACCTGCGGAGCGGTGCATTCCGACACTTTACGAACGTCATTTATCAAACTTAAGTCAACGGACACCCAAACTTCAGAAAACAGGCTCACGATTTACATCGACTGCAAGTCTGAAATCTTTAAATACCTCTTTTTTTTTTAAATCCATAAGCTGTCAAAAATGAATTTTTTCTTTATATACCGTTATAAATTAATTTATTAATTATTTGTAGACAAATTCCCGTTTATCTTTTTCAGTTTTATCAATCAAATCAGTTAGTTTAGAATAATGAGCTATCTTGATAGGTTGGGGATGTTTTATGATAGGTTATGATTGGTTATGCGGGTAGGCAAAAAAATAATTTCTCTTGAATTTTTTTTTTTTAATTTCTTCTTAATGCAAATATATTGATTCGATTTTCACTATTCAGCATTGTAAAATGAAAATCTGTGCAAAAAAAAGGAAAGCCCAGAGAAATAATCAAGAGTGAAAGGGTATTTTCCTTTAATTAAGTTTACGTAGTCGAGAAAAATAAATTTTTTTAATTGTTTCTGATTAATACTACTTTATTTTTTTCAGTAAATTAAAACGATCAAATTTTGTACGATTCTAGAATTTTTCATTTACAAAATTGTATTTTTTAATGCGATCAGTACGTTTGTAGATTAAAGGTTCACGCAAAATATCAAATAGATTGACGTTGTGAAGTTTGTATGTTTTCCTATCATCAATTGAAGTAATTTTTGACGTTTTGAGTAACATTGAACCAGCATAATAAAAATGCTTATAGATGCAGTAATAAAAAAAAACTAATTACACTTTAAGCATGCTTATTATTATAAGCATGCTTAAATGTTTTTTTTTTTTTATTATTTTTTTACAGTTTTCTTTGAGTTTTTTCTATGAGCAAAAGCTTCCTAAAATTCGTAATCCGTAACGATTATTATTAATGTATAAAACAAAAATCTTATCGAATCTTCCAATTTATTTGGTACTCGTTTTTTTAAAAGAAAGAATTGAAACAATGTATTTCGTATTTTTTACTTTTTACCTAAAAACAGTTACAATATATAAAAATGCTTTATTTTTTATCTAAAAAGCATGAATTCATTATTCAATACTCGTAATTGAACTAGTATAGTAAACTCGTAACTATCGCACTGGATTAAAAACTCGTTTTATGAAATGTCTTAAGGTAATTTAAAGAATCTTAAACTTTAGAACAATTCGGTGCCAAAACAGGTGTTTCTAATTTTTATTCACCCAGAAACAAATAAAGAACAGAATTATTTAACTCCTTATCTGAAATGTTTTTCACCCAGTAAAACAATTGACACTTTAGCCTGAGAAATTTCTTGAAGGTATTTGCGCAAACCCGGAAATATTTTTATTTAACCCACTCTTTCCTTTTCCACAAAAATGTCATCGATACATCTTTCTTTCCGAAATAAAAGAAGAAAAAAATGGAAACATTAAGATAAAAAGTCCATCTAAGTGCAATTAAGCGGTGCTCGAATGTTTCAGGTATTTCGGTAAAAGCATACAAAAATCTGAACTGTAACTCAGAAGAAATCCGAAACCATCCGGAGGCCTAATCACGTTCGTTAAGTTGCTCATAAAAAATATTAAAATTTTTTCTGCTTATATTTCAGAACACGAACACGGTTTTTCCGTATAAGAATAGGTTACATCATATGTTTTCAAATTTTTTATTTTAATCTAACATATGAGTAACAAAAAACTTACTCTACTTCATTAATTCTACCTTTTTTAAACCATAGTTTAAATAATAATTAACCCAGTGATCTGCCGAAATGAATTAACTGGTAACAAAATTTGTGTCATAAAATTTGCATTTTTTTATAATTTTATTTTAAAATATTCTTCATCACCACAAGAATTCTTAAATGGGGCCGTAGCGGCTCAGGGGATAGGGAGTTCGACTTCCAATGAACTGAACTGGGTTCGAATCCCAGCTATGGCTGGAATTCGAGCTCACCCGGAGAACATGGAGAGCATGGAGAACCCGGCTCACACAAACCATAGTGCTAACGTTAAATATCCACAGTTGTAAACAGATCATGGATTAGAGTCTCCGTGCCGTCAGGCTAACCATGGGAGGTTTTCATGGTTTTCCTCTCCATGTAACGCAAACGCGGATTAGTTCCATCAAAAAATCATCCACTATAGCAAGTTTCTCCCAATACTTAATCCAGGAGCTCCCTTTTCTTCTGGATTGAGTTCAAAATTACAAGGCTAAGGAGTTGAACATTAGTAGTCGTAAACTTATAAAATGGGGTCGGCTGCTCAACGACCGTTATAAAATTTTCTTTTCACTTTCGCTAATTCTTATGGATTAGTTCAAAAAATTCTATTTTTATTGAAGTGCTTCTTATTTTAATCCTTTCTAAGACTGTGGTAAGAATACTTACCACAATTAATTTATATCCATGCTAACTTTTCTACCACTTGTAATTTAGGTTTCCATTTATTAATAACTTCAGCTTTTTTGAAGTGCGTTTGAGTAAAATTGGAAACCATTTTTTAGTAAAAGGAAACGTATAAAAGTTATAAAATGCATAATTCCTTCCAAAATGTGTAGCATTTATAAAATTTAATTTCATAAATAAAGAAAAATAAAATTCAATAAGTTCCTAATAGGTAAATATACTTACCACCAAAAAAAAAATAGTATAAAAATTTAAATCAATTTTTTTATAAGGTAAATGAGTATTTCCTTTCTTATATCAATCACTATTCTTATACAAATTTCAATTCCAAAAATTCTTTAATTTACCTTTACTAGAAATAAATGGCCCACTAAATGGTTAACAAATTTGATTCACTGTAATTTTAAATACCCGTAGATTTAAATAGTTTAAACATGCATTACGAAAACTTGCCAGCCATTTTATCGTGACTTAAGTGATGACTAAAAGTGAATTCATCAGTATTAGCCCACATTATCACTTCAATAATTACCTCACTATAACTGGGAGAAAAAAAATTTCGACGAGCGTATAGGTTGGCAGGTATGGTAACAGATGAAAAGTCATGCCAGTGTGAAAGCACCAGGGCTGGAATAACCAGAACAACTCTAAGGGATAAAATTTATTTCAACTTAATTAAATTCTAAGTAATAATTAAAATTTTTACAACCTACCACTGAGAGCCGCAATAGTTCAAGGGATAGAGCGATCCCTTTCCAATGAGGTGACCCAGGTTCAAATCTCCGCGGTGGCTAGTTGATACGAATATTGCTCCTGGATTGCACCGATCACAGTCCTGACGCATAATATCCTCACGGGTTGACGGATCATAGGATAGAATCCTCTTACTGTTGGGCTAACCATGAGAGGCTTTCGTACTTTTTCTTTCCATGTACGAATTATTTCCATAAAAAAGTTCTCCATGAAAGCTAGTTTACTCCGTTAGTTACTTACTTGATCCAAGAATTCCCTTGTCTTCTGGGTAGGTATCACAATTATGAAGATGAACATTGATGAGGCGTAAATTCAGGATTAGGTCAACGTCGGATATAATTAAAAGAAAAACCTACCACTTAAAATTACAAACAAATTAGGTTATTATTTTAAATAAATAACTATGATTATCTTCGAAGAAAGCATAAATTCATTTATTAAATACTTGAAAGCTCATGCAGAGATTTCAAGTCTTTTAATTAAAATAACACTTATTTAGAAATATACAGTAGATCTAGAACGGAAGTTATATTATAGATGATGTGCGTTACTCAATGAACTGTGGTACCTCTGACAACCATGACTAGCAAACTGGAGCAAAAAAGAAGTGCCCAATAATTGAAAAGCGTTACCACCTAAAAGTTTTATGTGGGCAAGTATTTTACTGGTTAATTTGTGACGCACCATCTGTAAAAATTTACAGAATTCTCAAATTTAGTTGTTTTTTGAAAACTTTTCAAGGCTTTTTGCGCCATTGAAGACAGTGCGTTAAATTCTGAAAAAATTCAGGATAGATATAAAAGTTCATAGACAACTTTTGGGAAGTAGTGCTTTTCTATTATCTGAAACTTTTTCTTCGCTTCACCCTAAAAACTTCTGAAGATAATGAACCTATTCGTATATTTAAAAAAAAAAAAAAGTAATTCTATACATCATAAATTTCTTTCAGTTTAAGTAAAGTTCGAAGGAAACATTTCCTTTGTATAATATTATATATTTTTAAATGAGAATATTTTTATTTAATAAGTATGGTTTTAAATAAAGAAAAGAAGAAAAAGACTAGTCCTACAACTATGACACTGAAAGCTAACGAGTTAAGTAAATGCTTTGAGAATAATGACTATACTCGAGAAAAACCCTCCTCGTGATTTTGTCTGCAACAAAACATTTATACTTAGTTGCAAGTTTATTACTTAAACGATCTCTTACTTTTCGCCGCATCATTAATTGAAATTTAAAAATTCTGTTCGGTGTGTTACATTTACTCTTCAATTATCCTCTCTAAATACTTTTTTAACATCCATCAAATACCTTCTAGAAACATATCCGGGTAATAAAAAAATAAACAAAAGCCTCAGCGTTCACGGGTAATAAAATAAATTGTTTTTAAATACTCAAACAAAACTTTAACCACTTTCATAGCTAATTTATTTTTCCTCATAGCAACGATTTCTTTTTTTCCTCTCTGAAACAAGAACTAATAATTTTACTCCGAAAATGCATTCTCGTTTAAATATCAACCCTTTGAGAAATTGAAAAAAAACCTTGAAAATGAAAATGCCAGTTATTACTTGAATTAGAGACCTTCAGCTATTACCTGATACGCCATGATTTTTATTTCGGAGATTGGACGCCTACTCATAAAATAAATGACTGGTCGGGGAGTATTTTCAACTATTGTTGATGTCATCTGCACTTTATCATATTCAAGGTAAAAAAGTGAAAGTAGCTATTGATGATTGATATATTATTTAAGGAATATTTTCTGCATGAGAGAGTGTGTGGATATATATCTCCAAAAAAATGGTTTTGAAATGGGGTACCATTCTGGATATGATTAATAATACCCTGAATAAAAAGATTTTTGAAATTGACTATTTCTGTCAGTGTAAATTTTATGTTACGTAAAGCTTTTTTCACTTTTTTTTTTTAAAGATTTTAGCCTTAAGTCTGTATTGCTGCTTAAGATGCGTGAGGTATTTATTTTTTATTGTCTTTCACTGAATGTAACCCTTTATTCAGAGAGGCCAACTTGCTCGGGACAGCGATTAAGTATTTTCTAGTGGTAGTGTTTTAATGTACGATTCTTGGTTTGTAAATTCGATTCATAGGATTTTTACACACCATTATTTCTAAATGATTCAAAGGCTTATGTGAAATGCCACCTTGTTACATTTAAAGTCGGGGCCTCCCTGGCCGAGCGGTATCGCTCGCCAAACGCTCTATTAAGCGTGGAGGTGGCGGGTTCGAATCCCGCTGTAACCCTGGATGTATTCTTTGTGATGTCTTTCTCTATATTGTGCTATCTGTCTTTCTACTTGACAAAGGTTTATAAGCCTTAATTGAGCACACAAACCTGAAAATGTATGTTGTATCAATAAACAATACATTTAAAGTCTTTTAAAAAGTTGGCAAAAATAACCGAAAATCTGCAAATTTTAATTCATACCGTTCTTTAAAATGCTCTACCGTTTTTTTTAAATAATTTTTTGAAGCATCTGGAGCTTTTACTGTCTCTGTTTATTTACTTAATTAAAACTAGGTTTATGGATGTTTCTACGAACACGCGTCAATTTGACGCATTAACGAATACATATAACAGCACTTACAGAGAGGCCAACATGCTCCGGTCAGCAAATATATATTTTAAAGTGGTAGTTAATCAATTGTGATTCTTGGTTTAATAAATTCAATTTAGTAAATTTTTATCCACCACTATTTCTTAATAATTCGTAAGGTTATATATAATTCATCACTTTATACTTGCAAAATTTATTTAATAGTTCTTAAACGTTTTTTTTTTTTTTTTTTTTTTTTTTTTTTTTTTTTAAATAATTATTTTGGCGGGTCTGGACATCACCTCCTACTTCAAAAAGCCTCCACACAGTCTTTTATAAGTAGTCCGCGCAGACTATTTAAAAAGTGAACCAGTTGTGCGCATGAACCCGAAACCTTTTATAAAAGTAATTGAGAGAAAATTACTTACAGAGATGCCAACTTGCTCCGGACAGTAAATATATATTTTAAAGTGGTAGTTTGTCAACTGTGATTCTTGGTTTAATAAAATCAATTTAGTAGATTTTTATCCACCACTATTTCTAAATAATTCGTAGGCTTATATAATTCACCACTTTATAATAGCAAAATTTTCTTAGTAGTTATTTACCTCTTTTTTTAAAAATTATTTTGGTGCGTCCGAAGCAGATGGCATCTCTGCACTTAGAAAGCAACGTAATTATATACTGTTAAAAAAAATAAAAATATGAGATATATATTTATGAAATATTCTAGTATTTTATTTCTCAATAGTCGTACTAAGCAACTGAAAGCTTCAAAATCTGACATCAATTGTCATTCTGCATTTGTTTTTTCTATTATTGCTTATCGGCAACAGTTTTTTATCGCTTGTTTCATTTGAGATAACGATATCGGATAACGGATCGAAGTATTGTTGGTACATTCCTATTTATTATTGATGCATGTTTACTCAAAATTTTGTCTAAATTATGATCGCGTCGAATTGACGCATATCCGTTGAGATACCATTAAGAGAATTTCAATATTTCAACGCTTCTGAAGAAAATAGACTTCGATATATATTTACCTCGATCAATGGATAAAAGTCATTACAAGAAATAAAATAAAAATGCAAGCGGATTTTGTAATCTTTCTTATAAATTTCGAAATACGGCAAAATGGCACGTCCCGTAAACCTTGTGTTAAAACTCATTTGTACCAAGTGTCTTTTTAAAAGGTTAATTCACGAGTTATCAGTTTTTAATTTATATGACAGTTTTGTTTACCATTAACATAATGGTATATAATGTATACTAAAATAATGTGAATACTAAAATAATGGTATATAATGACAGTTGTATGTATATAAAAGTTAGGCATTCCCGCAACAGCTTGTTTTGGTCCAGGAGATCATGAAGGTTAAGACTCCGCGATTTCATGGCCAACGGCTTGATTGTGACAATGGGATCAGTATTGTGCGCGGGCCACCTTTACTTCCCAGGCAAGAGTACTCATCGATCTGCAGCTGGGAGGTGGGCTTCAAGCTGCCACTTTGGATCAAACCCCAGTCTATCACAATGACAATTTAGTACCTTAACCACTGAGCCATCACTGTGTAAGCACTCCCCTAAATTTATGATAATATGATATATACTCTCGATATGCAAATTTAAAGCATTAACCTAAAAATGCCTACTGCTAGGGATTCGGAAAAATATTTTAAAAGGTGGTAGAGAATTGCTAACTGAAATTTGCAGATTTTCGATTAATTTTGCCCTATTTTTAACACGCTTAACCAAGCTAAATTGGCCTAGTCCTTGTGTTTTGATTTTATTGGACACCTGGGCAGCGAAGCGACCCCTATCCCATTCATCTGGAATTTCAGCGCTATTTTGATTGGACATTGAAGTAAGCAGGCAGTGGAGTTGCCTTTATGAATGTTTCAAGCACTTGGCTCGAATAATTAAAGAGGAATTAAAAAATAAAATGATCAGCTTGCTCTAAACTATGTTTGTTTGAAATTGTACAGAGTTGTGTTGAGCATTGAAGTAAGCAGGCATTGGGGTTGTTGACAGAACTGTAACATAGTGGCGCATCACATAAACCTTTGAATTAGCTAGAAGTAGTAGTGAGTAAAAACCCTATTAATCGAATTTATTAAACCAAAAATTATTCATTAAAAAACTATCAATGGAAAATATTTATCCTTTTCCTGAGCAAGTTGGCATCTTTGTTAACCCCTCTTTGAGACGGGCAATTTATAAAAATATTCGTACAAAATCAGAAACAGGATCGAAAAATATAAAAAGCAGTAGCTTAAATGCATAGCCATTAGTAATTTAACATATTTATTTTGCTTTTATTTTAAACAATATTAATTTTAACACATATTTATTGGAATTACATGCACTTGCTGGCTTATAAACTTTGTCGAATAGAAGGGCAGACAGCATGAAGATTTCAGCCCGCTACCTCCATGCTTCGCACAGCGTTCGGCGTGCTCGGCCGGGCAGATCCCTTTTGATCTAAGGAAACTGCGGAAACTAAAACATGGTGCATCGGAGTACCTGGCCAAAAAGGCCACCTCCGTAAATTATATGATTACAAACTGAATCAAAGATGGTTCAAAGTATAGCTATATAATTTTTATTTTGAACTAAGTAGTGGTTATTTAAATTAATCCAACTATTATTACCCCACCTTCAAGTAAACTGTAGAAGAATTAGTTGATTTACTAGCTGCATCTTTTTATCCTGATTGGTAATTAATTGATGTCAACAGCCTGATTGTTAACAGAAAGGGTTTCTGTTCAGTGTCGGAAATATGAACATTTCTGCACTTCAAAATGCGTAAACATAATTTTACAAAATGTGTGCTAGCCATTCGGCCAGCATTTATATACAATCAACTATTAGAGTATCCTAAGCTATAACCCTTTCTTTCTTTATTTATTTATACAAATTGGGCACCTGGGCCGCGCAGAAGGCCCCTATCCCATTTAAAGCTATAACCCTACAGAAAAAGTATTGAATATATAACATACGTTTTCAACAAAAATGGTGGTAGTTAGACCACAGAATTAACAATATCTTCGGACTAACACGATGGATTCCCCCAATTTTTCAGATTTCTATTTAAAGTAGTAATAATATACATTTGCTTTTAATTATTAAATTTTTAAATTTAAAATCATACCGCTACAGATAAATAAAGAAATCATGTATATATATATGCAATAGTTGGTCTGTATAATAATATACCCATCCATTCTCTGGTGGTTATGACACAATTGAAGCTGGCGACTACAATTCGAAGCATGTAATATGGTGCTGTAATCGATATAATGGTATAAATTTGAAAAAGTTGGTGAATAAATACTCTTTCACAGTGGTAGCACCTAAAGAAACCACATACTGCCCGAACATGAATCATATTCCTGATATATTAGACTTTGCATTAACCAATATGAAAGTTCAAATGGCTGCTGGCACAATAAATGATCTATAATCAGATCATCTTCCTGTACATATCTCTGTTCGCGATACGATAGAACAAAATTCTAAGATGATAACTAGTACAAACCGGAATCTATTTGAAAACATATTAAAGAGAAAGACAATAGTAGAAGAAAACCTAGGTACTACAGGCTGCATTGATCAAGATATATCAATCACTGATTCAAGAGGCAACCACCTCTAAACAGTACTCAAACTTCCACCAGAAATAAAATAGAAACAAAGGAACGGGTGTAGGAAAAATCATCAAAAGACTTCAATTTAAAGAAGAATACCTAGCAATAGGCAAATTCATAAGCACTTAAAATCAGGCAGTGGAACGAGAAAATTGAGGGCCCATGTGTAAAGGATAATTCGACATGGAGGAGGGCAAGAGCATTAAAAACGGATCCACGGAAAAATAAGAACAGAGAACGGCTTTGTTTGCACTGAGAAAGAAAAGCAGAGGTGTTTGTGAGCTGTACGGAGGAACAGTTCTTTTTGAATCAAGTACTTAATCCCCATAACGACAGATTAGTAAATGAAAGAGTTGAAAATTTCCTGAGAGATAATAGCGATCATCAGATAATCGAAGAAACAAGCGCTGATGAAGTAAAAGCGGTAATAGTGAGACTGAATAATAAGAAACTCCTGGCTTAGATAATATTAAAAATAAAATGTTTAAACTCCTTCCTGATGTTTTTGTGGAATACTTGACTAAGATATTCAATGCATGTCTTCCGTTGAACTACTTTCCAGAGATAAGGAAAGCTGAAAATATTATTTTATTTCCTATACCAAACAAAGATATACTATCGCCGGCCAGCTATCGACCTATAAATGTACTTTGCACTCTTGATAAAATACTGGAAAGAATAGTATGCAGCAGGATAAAACCATTTTTTAAACGCTTACCGGACGAGCAATATGGGTCCAGATTCACACTGGACACCTCAAAATAACTACTACGGATAGTTGATTATGTAGGCAGAGGGCTGCATTTAAAACAGAACTCAGCCTTGCTGATGCTATATATAAGTAAAGCGTTTGACAGAGTATGGCACAATGGAATAATCTACAAGCTTACAGAGCTAAAATTTCCACTGGGAATAATAAAAGTTTCTTACAGTCACCTGCACATGGAAACTATCAGATGGAAGTATGCTACCTCGTGCTACGCCTGCTCTTATTCTGTGAGGAGAATAAAAGCAGGCGTAGCACAAGGTAGCATACTTGGATCAATATTATATATCCTATTTACACACGATTTTCCGATCGATAAGGGCTGCTTTTTACGCAGACGATACTGGAGTTATCGTAAAGTCTAGCAACCACATCATGGCTATAGAAAAACTCCTAGATTAGATCTACCATTACGAAGAGTGAAGTTTAGATTGGAAGTTTGAAATAAATACTCATAAGTCCCAACTATTGGTAATACAAAACAACAGAAAACCAATGAGAAAACATAACGAATTAATCCTATTCGATAAACTGACATCGAGTGTAACAAAGGCCACGTACCTAGGTCTAGTGATTGACAACAGATTAACATGGTCGGATCTTGTAAAGCGCAAGGTGAATGCTGCAACTGTAATACTGCAAGCAATAATGTACAATAAGAAATTGAGCTTAAAACTGAAAAGGCTGCTATACACTTCAATGATAATGCCGATTATGACCTACGCCTCCCCGGTATGGTGTAACATATCGGAACGTGAGCATGGGAAACTCACTATAGTGCAGAACAAATTATTAAGAAAGATAACGACCGCGAGATGGTACCAAAGGAATAGCGATATTCACACACATTATATATATATATATATATATATATATATATATATATATATATATATATATATTGGGAGGCATGGAATTTTTTCCATACAATTGGTGCTAAAGAAAACCTTTAGGAGAGACCTCAGAACCTCTCCCAGCGACCCGGCAAACCTCTGCACCAAATGCAGGAGAGGTCAAATAAGCAAACACGAAATAATATCAAAACAAAAAATATTAATAAAACAAATAAGTAGATTCAAATGTAATAAAAATATTTCTGTAAGGTTCTTCTTTAGAGGGCTCTTTTTGACTATTTTTTCTAGAGATCTACAGCCTTATGTTGCCGTCAGAATGCACTAAAGACGATGCTATCAATGATTAATTCTTAGAGTTGAAAGTTAATTGGAAAGAAATTTTTTTCAAAAAAAACTGAGCATCTCAAGTAAATAAACCTCTGGTAATTTTTTTAAAGCTAACTAATTTTTTTGATATAAAATTAAAGGCAAGCTTAAACACTTTATTGTTTCATTATTTAAAATAGTTCTATCACTCATAATTGGTAAATTTGTTTTTACATATAATTATATCAGTAGGGATCATCTTTACTCAAACTAAATTTTATTCATCAATCTGGTTTTTATGACGGCAACAGAAGTGGCATTTCTGCACCAAGTAAATGACATTAACTAAAATGAAAATTATTTGCGCAAAATCATGTACCTCCGATATCATTTTGAAGTTAATAAAGGTAACCCCTCTAAGAACGACCAACCTCCATTAACGACCATTTTTCTGTGGAACAGGGAGTGGTCCCTCCCGAGATGTTTCACTATATTTCTATG
This sequence comes from Parasteatoda lunata, assembly GCA_949128135.1. Lineage (NCBI taxonomy): Eukaryota > Metazoa > Arthropoda > Arachnida > Araneae > Theridiidae > Parasteatoda > Parasteatoda lunata. The sequence continues at coordinate 20,355,348 of OX421977.1, read as the reverse complement.
AAAAACAATGTCCTACCAGATTTTTAAACCTAGAAGTGATATCATAAAAAGGAAATTTTTTCTCGCGTTATCCAGAGACTCCATTTACTACTGATTTTCCGTAGTTTCCGAAATTATTTTCCCTATTGGTAGCAAGAGTAATGTATTAATACTTTAATTAGTTGGAATTAAAAAAAAATTCATCACTAAACGCTAGTAACTTTTTCAAATACATATAAGATCATATGGATGAATCCTCTTTTTCTGCAGTTCTATTATTATTTTTTAAAGAAATCTGTTTGGTCAATATTTTGCTGTGGGTTATTACCATTTAAAAAAAATAATACGCAACAGTCTCTAATAGTTGGAGTCCTTCCTGGTACCATTGAAGTTAACCCGAATGTTATGAATTGGACAGATTTTTTTTTTCGATTTCTGGTAAAGTTCATTGTGAGAGCTTCTGTCGTGATGGTCGGTGAATATCTTCATGCGAGGGAATCTTAAAAATAGAGGTATATATTCCAGAAAGCTAATACTCATACTCATATGTGGTGGTTATCTTTACTAGTTCGAGCCCCGAGCTCCGCTAGGGGCTCGAACTAGTTCATCTGAGTGGGAATAAATAATCCGAAGCGCAACTGAAAGGAGAAAGTTGGGGTTCAGTAACATTTACTGAGAGAAAATTAAAATGAAATAGAGAGATTAAACAAACAAATTTAAGAGAGAAAAGAGGTTTTTGTGGCATACTGCCTCGCCTCCCCTGGAGGTATTACCCCCCGAGCTTCTCAGGTGCACAGTAGCCACATAGCCTCAGAAAAATAGAAAAAATACGTAATAAATGCACAAAATATATGCAAGTATTTACAACTATTTACAAAATTTACGGGACAAAACTCCATCGGATAGGAAAAAGGCGGTTGCCGGGCTATATTTTATGTTGTCTTTGATTAGCTCAAAATCAAAGTTTTTAAAGTAGTTGCACGTATGACAATTGAGTGCATCTCTGAAGAAACTTGCACATAGTTCAGCTATGTGTTCGTCTATTTTGTTGATTTTTAAATCTCTTCTTAGATCTTTCATTCTCATGGATCTGGGGGCTCCATTGATGTATCTGAGAAATTTATTTTGAGTTCTCTCCAGTTTCTTCTTTTGAGTAGCAGTGGTTGTGCTCCATGCAGGGGCTGCGTAGCTGATGATCGGTCGAATACATTGGAGGTATAGCGTACGTTTTGTTTTGAGTGCAAGTTTTGAGTTATAGCTTAATATTGGTTTCAGACCTCTATAGGCTCCTTGCGCTTTGCTAATAATATTATCAATATGGGAATTCCAGTTTAAAGAACTAGTAAGAGTGACGCCTAGGTAGGTGTGGCCTTTCGAACTAGTGGTATTGTATCATTGAAAAGAGTAATATTTGGATAAATGACTTTCTTTTTACTTGATTTCCTAATAATTAGTAGTGAGGATTTGTTGGGGTTGATGGCTACCTTCCATTTTGTGCACCAGTCTTCGATATGAGGTATGATATTACTGAGATTAGTAATCCAGAAAGGTAATTTGCTCCGCTTTGCTTTTTTACTGTGGTGGCAAATTTCATATAGTGGTAGCAAAATTTATATTTTAATATATTATTATTATTATTGGATTACAAACTTCATTTAAAGTAATTTTGTCGATCACTAAATATAAACAATTCAAAAGTTCGTATTAAACGTCCGTTTCAGAAATATGGTAACAGTACTTTAGAGCAACGGTTCCTAAATGTTCTGCGAAACCCCGGGATTACGTGGGAAGATCACAGGGTTCTCGGGAGTTATGACTTTCTTTCAACCGTTTATGATTTTTTGAAACCTGTAATACCAACCTATAATCCATTATTTATTTAATATTTAAATTATTTTTATTTAAGTTGCAATAAATTTGAAATAAGAAATTTTAAAAAAGTTATTTTTTACCAATACATTGAATAAATACACTGAATAATACATTAAATAAGTTGATAAACAATATACATTTACGAATTATTGCATCAGTATTTCTCATCGAATTCAATATAAAATAACAAAAACCAAGTATAAAGAATTATTTTCCTTTGATAAACTTTCTCAAAATTTGTAACTGTTTTTTCTCAAAAATTATAATTTAGATTATTTTATTCAACTTCAACGAAAACTACTACATTTACAGAAAAAGAAGCGAATAACCTGGCCAGATTTGCGAATTCAACTGCCTAACATAAAACCTTATATTAAGATTTATATATGAAACAATGAAAAAAATTTATTCACACTAAATGTTTCTGAATTAATTTGAAAGTTTTTTTTTTTCGTTTGTATATTTTCAACAGCTAACGCACGTTTTAAAATTCAGGGTTCCGCCAAAAGATTTGATCATTTAGAGTTCCGTGCCTGAAAAAAGCTAGAGACGGCTGCTTTAGAATAAAGGGTAAAAGAAAAAGGTTTATTAAGAGAGTATCAAGAAATCAATTTAACAATCAATAAAAGCTATCTCGATATTTTTTTTATTTCATATTGAAAATACGCATTGACAGTAACAACAATACTCTGAAGAATTCAACCTTTGAGAAGATTCGAAATATGGGACATTTTTCAATTAATAAAAGCATTCCTTCTGTCTACCTACGTACAATCGTAAAATATTCTATTTTATTACTGATCTCCAGGCATAAAAAAAAACTGTGTGCCAGACAAAAAGACTCCACCAAGAATCGTCTGTACGATTGTTGTCCAACAGGTCAATAGAGAGGTTTGTCTTCTGAGCTTTGTCTTTCTGTTCCATCTGTTAGAGGAAAAACCCTTTTAGAGTTCGATCTGGCCATGACAGATATGACCGAGTTAATGAGAGGTCTTCTCCATCGACTACAGTTATTCGCGTGGGCCGATCATGGAATGGATGGTAATTTGATGAGGGCCTCTAAAAATGAGCTTCCGCAATTATTATTATGCCTCTCCCACTGGGAGTTTCGGCAATTTCGAATGTTTTGTAAGTTATAGAGGAAGATTCTCTGGAATATAATTACTGTATTAAATGTCTTAATTAATACAAACGTTGATTCGGTTTGTTTTATCACGTCATTAGTTAACATGCGACTGTTTGTACGTTAAATGAATGTTCTTCGATGGGCATTATTAAAATGATTTTGATTTACACGATTTTTTAATTAACATACGAAGTTCCGGGTCAAAAGTTAGTTTGAATCGCTTAAAATTTTTCTCTTTTAATTTATTTCTCTCCTACAGATTTCGAATGTACCGACGGAGGGTCAGCAGACTTAATTTTAATTGAGTTAGAACTACTTAAGTCAGTTATTACGTTACTGTATCGAATGCCATAATTTATGCAAACTTTAGATCTGGTTGTATTAGATTTCATGTTCTACCAAATAATATCACGACATTAATTTGTATCAACTATATCCCAGAATAATGAATTTTCATTAATAGACACTATTAAACTATTTTAATTAACAAGAATATTTAATTCACTGATGGAAAAGTTCTGGTTTGTTTTAATATCTAGATTTTTTCGCTTTTGGTAAAGTTCATTACAAAGTTTAGAATTATTTTTTCCCAAACATTTTTGAATAATACAGTATAGGAGAAGAGGTAGATTTAGGGGACCTCTAAAAATTGGCTTCGGCAATCATTATTATGCCTCTCCCACAGAAAATTAGGACAATCTCGAATGTTTTGTCGACGAAGAAGAAACTTCTTAGACATATAATCACTGTATTTGAATGTCTTAGTTCATTCAAACGTTGTTTCTACTCGTATTGCATCGATTTTTTGCCTGAGAATATCTTGAGTTTATATAGATTATTGACTAGCTAAATGTTACTTGTCGAGAATGTTACTTGTTGGATAAGAATCATTTCAATTAACATGATTTTTTAAATTAACATATAAATTTCTGAATCGAAATATAAGATTTTTTTAAACGCTCAAAGTTCTTTATTTTTAAATAATATCACTGATACAAATTTCGAATGTACAGCTGGAGGGTCTGAAGACTTGATTTTGGATGATTTGGAATTGTATATTTACGTGCTAAATAAGTGTTCTTTGATGAATGTTATTCAAACCATTATAACAACTCGACATTACGAAATCATTAAAACATTATTTTTCTGGCGCACCTTTGTAACTTTTTAGCACTCATTTTCCAGAGTCATGAGCTGTAACTGAGAAAACATTTCCTTTTATTATTTCAGTTCAAATTGTATATTAGAAGTAAATATTCAATCAAAGTAAATAATTCAATCAAAAGACAAGTGATTCGCTTCAGAATTTAAAATCTTACAAAAGTATCATCTGGATAGAAAGTAATTAAAAACAAATGATGTAAAAAAAAACATTCTGTTAATAAATCTTTAAATAACCTTCGCGCATAAGTACGCCTCCGTTAGATTTTAGATGGACGAAAAGCCTAATGACCGCTTCTAGGATGTTTTGATACAGGACCCCACCCCCTGCGAGGTCAAGCGATTAGAATACGCGTAATCAGACTACCTATATGAACGCCCACCAAATCTTGAGTATCGTCTAAAATATGCCGAAAGAAATATTTGCAGGTGATTTAAAGAGCGATGTTTCTGAATGATATAAAACATATTTCAAAAACCGATATAAACTATTTTTCTAAAAAGATTCTATCATAATTCGTAGTAAATTTCTTGCGACTAGACACGTAGATGGGAAAATTACTTTTATATAACATGGCTGTATAATATCGATAAAATCGAAGTATTTGACCTTTAGAATAAGGCTTAATTTTTTTAATATTAATAGCTTTATAAAGAAAATAATAAAAAGTAGTCGTATTATGTTTGCATTTTAATCAATTTATGGTAAAATAGAGACAAAAAATAATTATAGAACAAAAAATATGTAGTTTATGTTTGATATATTCTGCTGATTTTATTTTTTTTTTTAAATTTAGGAGATAGCTAAAACACAAAATTACCAGAAACAATTTAACTTACTAATAAGAAATGGAATACACGCACTTGAAAATCTTTTTGAAGTATTAGCTTCAATTTGATTTTTCATCTACGAAAACATTTTAAATAATAATTTGAGAAGCATAAATTATTTCAATTTTATTTATGCATAATTTTATTTTAAGTACCCATCACCAGGGTGTCAACCAGTCTCGAAAATTTTCTTGACCTTTATTGCAAATTCAATGGTTTTCGTGGGTTTTTAACCTGATTTTAAAGGTACAATAACCAGTGTTGCTATGGGTGACTAGAAATTCAAAATTTCAATAAAAGACAATAAGACTATTTCAAATTCTGCACATCTGAGCCAACATTATCGACACTACAACTTCGATAAATCGGTTAAAGCCGCTTCGCGGCTGTGCACCGAGATTTTTGGAATTTCTAACATTCTATGGAAATTTAAGCTTACGATTTCTCTCTCACCAATAAAACTTCCTCTCCTCGTCCGATAGTTACATCTGAATTTTTTTAATGAAAGTTTAGAACAAAATTACAATAACACGGGGAAAACCGCTATAAATCTAAGGGATGCCAACTGCTCCGCTTTCTGGAATTGTTTTAATAAAGAGGTAGCAAATTATATAGTAAAATTCGTTAAAGAAAGATAGTTACGCGTACTTTTTAATACAGTAACCAGTAGATTTAAGCTTTAACGTTGCATCTTATATCATAATTATAATTTCTGATATTTAGTGGTGAAAAAAATTACTTAAAATGAAAAATACTAAACTAAAAGTAACTTAAATTTCGCTACCACTAGAAAATACTATTTTACAAAGCGGAGCAAGTTGGCATCTCTGTAATCTTTTAGTGTATGATTCTTCGTTTAATAAATGCGATTTATAGCGTCTTTACTCATCACTACTTCTAAATAATTTAAAGGCTCATGTGATACGCTACCTAATTGTTAGAAGCCATTTAAAAAGTTGGACTAATAAACAAATTTAAGTCAGCAGTTCTCTACACCTTCTTAATACATTTCCATTCCGGAGCAATTGGCATTTTTGCTAATTGAATTTCTAATCCAACTATGTACAAGGCATACTTTTAAGCCTAAAATAATTTTTTTCAATAAAAAAGCGGTAATATCAATGATTCATTACTATAATTCATTTTGCAGAAATTAGGCAGCTCTGTCTACCGTAATTATCAGCTATGGTATTAGAAGAAATGAAATGTGTTTATTAAGTAACGATATGTAATCAAATTATGGTATTTAAATATGACTTATTACGATGCTTATGAGAAAATTATCGCAAATATAAGAATAATAATATTTTTTATAATAAATAAATTATTCCACAGTGAAATTATACTTAGTTTAATATATATTTAACTGTGCAGTTGATTATTTCTTTTAATACTTGATATAATTATAATACTTGATAGGTGATGAACCATAGGATTCTCGTGCTTTTGAAAATAAGATTATTTTTTTAACAGAAATAAGTGGTAGTGCAAATGATTTGTTTCTAGGATTAATTTTGTCAAAACATGTAAGCTCTGTCCAACATAATATAATTGAATCTAAAGCAATCACATTACTTTTTTAAAGCGCTAGGTAAAACAAAGGGTTAGTCATTTGTTATGAACAAATAAGTTTTACCACTTTTTTTAGATAGTAATTTTTCGTAAGTTGACCATTTTTGTGCCGGCACTAGAATGAGTTCAAATTATCGATATTGCTTCTTATCAATGCAAAAATATACCTCCTCCGTCCCAAATTCGTTGCTACATTTAGGTCGAAAATTTTGTCCCAAATTAATTGCTGCATTTTAAGTTGGTGGAGTCATAAATAACCCCCGATGCCGTTTAGATAGACTCCAGCTAAATTATAATACTAATGAATTTACGACTCATTAGTTAGAAGATAGTTTTAAGCGATTACTGGTGAAAAAGTCTTACAAAATGGGGCGTGGCTTAAAAGCGTGCGAACCCAGTATTTTTGAAACTAATTTAGTACTGATTAAAAGCGGATTGATAACATGCACCTTAAAATCTCTGAAAAATGTTGAAACAAAATCATCAGTAACAATAATCAGTATAAAAAATATTCAAATGCTGCAACTAATTTAGGACAGATTTAGTAACTGTTTTCATGTTATTATTAAACAATTGATGGATTCTAAGAAAAAAGGTTGTTTTGCTTGAAGGCTCCAGTCAAATTGAACAATCATGACAAAAAAAAAGAATTAATTCATAATCAAAAAATATAATTCAATTTGGTATCGTGGATATTCCTAAATACATAATAGACGTGAATATAAAATCTTTCGATGACAACGCCATAGAACTTTTCCATATAATTTCCATAAAACATCTTGAGGGCAAAGATTTTGCTACAACTTTTCCGCTATCATTTTGAAGTAATTGCCAAGACGTGATGATATCAGCCATCAATCATTCGGCAACAAATAATATACCAAACTTTTTATAAGATCATAAACGGTATCACCGGGAACCTATTTCAAAAAGGGATATTATTAACGGTTTTAATAAAAAAAAGGATTGTACAGAATTGATGGTGTAACCCTTTACGAAATCACTAGCTTAGGCCATCTCAATTTGTCTTCGCATATCTTTAGTAACTGTCCTCTAAGGACCTAGGAGAAAAAAACTTTAAGGCCTCATCTGCTTTAAACGTGATGCGAAGTTTAAACGTTTTGAGATTCATTAAAAGCTGCTCTTAAGATAGTTGTAAGAGTCAAGATTTAAATAAAAATCCTCGATTCAATATGGCTGAATTAGCGTCTAAACGCGAAAATTATGCAAAGTTCTGAAAATTTATATGATATAGCTTATTTTTTTCCCATTTATTTTTATGGTATGAAATGAGTAACAGCTTTGTGGAGTAATGATCGTTTTTTTAGAGGAAAAAAAACGAAATTGCTTTTACTTTCAGTAAATGATCGTTTAGAGTTAATTGAGACTTTTTAGAAGAAAAAAACTGTCTGTTGTATTTAAGTTAAGACAGATCTTTTGTTTGTTTTTCACCTTTTAATGTATTTTGGGTTAATGTTTATAGCAAATGCAAATTTTTAAAAAAATGAATATTTGTTTCCGTTAAATAAAATGAGGAAAAATGCTATCATAATAAATAATCAAAAAAGTCAAAATGTTATCATGATTTATATTTATTTAAAGTAAATAATTAATGTTAATTGTGAATAATGAATGTCGGGAGAAAAATTTTTTTTGCATGCAATTAACGGATCTTGACTATTTACACGCCGCTGAGTTCAATTCTGCAATCAATTTCTCTTTCCCAGTTACAGTTTTTTAGTCTATTTTTTGCTGAAATGTGCAAGTTAAAAAATGTCACATACTACAGGGAGTCGCATAAATGGTACGTCTAACTTTTATGGGGGTTAAAGCATAGGATTTAAATTGTGTAGAAGCCCTTGCTCGAGAATGCTGTTATACGCCGGTAGGGGAGCTTCCCCAATATAAATTTTTTCTTGAGCTTCTAAACAGGTCATAATATGGAAGCACCGACATTTCCGGGCATAGGTTCCTGTACGATTCTAATCCTTCTGATGTGCCCAAACTCCTCTAGAAGTTTGTTGCAGCAGTTAATCGATCCTCAGATATATTAAACTTTTAAAGCGTGTACATTTTGATAAAAAAATGGAATGAAAATGTCATTTACAAAAAATCTGTAGCTTCAGTACAAAAACTAAATTCTAATTTGAAATCTCCACGCATGAATTATACAAGATCAAGTATTTGTATAAAGGCAACTACTAACACAATGTTACCATATTATATTAGTAAAATAATTTAAAATGGAAAAATGTATTTAAAATGACGTTTTAGAATGATGAATTAGGAAAATGTATAACTGAAAATTTTTTGGGACGTAATTGGTTAATTTAATTCTATTCAATCAACTTCTTTCTCACTTTAGATGTAATTGAAATATTTTTCTGGAATAACTAAAATTGTTACTTGGTAGTTAAACTGAAAGCAATCTTTATCGAAAGATTATAAGTATTTTAAAAAAAATTATTTTACCGTAAAAAATGATATAAATTTTCAAAATAAATGCTTTTTGAAGTATGTATATAATTTCGTTAAAATCACAAATTTCAAGAAAAAAGGAAGAACAGCCGGTAGCTTTGAAAGTATTTAGATTTTCTGTTATTGTTGTCATCATTCCTAAGAGTTTTCAATCTATATACAGAAATATCTGATGATCATTTTTGTTAGACAGGTAAATCTTGTGGTAAATCCAGTCATTTCAAATATAGATCCAAATTTCTTTCGTTGTCATGAGCATAAAATGGATATTAAATATGTGGTGAACCACCTTCTCACCAGATGGCGATGAACTCTGCTCGCCAGGTGGCAGTACAAAACTTTCCCCTCAAGGAAATGACTTTTCTATAAGATGGCAACATCTCAGAGTTAAAACCTTAGTTTCAAGAAATGGCAACAGGTCAATTGTCTAACATTCATTCCATTCATGGAATTCAAGTTAGCATGCTTTATATAACAGTGAATTGATGTTTATATTTCGTAGTGGTAGTTACGCCACAAATATAAAGTTATTGTCAACCCACAAAAGATTTCTTTATCCCTAATTTAAAGTCATTTACCTGTAATATTCATTAAACTTCCTTTCTTCGTATTTTTTTCTATTATTATGTTCATGTTTTGGATTATTATACTTTCACAGAGTTTATTTACCTGTAGACTTAATTGTTTGTTTCTTTTAATTTTTCTGACACTCCAATAATATTTAGCACAGTACAAACAACGTTTAATAAGTATCCATTCCATACTACTGAGCTTTTCAGATACATTTTATTTTAAATTATTTTTAAAAAATGTAATAATTATTTAGATTTTAACATCTATTCAACATTTGTTTAGTTTATTAAAGATCCAAATTAAGGCCTGTAGAGTTTCGAAAATTCTTTTCATACCTGGCTTGGAAACAAAACAAACATTTTGCAACCTTAAATATTTTTAAGTAACATTCCTTCCCATAAAACTCATTATATTTTTTTAAAACAAATCACATAAAATTTGTGAGCCACAAGATTATCTTAAACAAATTGGTTTCGTTGTTGTTTTTCATCTGTAAAATCATGCACTGAAGACTAAACAAGAAGAAAAAAAAAATATTCCACTAGAGTTTCATTCAACGACTTCATTAATACCCTAATTTATTTATTTTCTTAACATTTCATTAAAACCTGTAATCAAACAAAGAATATCTGTTAAACAACTTCCTTTCTTCTTTGAATGTTTATTAATAAAATACTGAGAGAAGAAATGAAGGGCAAATCCAACAACGCCTATTTCTGATATTTGACCCAGGTAAGCATTGAATTCAACTCTAATTTTTTCAAAAGAAGTACACGGGTCACCTAGTAACCAAATGCCATGAATGCAAAAAAGGACGCCTTCGTTTTATTTTTTGTTTCAACTTTTATTGGGTTGTACTTTGCAATCGAAATCGATTCGTAAACAATCAAAGCAATTTTTTTTTTAAATTCTTGCTCTTTTAAATACCATTTGTGTATAATGTTCTTGTAATAGAACGATTTTTTTCTTTAAAAAAAAATGTCATTGCACTAGTGTACTATACGATTAAAATATATTTCGTAGAAAAAATATCGTTCTGTTTGTCATAATATATTAATATTATAAATAATTGTATTTGCATTTGAAGTCAATGCACAGTGACATTTTAAAGTGTAAGTTATTAATAACAGAGAAAGGTATCCATTTACGTGTTATCACATGAGAGATCATCAACTTAGCTACACTGATTCCATTTTTCAAGCTTAAGCAGGGTTCATACGTGCTTGGAAGAAATTAAAATGTGATAGTAATATCAATAGAAATTTTTTTATATTATTATGTTGAAGAAGATTATATTAATATATATATATATATATATATATATATATATATATATATATATATATATATATATATATATATATATATATATATATATATTAGATTATATTTTAGATAAGAACAGATTGTATTTGTAAGAGAACATTATAGGCACAAATGCTTTAATATTTTTCGCCACTTTGGATTTTAAAGATAAGATTTTTTGCCTTAGTATATATCTCTATTATTTTCAATGAGGTTCGAATCCCAGCAATGACTCGTCGATTCGAATTCTGCACGCGGCTTGCCCCGTGCAGAATTCGAATATATATATATATATATATATATATATATATATATATATATATATATATATATATATATATATATATATATATATATATATATATCATTATGTTTGAGCTGTGGTGATAGAGCGCTCGCTTCCTGATGAGATCATCCGGGTTCAATTCCCAGAGATAACTGATCAGAACGATTTCCACACCAGGCTTGCACCGACCACAGTAGACGTAAAATATCTTCAGTGATAGACGGATCATGGGTCAGAGTACCCTGGCCATCAAGCTAATCCTTGAAGGTTTTCTTGATTTTACTCTCCATGTAACGCAGTTAAGGGTTAGCTCCATAAAAAAGTCCTCCACAAAGGCAAATTTCTCCTAGTACTTAATCCAGGAATACTCTTGTTTTCTGGATTAGGTTCAAAATTACAAGGCTACGGAAATGAACATTTGTAGTCGTAAATTCAAAATTGGGTCGGCTGTTCAATGACGATTGTAAAATGAAATACAATATTATTATGTTTGTAGCTACCAGAATATTTTATCTTTTCTAAGTAATTATAATATAGATACAAATGCAGACCTGCCTACTTTCACGCATTTGGTGTAAAATTTTATTTTCATATTTAAAGTGGTAGTCAATATGTACTATTTTTTTTTGTTTTTAAACTTAATTTTTAAATGATTTTGATCACCACGGTTCTTAAAACAATTTAGTACATATGTTAATATGTGTTAGTATTATGGTTGTCAGCTTAAGATTTTCAAATACAGCGTATTTCATTGCTTAAAAATGAAATTGTAGCTCCATTTTAATACCACTGGCAAAAATATTAATGGAAAAGATTAAAAGTTGGCAGGTATGCAAAGGTGGGTTATACGTAGGGAAGACGGGTCCCCAGTACATAAAAACATTCCTCTCCCTCCTATGAACCCTCCACTCAGATGAAAGTGAAAAAACTATAGGGCTGAGCTAACGCCTCCTATAACTGCAAGCCTCCACACGGTTTTTTGTTGGTAGTTTGATTAGACCACTATGAAGTTAAACCATATAGTTAAACAACAATTTAATATTAAATCTATTAAAGATTAGAAAGTGGTAGTAAATCTATATCTAAAAAAAAAATTTTAAGTTATGAATATAATTGGTTTGTTTTATTTACTTGTCAACCACTACAGATTTAATTCTCAAACATATATGGAAAATTTTTCTCAAGTACTTTTAAAATAGAATTTGGGTTTTAAATAATCTGCGCAGACTACTTAAGAAACCGTGTGGAGGCTGAGCTACAGATCTTGAATTTACATAAGCATAATGTAAGTTATAAAGGGTTCGCGAGGGCTTTGAAAATTTTAAAAAGTGGTAACGAAAATTAAATAAATGTCGATAATTTATTTTCTGTGTAACCACCACTAAAAATTGTTTTCCAAAGAAAGTATATATACATGAAAATTCCAGCTTCTGAACCACTTAACGACAAAGTGGTTTATTAAAAAAAGAAATATCTACGATCATTTACCTAAACTTACTACCACTTCTAAAATTTTTCAAGGACCGCGGGAATCGTGTTATAGAAAATTTTATTTCTATAGTGGAAGAAAATATTAAGAAATTTGAAACTTCTTTATGACAAAATTGTTACTAGTTATTAATTTTTTCCAGGTGTGTACGATACCCGTTGAGCCATTTTTTTTTCCTTCCAAAAATGTACTTTTTAAATAACTAAAAAGTGTTTCTCAAACGCAATATCAACGAAGAATGGGTTAAATTTTACTATAAGCTAGGTAGCTTAACCCTTTTTCGATGCAGCGTATTCAATCTGGCAATACTAATTCCACAAATGTTACAAACCACTAAAAGTTTAAAATTAGTTACTATTAAATATTTATCAACCACTATTCTTCTAACAACCAATAGCCAAAGTATGTTACTTCGCATAGACTGTATTATCAAAGGTCGCACTTGTTAATATAAAGCGAGAGTAAAATCTTCAATCGAAATTTACTGTTCCGGAAAGGGTCAACGCCTCCTATAACTGAAAGCCTCCACACGGTTTTTTTATAGGTAGTCCGATCAGACCACTGTGAAGGATATCTACTTTCCGAACGAGTCATCTAATACAAAATCTAGTTAAGATAAGAAAGTTGTAGCAAATATATGACTAATAATTTGTTTTATTTATGAATATTATTGGTTTGCCTTATTCACTTGTCAACCACTACAGATTCAATTCTCAAATATATATGATAAATTTCTCTCAATCATTTTTATAAAAGACATCACCAATAAAGCAACAGCAGCAACAAATACTATACAGCCACTGATTCATAATCCCAATATATCATTGAAAAATCGAAAACTCCTCTACACCAGTATGATCAGACCAATTTTAACGTATGCCTCTCCAGCCTGGGCCACAATACCGAATCATCTAATGGAAAAGCTAAACCGATGTCAGAACAAAATCCTACGAAAAATCACCCGCGCCCGTTGGTTCATCAGAAACAAAAATATCCACACAGATCTCAAAATTCCTCTTCTATCCGATTATATCAACAAACTGAACGCAGACTTCTACAGGAAAGCCGAAAAATGTACAGCAGCCAACTTTAACCAGAACCTCTCTTTTGAAAATTACAAAAAGGATTCCCATCTAAGACCAATAGCAGCTTTCTACACATCAGACGCCTCATATCATCATCATCAGCACAAATAATAGCAAACCGGCATAGCTGAATGGATAACGCGCTCGACTACAACCCCACAGATCTCAAGTTCTACCCCAACAGTCATCATTTTCTCAAAGATAGCATCGGAATCATCCATCCTCTCAAACGCATCATCTGAATCAACTCAGTGGACGAATCATTGTACATAACATCAACCTTCCAATTCACCCAGAACAACATCAACTGAGTATCATCCAACAGTGTTTCCCGACTAACTGAAAAAAGCAAACTCTGAACTCTAAATAGAACTTTAAAATGATTCAATAATTTCCTTAAAAATTCTGAAAGTAATAGCATAAAACCATAGTAATATAACCATGTAAAAGAAAACAACAAACAAAGCATGCAATATCTTTAATGTAAAAAATTTTTATTATGTAATTATCTTTTCTTTTCTTTTTTCTTTTCTTGCTACCATAATGTTGCAAAAACCTAAATGTTTTTACACACTGTACATATTTTATGATGAATGGGTTAGGGGCCGCTGCGCGGCCCAGGCACCCAGTTTAATTTTAATGAAAGCAAAGCAAAGCAAATTTTTATAAAAGGTTTTGGGTTCATGCGCACAACTGGTTCACTTTTTAAACAGTCTGCGCGGACTACTTATAAAAGACCGTGTGGAGGCTTTTTGATGTAGGAGGTGATGAAAGGGTTCAATGTGAAACTTAATACTTTTCTATTGTTTTGAATACAGGATAATTTTTTATTATTTGATGAATAACAATACGAACATACATTTAAAAAAAAACACGCCTGTACTTTCATTTTAATTTTGCATCATGAATGATTTAACTGCTGCCTGTAAATCTCGTTAACTTTTTTTTTTCTCGATTGTTTACGTTTCGCCCATAAGCTGTTGGTATATTAAGCAAATAAAGGATTTAGTGAAGTTCGTAAAATGTTCGATAATCTTATTTTTTCTGTTCTTAAGGTTTCGTCTGTAAAGCTGCTCACTTTCTAAATCTGAGCTACTCTATTTTTATAATCTTATCAGAAATGGAATAAATTAGGTATAGAAAGCAGGTTTGCCACAGGTGACTAAAGTGGAAGAAGTAATCACCAATATTTAATTAAGAGATATTATAATTAGCAACTTATTTTTTCAGTTTTCTCTTGAAAATTAATTTTGATTTAATTATGAATAAATTGAAATGTAAGTCTTAGTGGTAGATACTATTGAATAATTAAACAGATAATAAATTAACCAAAATGAATTGAGTTTCCACTTCTTTTCACATTTATATTCGTTTGTGCCAGTGAGCGCTCATGTGTTGATTCCTAAATGGTCCTTACATAAAGTTTTTAAATAATGTGGGTAAATCTTTTTTTTAATTATTTTTAATTTTATAATCGTCGTTGAACAGCCGACCGAATTTCGGATTTACGGCTACTAATGTTCAACTACGTAGCCTTGTAATTTTGGACCCAGTACAGAAGACAAGGGAACTCCTGAATCAAGTATTGGGAGAAGTTTGCCTTCGTGGAGGTACTTTTTGATAGAACTAACCGGCATTTGCGTTACATGGAGAGGAAGATCACGAGAACCTCCCACGGTTAGCCAGACGGCAAGGGGACCCATGATCCGTCTACCACTGAGGATATTTCACGTCAGTACTGTGGTCGGTGAAAGACAGATGCAGAATTCGTATCGACCAGACATCGCTGAGATTCGAGCCCGGTTCACCTCATTGGAAGGCGAATACTCTATTCCCTGAGACATCGCGGCTCTGGTTAAATCGTTTGAAATGAAATTTTTCAATCTCAGAACAGGGGTAGAAGCTTCTATCAAGAATATGCAGGTTTCCCTCATACTCGGAAGAAGTAAAAGAATAAGTAGTATAAATATTTCATTTAATGTTATAGGTTTTTTTTCTTTCTGGCATATGCATGTTATAACTGTTAAAAAGTTCTTGTATTTACGGATATTTTTATTTCCCCCTAACTAAGTAAAAATATAAATGATTTTCTACCAAATTTTCTATTTTTTACGTAACAATAAGCCCTGAATCAGGCAAAAATTGCTTATTTCAAGTACTTCTTTAGTTAACAGTAAAATTACCGTTTTCCATAATTAAACTACATTTATTCGCCAATCAAAATAAATTCCGCTCTTTTTCTTAAGAATGATTACTCACAAACTAATAAGTCACGTAGCTAAAGTTTATACCATGTCATCGGTGCTTCTACCAAAAGCTCATGAGATATTTTGAGTAAAACATTAACAGAAATCCTATCCCATTTACAAGAGGTGGCCCAGATGAAGCTAAAGCATACAAGCACGCACAGGCATGCGCACAATCGTCACTCCTTTCACGTAATTCTAATCATTCACGTTTTGGTTTATGGTACAAACACATTACCAATTTCACAAAGAGTTAATGGTGATTGCAAGACTAAGCTTAGCTGCGTGGGATATTTCGAGGGACGAAACCAGCGTTTGAATAATAGATTTCTATTCCAAATTGAATGGAAATAGCTTTACTCGGGAAATTTACTAAACTATTCCAAAGATCGTATATTTGGAGGAATGAGTCTCTGAGAATCATTGAAATAAACCTTTCTAATTCTTGGAACTACCCTATTTCTGAGATGTAAATTACATTTCTTATACAATACTGATCTCTAAAACTGTTACTTTGCATTTATTTTGTATTTCAAACAGATATTTTTCAAATACGATATTTTTCAATTACAAATACGAAATAATTACAAATACAAACATTTTCAATATTTATTACAAATACGATTACTTTAACGTTAATTGCATGTATATGCTATAAGAAATTGCATAATAAACTTCAATTATAGCAGTTTTTATAATTGGTTTTTGAAGGTAAGCCTTGCTTTTTTTAATAATTTAATTTAAAATTATTTTAATTTGCAAAAATATTCATTAATGCATTACTATATATATATATATATATGTATATATATATATATATATATATATATATATATATATATATATATATATATATATATATATATATATATATATATATATATATATATATACAGAGATGCCAACTGCTCTCCGGACACTCCAAAATAGTATAAAAAACGGTAAATAACTACAAACTAAAATTTGCAAATATTTGAATAATTTTGCTACTTTAAAAGGTTTAGCATGATATAACTGTATTAAAGTGGTGAATATACAAGCCTATGAATTATTTAGAAATAGTGGTGGATAAAAATCTAATAAATTTAATTTATTAAACAAAGAATCACAATTAATAAAATACCACTCGAAAATATTTATTTACCGTCCGGAGCAAGTTGTCATCTCTGTATATATATATATATATATATATATATATATATATATATATATATATATATATATATATATATATATATATATATATATATATATATATATATATATATTATTACTACGTATTGATGAAATCAGATACGAATACATTTGACATTGACTGAGAATTATTCACCCTTATTTTAACAATTAAATTCTGTGATCAGTAAGTTGATCTGGGGACTCAGGGGATAGAGCCCTTGCCTCCCAATGAGGTGGCATGGATTCGAATCCCAGCAATGGCTGGTTGATACGAATTCTGCACCCGGCTCGTACCGAGCACAGTGCTGACGTGAAATATCCTCAATGGTAGACGGATCGTGGGTTAGAGTTCCCTTGCCATCAGGTTAACCATAGGATTTTTTCGGGGTTTCCCACCCCATATAACGCAAATGCAGGTTAGTTCCATCAAAAATTCTTCCACGAGGGTAAATTTCTCCCAATACTTCAACTAGTAGTTCTCTTTTCTTCTGGATTCGGTTCACAATTACATGGCTACTGAGTTGAACATTGATAGTGGCAAACTCAAAATCGGGTCGACTATTCAACAACGATTATAAAATAAAGTAAAAATTAAATTGAATTGTGTAAAGAACCTTCTGATTCAGAAGAATGTGAAGTAAGAATTATAAATTAAGTTTTATTTTCCGTTATAACCGTAGTTGAACAGCTGCCCAATTTTGAGTTTACGATCATTAATGTTCAACTCCGTAGCCTTGTAATTTTGAAACCATTCTAGAAAACAAGAGAATTTCTAGATCAAGCATTTACTTTTTGATGGAACTAACCCGTATTTACGTAATACGGAGAAGAAAACCACGCGAACATCCCATGGTCAGCGTGACGGCTATGTGATTTTAACCCATGATCAGTCTACCACTGCGGATAACTCTCATCAGCACTGTGGTTAGTGCTAGCCGGGAGCAGATTTCGTATCGAAATGCCTTCGCTGGAATTCGAACCTTTGTCATCTCATTGAGAGGCGGACGCTCTGTCTCCTGAGCCGCAACAGCTCAGTGTAAATTAAGTATCGAAACACGTGTTCAAAAACATTGTCTTGTAAAATTCTGTGCCAGAATTTATCCAGTGACTGAAGAAATCAGTCGGGTCAGATAACGAG